>CM044004.1:18837034-18944534 GCA_024085815.1 Flaveria linearis | reverse complement strand
GTTCCGGCTGCTGGTAGGTCTGGTGGGCTGTTGTCGATGTGGGATCCCAAAGTATTTTCTATGCAGTCAGTGGTTAAACATCGCAATTTCTTATTTTCAGTAGGGTTTTGAAAGATAATGGGAAGGAGTGTATCTGTAGGAATGTTTATATCCCACACAAGATTGTAGACAAAAGAAGAGTTTGGCCTAAGATTAAGAATGTGTTCAGTTGTGATCAACAATATTTAATAATGGGGGGATTTCAATTGTGTCCGAAACAACGACGAACGGAAGAATTCTAAGTTCGACGCGGTGGCGGCTCGGGAATTTAATGATTTTATAGATGATATGGGGTTATATGAGCATATTTTAAGGGGAAGGAAATTTACTTATAACGTTGGAGATAAATTCAGCCGAATCGACCGTATTTTTTTATCTCCGAACGTTCTCTTGGATTGGCCAAATGCGGAATACCGTGTGTTATATCGTGAGTTATCTGACCATTGCCCCTTGCTTTTTAAAGTTGTCAATCGGAATTTTGGTTCGAAGCCTTTTCGAGTTTACAATTATTGGTTGGCTCGGGATGGGATTGATGATGTGGTGAAGTCTGCTACGGCAAAGGATGTGGGTATGGTTAGTTTTCCAGATTTGCGATTATTGACCAGGCTGAAAAATATTAAAGTGGCATTGAAGTCTTGGATAAAAAATGTTAAAGACTTAGAATCGGAAGAGGAGAAAGTCTTGAGACAAGATACTGATAACCTTCAAGTTTTGATGGAAGTTAAAGAGCTCTCTGAGGAGGAAGCCTGGATTTATGAAGAAAGTATTGTGAGGTTACGAGAACTGGAATCATGGAGATCTAGTGATATTAAACAAAAATCCCGGGTGAAGTGGGCTAAAGAAGGCGACGAAAATACGACGTTTTTTCATGGTTGTATTAAGAGTAGGAAGGCCTCTAATGCTATTCCGGGTCTTATGGTGAATGGTGTGTGGGAGTCTCAGCCAAGTATCCTTAAATGTGAAGTTCTTCGGTTTTTTAGAAATAAGTTCACTGAAGAGATAAAGATCCGGTCTATTCTCAACTGTTACGGATTGAAGCAGGTTTCTTCGGATGATTTGGGGGAATTAGTGACACCTTTTACAGAGTTAGAGATCAAAGAAGCTACATTCAGTTATGGAAGCGATAAAGCCCCGGGCCCTGACGGTTTTAATTTCCATTTTCTAAAGAAATATTGGTCTCTTTTTGTGCAGGATTTTAATCTAATCTTTCAAGATTTCCATTCTAACACTTGTCTTTCATAACTTTGATCCCTAAAATTCAAGATCCGGTGACGTTGGGTGAGTATAGGTCTATTAATTTGATTGGGGTGGTGAATAAAGTTATCTCTAAAGTGCTTGCTCGCAAACTTAAGAAGGTAATGGATAATATGATAAACGAGACTCAAAAGGCTTTCATTTCGGGTAGATACATTTTTGATGGTCCATTAGTGGTCAGTGAGATTTTGGACTGGGCTAGAAGGTACAAGAAACAGGTATTCATGTTCAAGATAGACTTTGAGAAAGCGTACAATAACATTAATTGGGGGGTTGTGGTGATGGTTATGAGACAAATGGGCTTCCCAGATATTTGGTACGGATGGATTTATGGGATTCTATCTTCAGCTAGATCGTCAGTCCTAGTTAATGGGTCCCCGAGTTTCGAGTTTGATTGTGAGAAATGCATGCGTCAAGGAGACCCGATATCCCCCTTTCTCTTTATTATCGCTATGGAAGCTTTATCGGGGCTTATTAAAAAGGCGTGTGATGATGGGTTATTCACAGGTTTAAAGCTCCCTAATGATGGCCCTTATGTTTCTTATTTATTTTTTGCAGACGATGCTATGATTATGGGAGAATGGTCGGAGGATAACTTCAAGGTGCTTAAAAGAATTTTGAGAAATTTTCATTTGTGCTCAGGCTTAAAGATCAATATTTCGAAGTCCACTTTGTTCGGGGTTGGGATTAACGGGGCTGACCTGGGTGTTAAAGCCGCTGAGATGGGGTGTACTTCGAGAGAGCTTCCCTTTAAATACCTCGGGATTCAAATGGGTACGAATATGAACAAGATATCTAATTGGGATCCCGTGGTTGATGTGTTTAGAAAAAGGTTGTCCAGGTGGAAAGCGAAAGTTTTGTCCATAGCTGGCCGAGTGACTCTTATCAAGTCTGTTTTAGAGAGCCTTTCGACCTATTACTTTTCTTTGTTCAAGGCCCCGATCGCGGTTAAAAACAAACTCGAGGCGTTGATAAAGAAGTTTTTATGGGGAGGGGATACAGATTTAAATAAAGTCCATTGGGTTAGATGGGAGGTGGTTACGAAATCGATAGATAAAAGAGCTCTCGGGTTATCTAGATTGGACGACTCGAACAATGCGTTTCTTCTAAAATGGTTATGGCGATATCGTATGGAGCCTAACGCTATGTGGCGCAGAGTTATTGACGCGATACACGGTACCTCTCGGCGTTACCAATCGACTCTTTGCAACACGAACGGGAGGGGAGTGTGGTCTGTGATAGTTAAATGTGGGACGCGACGTCAATGGTTTGGCCTTCATTAATTTGTTTCAAGGAAAGGTGGGGAATCGATATGAAATTTTGGATTGACCCGTGAATAGATCGGATACTTCTTAGATTTCTGTTTCCGGACCTCTTTCGTCTTGAAAAGAATAAGTGGTGTCATGTTGCGGACAGATTGGGCACTGGTAACAGGTCTACAGCCATGTCATGGGAGTGGAAACAATATCCTAACTCGGTCCAGGAAATCCAACAACTGATCCTTTGCACTCGGATGGTTGCTGGAACCACTTTGACTACAGGAAGGGATGAATGGAGTTGGAATAGTTATGAGTTACAGCTTTTAACTGTTAAGGATACTAAACTGTGGATCCGAACCAGTCAACAAGAAGATCAATTGAATGTGATGAGATGGTGCAAATGGATACCGGCGAAATGTAATACTTTCTTGTGGCGAGCTTGGCTAGATCACATTCCGACAAAGGTAGCGCTATCCAGGAGGAGTATTAATGTCGGGAACAACTTATGCGTCATGTGTGAAGAAGCGGAAGAGACGGTGGATCATTTGTTCGCCGGGTGCCGGGTCACTGATGTATATGGAACGGTATCGCTCGATGGTGTCGAATTCCTCCTCTGTTTTTGTTTTCTGTTCGTGATGTACAGGGAGCTATCGAGCATCTCAATTACTCCTCCGCAAAGAAAGAGGTAATCTTGGGGATTATGATGATAACTTGTTGGCGAATCTGGAAAATGAGGAACGAAAAAGTGTTTAAAGCGGCGAATGTGATCATTACTCAAGCGCTTTCGGACATTAAGTCCTTAAGCTTTCTTTGGTTTAATAGTAGAGGGAAATTCACTAGGGTGAGTAGGAAGGATTGGCAATTATTTTCTTTTGATGTAATGTAATTGTGTTGGTTTTTCGGTTATCTCCTCCTTGGAGATTTCGTTTGTTTTAATGAAATTCGCCCTTCAAAAAAACTATTTGCATATATCTTCCTAAGTTTTATCATTGGATGTATATTGTGGCATAGCATCTAGCTCGACTTAATTTTTTTTCATGAGCCTCCTCTATCTCTTTGCACATATCTAGCAAGTTTAGGGTTGTAGTAGGTTCAAAATAACCATCGAACTGTAAAGTTGAAAAGTTTAGACACAAATGAAACACGTCAAAAATGTCAAACTTATTAAATAGGTTCAACCAGTATTTAAATATTTACTACCTCCTAAACATATCAATTTCAGTACAAGGTTGCGTGAACCTGCATACACTTTTTCATAATTATACTCAATCGGATTGTAAATTACTAAGCATATATAAATGCGTCTAAACAAACAAAAATAATAGAAATAAAATTTAAAAAAACTACATGCAGGATTCTAGGAATTTGGAATGCACAAATATAGTGGCTAAAACTAAATTCAACAAGCTGCAAAATGCAGACATGATGGCCAGATATTATTGCATTTAAATTACATTTAAATGTTCAATAATAAATACTATATATACAAATAGCTACCGTAATGAACAAGGTTTTTAGAGACTGATAGGCTGGAGGCTGTTTTGAACCTACTCCAACTTTAAACCTGCATAATCGTATCATGGATAAAAGCCAGTTAGTAAAAATTAATCAAATTGCTATCATATTAAAAATAATAAGCAATTAAAACCATGGAACAATGGTTGCAAGTAGAAATTTAATCAATCCAAAATTGAAATAATAATTCTTTTGAAAGAAGAATAAGATAAAGGCATAACCATGGGATTTCTTTAATTCTCCTAAATCAAATTAAAACAGATGACAAAAACAAGTTTAAAAAGGAAATCCGACTCCCAAATCAAAATAAAGATAAAAGGCATAGACATAAGGGATCTCAGTTCTCAGATCAACAAACTGAACAAAAGGTTATTTCGATGTCATTAATGAACATGCGCTTGACTACACAATTTTCGCAAACAAAAGAAAAATATTAAAAGCCAAAAAAATGATAATAAGAACAAATAATAATATGATCAAAAGTTAAAAACATAACTTACCATATTCATTGGAGTTTTTCAACACAACAAGTTGGAGCTCCTAAGACTCTGCTTGAGGTTTCTTCTTATCACATGAAAGAACCATTACATATTTACATGTGAAAACATCAAAATCACAACCAAATTAGATTATAATAATAAACGGGGAAGCTAAAAGCACAAAAGATTAATTTCTAAAGCAATGTACAACAAACCTCTTCATATCAGTGAAATAAATAAAGAAAGAATATAATACTAACCAAACATTATTTAGAAAACTCCAAGAACAACTTAATAACAGAAGCACAAAGAATCCAAAATTTTTCTTGATTCAATACTACATAACCTTGAAACCCGTAATTGCAACTTAGCCTAAAGACTAAAGTGCATTGAAATTTACAGACCCTCAGATTCCATGTTGCTTTGTTTAGCTGCATCAATGAAATGGAATACATTAAACGAAATAGTTCAATATACAGACCTTATTATGCGATAGATATGGTGGGAGGATAGAACTAATCAAAACCCTAAACCCACCTTCAGGGAAACAATGTTCTTAGGCGTCTCGGTCTCCTTGCTATCACTCTTCTCCTCAAAAAACAATGGCAAACTCTAGGAAGATCAAGAGCACTTAGAAGACAAGGAGTACAATGCAGCTACCTTTTCCACGAACATGATTCAAGCGAATGATTACATCTAGAAGTTAAACAAAATTCTACACGATTACTTACAGTTTAGCTTAGAAGGTCAGAAATCATCATCATGGCTGTAATTTGAGTAAATTACTATCTTGGTCCCTGTGGTTTGATTGTTTAAACCATTTGAGTCCAAAAATGAATTTTCTAACAAATCAATTCCTATGGTTTGTATTCTATAACTCATTCATTCCAATACACTAACAGAGTTAGATTTTTTAGTTAGTTTTTAAAAAATGACCAAAATGCCCTTGGACTAAAATGGTTATTTTTAATAACCTCAGGAAAAAAACGCAATTTACTCTCTCACAGAAACATATTATATATATATATATATATATATATATATATATATATATATTATTTTTAAAGTTTTTTAACTTTTAATTTTAAATCGTTCGGTTTTAAACATCGTATTTAAACCATTCATCTTATGTAATGGAAAATTTAAAAATGTTTGGCTTATTATACTTCTTATTTAAACTGTTAAGTTTACTTAACGTCATTTTAATATATTTGCTTTCTTAAACCACAAAGTCATTTTAACTGTTTTTTTATTTCAATGTTTTTTAATCATTCAATTCTATTAATATTCTTTTATAATTTTTTTGTATTTATACATATATTTAATTATTCGACTCGTTTAAATGTAACCGTATCCCCCTTTTTTATTTGAACGTCTTTTTACTATTTATATAACTATTTAACTAATATGTGTGTTTATATGTATAAAAGATTTTTATTTTTATTTTTTAAAGTTTTAAGAATATATATTTAAAACCGTTTGGATTTTAAACCGATAATTTAATAACTAAAAAACATTTTAAGTTTTTTCAACCATTTGGTTTTCTAAACATCATTTATTAAACAATTGGGTTTTAAAAGTAATTTTTAAAAGGTTGGTTTTTTAAATAACTTTTAAAATCATTTATCTTCAAACTGTTCGGCTTTTTAAACGTATTTTTATAATTCCTCGGCTTTTTAAATTTATTTTTAATCGTTCGTCTTACTTAAATGTCTTTTAAATCTCTTTGTTTTTCAAATATTTTATTTAAATGGCTTTTTAAATTGTTCAACTAGATAAACTTCTTTCAAAATTTGTTTGTCTTATTTAAACGTCTTTTTCAAATCGATTGCTTATTCAAACGCAGCGGTTGACTTAAAAAGTTTAAATAATAGGTAATTTTAATATCATAAAAGCCCTAAGTGTAATCAAAACTCAAGGTAATCCTTAAAATAATACAAATGGCATAAATTTAGAAATCACATTTAAGTCAACTTGAATAAAAAATGATAAAAAATCGAAAAGAGAACAAAGATGTTTTAATAAAATGACGTTTAAAAGGAAAGTTTTTTAATAAGCGAATAGTAAAAAGACGTTCAAATAAAAGAACTGGATAAAATTACGTTTAAACGAGCCGAATAATTAAAAATATATATAAATACCAAAAAATTAAAAAAAAAAAGCTTAATAGAATTGAACGATTAAAAAAGACGTTTAAATAAAATAACAGTTAAAAATAATTTGTCATTTAAATAAAATGAATAGATTAAAAGGACGTTTAAATAAACTTAACAGTTTAACTAAAAGTACAATAAGCCAAACAGTTTTAAATATTCCGTTAGATAAGATGAATGGTTTAAATACGACGTTTAAAACCGAGCGATTTAAAATTAAAATTTAAAAAACTTTGAAAAGTAAAAATAAAAACATTTCATGTATAATATATATATACATACACACACACACACACACACACACACATATATATATATATATATATATATATATATATATATAATGTGTTTGTGTGAGAGAGTAAATTGCGTTTTTGGTCCCTGAGGTTATTAAAAATAACCATTTCAGTCCAAGGGTATTTTGATCATTTTATTAGAAACTAACTGAAAAATCTAAGTCTGTTAGTGTATTGGACTAAAAGAGTTATAGAATGTAAACCATAGGGCTTGATTTGTTAGAAAATTTAATTTTGGACTCAAATGGTTAAAATGATCAAACCACATGGACCAGAATAGTAATTTACTCCTGTAATTTTGAATCTCACCTCGGAGATACAGTCCGGCTAAGGAGGAGAGAGGAACCTCAACTATATGAGGATCTTTGAGTTAGCTGTTATAACAGAATTAGTAAGCGATGTGCTTTGGCTGTGCCCTCTCTCTCTCTCTCTATATATATATATATGTGTGTGTGTGTGTGTGTGTGTGTGTGTATGTGTTTGTGTGTCATCGCTCCGATTGTTTAAATTTTGAAAAGCTTGATGCATCCCACCACTACGGTAGTTGTCATGGAAATAATGGTAATCTTGAAAAGAGGGTGAAGGTGATGGTATCTAGGTTATCTCAAAAGGTTATCTTCCGCAATGACCCTTTAATAGCTTCATTGGGTTATAAGTTATGTAATATATGTCGTACAACTCTTAAAATTAAGAGTTTTATTACATGACCATCTTATCCCTCCAATATGTATATTAGTATAATGTGTGGGTATATATATATATATATATATATGTAATGGATTTATATGTATAATTAATGTATGTATATTTTTTGTTAAAACTTATGGTATATTTTTTTTATAATGGATTTAAAACTCTTTTTAAAACCCAACCTGCTTTGAAACTGATTGGGGAGTCGACCTGGTTTGGACCCGACCTTACCGAGTTACACTAGGTGGGTTCTGCACATCATGAAATCGGGTTGGACCTGACCATGAACCCGATCAAATCCAGGCCTAGTTCCATTAGTCAAGGATTAAACCAGGTTGAAACTTAACCCAGTTTGTGTATCTCTAGTTTGGTCAACTTTAAAGTAAAAAAGAGTAAAATCCATTTAATATAAAAACAGGGCTAAAAAAATTAGGCTGGAGGGCGGTGTTGAGTAGCCTTGAACCTACGTTGGAGGTATATAACACAAATGCCTTTAACAACAAGGAGGTGAGTGTAATTCTTGTTAGATCACTGATACAATTATATAATGTTTAAAAAGCAAGGCAAAGAGATGATATGCATGTGGGGTAATATGTTTTGACCATCTAATTTTGTGTGGTTTTGCACTATGTCCTTCACCCTCAAACCATCTTTATAGACAAATCTGGAGAGAAAGAGAGATAGAGAGAGATACATGGTTTGGGGTTCGGCAATGATGTCGGCTTCGATATGTGGTTTGTTAGGTGGAGGCGGTTGCCTCATCGCCATTCTCCGTTCTTGGTAAGGCTGACCTCGACTTCTACATTGGTTTTCCGTTATGTTTTCCTTGGCCAACGCCACCCTGTGTTAGAATACACAGGTATCTTCCTCTCGAAAACTGATGATTATTCATTGAAAAGAACAGGCTATAAATAGCCAAATACATGAAACAGAAATACACCAAAAAAACATGAAACAAACTGAAACAAACCAACAGACTTGGTACTACCTAAGACCCGTTGGAAAACGGACTAAGAATTATTCAAAGGAAACTAAAACACCACAAGCTGACGTGTGCATGTAAACATGCATGTGGTTATTCCATCAAACCCTCCCTCAAACTAGATTGAGTTTCCTCAACAAGTTTGTCTTTCACAGACCGTACACCAAGTTTCTTCCTTAAGACTTTGAACTGATCTTTCTTCAATGGCTTAGTTAGAATGTCTGCAATTTGATCTTTAGTTCCACAATGCTCCAGTGCTATCATTCTTTCGTTGACCAAATCACGTAGAAAGTAATAGCAAACTCCTATGTGTTTACACCTACCATGAAACACGGTATTCTTCGACAGCTTTATCGTTGACATATTGTCACACTTGATGATCGTATTACCTTCCACTTTCATACCAATGTCTTCAAGTACACCTCTCAACCATAAAACTTGACACATACAAGCCATAGTTGCAACGTATTCAGCCTCCGTGGATGATAAGCTCACCACCTTTTGATTCTTTGATGACCAAGCAATTGCTCCACCATCCCACAGAACCACGTAGCCAGAAATGCTCTTCCTATCTTCAATGTCACCACCAAAGTCACTGTCGGTGTATACTTCCATTAACCCATTTCCAACCCTTTTGTACCATATACCATAGTCTAGAATACCTTTCAAATATCTCAGCACCTTCTTTGCGGCTTCAAGATGTACACACGTTGGATTTGACATGTAACGACTTATTAGACTTACAAAGAACTGGATGTCGGGCCTCGTTGTTGTAATGTACATAAGACTCCCTATGATCTGCTTGTAGAGAGTTTCGTCTATCCCCTTTCCTTCATCAGTTCTCAACTTGCATCCAGGAACAATTGGACAGTACACCGGGTTGCATTCTTCCATTTTGAATCTCCTTAGAATTTCACCAGCGTATTTCCTCTGAGATATATTGTGACAACCCTAAAACTTTTATTATAATATTACGATTATATTTACGTTACAATCATGATTATATTATGTTTAGTATGTATATAATTATGGAGTGTACGTATGCATGTTTGCATGCATGCATATATATTAAAAATTTACGTATGCACGTATGCATATATATATCAAAAAATTTCATATACATGTATATACATCAAACTTTACGTATGCATGTTTACCTACATATATGTATATGAAAATTTAAGTGTGCATGCATATATACATGGAAAATTTTTGTATGCTTGTGTACATGTACGTATAGCATGTACATATATGTTTACTTATTTGTACATGTAGTATATTATAAATACATATATATGTATATACACATTAAGAAAATCAAGTATATATGTTTTGTATGTATATATACGTATAATCTATTTATATAAAGCCCACTTATGCATACATCTATGAATACATCTATATATACGTATATATATACATATATAACTAAATCAAAACTCTAACTAAAAACCTAAAACTAACACCCAAACCACCCAAACCCTCGGTTAATAGCCACCTTGCTTCCTTCTCTAAACCACCACCCAAAACCACCACCATACCACCCGATTAATACCACCATCTTGACACCTCGCGTTCATACCATCAAACCGCCACCACACCACCCTAACTTGCCACTTATCACCACCCTAACTTGCCACCACACCACCCTAGAAAGTTCACCTCACATTCACACCTTGAGTCAACCTCTAGTTTGCCATCTTGCAACCTACCTCTCGGATGTCTCTAAACCGCCACATATACACATACCTACACCCTAAGCTTCGGTTCATTGAACCTAATAAACATAGATAGCTTGCTAAACTCCCTTAAGTCAAAACATTAATGGGTCCATGATTGCACAATGGATGTGGCATTCCCACAAGAACCTACGGCCATCCATGCACACACTAACCATCCTCACCAATTGCCACCTAACCTACAAGCATTACTAAGCAACCCTATACATATGACTCACCTAAGCTACTAGGTGACTCACCAAGGCTATGATGATGTTGATGAGGGCGGTCGACCGAGGGATATATGCAAACAATTTGAACACAAACAACACCACAACCATTAAGCATCACTCTTGTCTCTCTCTCAAATTCCTTACAAACACACCACCATCACTCGACCACAACCAACTCCAGCATCACCACACTCGATCACCACCTTTCTCCCTCTCACTCTCGGTTTTCATTTTACCAACCACACCACCATCGCCAACCAACAACAACCAATAACAACTAAACAACAACCACACCACCATCACCAACCGTATCACTACCCACAACCCTCACCACTCTCACAGCCTCCCTCTTGGTTTAAGATAGCCAACACACTCAAAAAGGTGTAGTTCACTAGTTTCTTTTTAAATTTTGTTACATATGTGTTATAAAACACATATATAATTAAGTGTTGGTATTAAAACACCAAAACCAACTTTGGAAGTATTTTAAGTTCCTTAATCACAAGTAATAAGCTACCAAAAATTCAGAAAACTTATGATAAATGAATATTTTGATTTATAGAAATTAAATTTTGAAATTATTAAGAAAAATATAGTAAAATAGTAAACAAATTCAATTGTGGGAATAAACATTGAAACATCCTTATTTATATACTAAAATATTACTCTGTAGATTTTGGCAAAAATATGATAAGTGAAACAATTTATACAAATTATTTTAAATAATGAAAATAGAGAAAATACTCAAAAATAGAAATAGATCTGAGAAATTCTCATAAATTCACAGAATGATCCTTTTGAAATATAAAAATCTCTGGAATTATTTCAGTATTTATTTCCATATTATAATTAAGATATGAATTTTTATGTATTCTACAGTAGAAAAATCAGAATAAATACTTAAATTAAATAATAAATTCTGAGAAAATGAGAGATATAATATTAAATCTTGATCTACATAATATATAAATTTAATAATTTTTGGAGTTACATAACTATTTTTTCTAAATATTGAGGTTATTGTAAAAATTTCGAAACTAATCTACTACGAGTTGGACCTTGATATATTTATATGATGTTATATTTTACATAAGAAACTGTCTGTGAAATTGTGAGAATTTATCAAGTACAGAAGATATTTTTAATCAATTATGGGAATATTATAAAAATTACAGAAAATAATCTGTTAAGAGTTAGATATTATAAAAATTATCAGATATTACTAACTGTTGAAATAACAGTCTATGAATTTTTAGTGATTTTTGGATAACCGTAGGTAATTTTGATGATTTATAGAGACTTTAGACTAATTTTTAAGTAATTATGTATAATAAATTATTTGTTGGAAATTTTGTGATAACATTTCTGGATTACCTTATAGCTGAACTTCCAAAAGATACTTACATCTGAGGTTCTAAAAACTTTAAAGAAAATTATGTCTGATACTGTGAACTATTTTATAGGTTCAAGTTTGGAGACACGGTGAGTTCATAGCCCCATTTTTGACCATTTGGTATTCGTAAAGTTTTTGGGGGAAAAAGCATACTACTTGGGTTGATGTATTATTTTGAAAATATTTTGATACTTACTGTCATTTGTGATACAACCATTAATTCGAATGAGGAACCGTCTGATAATATTAGCTACTTAAGAAAATATTTGCATCAACAGGATGAGTGTTGCTGCTATTTTTCTGCACCTAACCGAATGAGGGTTATGATGTAATATTATCTGATTTTGTGAATTCTTTCGTGACAGTATGATTATGTTATGTGCAGGTTTGGTTGTAATTGTGCATCAACAAAATACTTTGTTTGGATATAAATCTATGTTCTCACCAACTTTTTGTTGACTGGTTTAAGTATGCTTTTTCAGGAAACAATGAGTAACTCTTTTAACTTTAGCTTTGAAGTGCATAATGGCTGGGGCGAAGTGGTCGGGAGAGTATGCGTCACGTTAACCGTTAACATCGTTGACGGTAGTGTGTACATTGACGCACACTTCCATCGGTTCTAGAGACATGCTGTAGTTTAGTTGTAGAAAAATTACATCTAATTTTGAAAACTATTTATATGATGTAATTCCAAACCTTATAAATAAAAGCATGTCTTATGTTGTGTTTTTATGTATGTATAATTATTGTGTTTACTTCACTATAATTAATGTACTCTGATAAAACAAGTCACCCCCAACCGCAACTTTCACGCTTCCGCCGGGATGTGACATATATGAATGCCCTCACTTGTCTTCAACACTTCTATACCAAGGAAGAACTTCATTTTCCCTAAGTCGGTCATCTCGAACTCTCTTTTCATTGAGCTCTTAAAGTCTTGCAACATAGAAAAGTTGTCACCTGTGTATATTAAATCATCGACATAGACATTTACCAGAAGAATATTTCCATCTTTGTTTCTTTTAATGAAAAGTGTGTGCTCAGCGTTGCTTCTTTTGAATCCTTCTTTGATGAAGTAGCCTTCTATTCGACCGAACCAAGCACGAGGAGCCCACTTGAGCCCGTACAACGCTTTTCGAGAAGCTTATATACCTTTTCTTCCTTGTTCTTAATTACATAACCCTGAGGCTGTTGTATGTAAACGTCTTCTTCCAGATTGCCATGCAAAAAGGCGGATTTAACATCCATCTGCTATTATTTTGAACATGAAGATCGTCAATTTTATTAAGGTGTTAAAAACTCAATTACAGCATTCATCACATATTTATAGTAGTTAGAAGGACTAACTAACTAATTCACATTTTACACTTCTAGTCCCTAAACTATGAACTAATACAATCTAATCACAAAATACAAAATACTAAACAATACAATGAATTAACTAACATTCACCCCCTTAATTCTTGCATTGTTCCAACTCCCAACTTCAATTTCATTTCAGCAAATTTGATTCTTGACAAAGCTTTAGTCAACACATCTGCCTTTTGTTCTTCTCCACTTATATGCTTTACCACCACTAGGTTCTTTTCAACACATCCCCTAATATAATGGTACCTCACATCTATGTGCTTAGACCTGCCATGAAATACAGGATTCTTCATCAGCTGTATAGCTGATTTGTTGTCTACATACAACAAAATAGGACCTATCTCTTGACCTGTCAACTCCTCTAGCAAACCTTTAAGCCACACAGCCTGTTGAGCTGTGGCTGTAGCAGCCATGAACTCTGCTTCACAGGAAGACAGAGCCACTGTAGCCTGCTTTTGGCTTACCCAACTCACTGGACCACCACCAAAATAGAACACCATCCCAGTAGTGCTCCTGCCATCAGATTTAGTGGGAGCATGTGAACTATCACTGTATCCAATCAACTCTCCAGCACCCCCATACTTATACCATATTCCATCTCCCACTGTCCCCTTCAAATATCTCAGAATAGTCTTGACAACTTGCCAATGTGATGCCTTAGGATCTGCCATAAACCTACTAGCAATCCCCACTGAGTAGCACAAATCAGGTCTAGTCTGAGTGATATACCTCAAACAACCTATAATCCTTCTATACTGGGTCACATTTACAGACTTACCATCTTCATCTTTGCCTAACTTTAGACCAGGATCCATAGGGATCTTTGTGAAGTTACACTCCCACATCTTTTGATCTTCAAGGATCTTCTTAGCATACCCAGATTGAGTTAGAAAAATCCCTTCAACTGTCTGCTTAACTTCTATCCCCAGATAATAGTTGAGTAGACCCAAATCAGTCATCTCAAAACAAGACATCATCATAGACTTAAACTCTTGATCACAACATCATTAGACCCTGTAGCTATAATATCATCCACATAAACACCAATTATTAAAGTACCCCATTCTGTGTTTCTTTTATACACTGCATGCTCTCTTGGGCACCTTTCAAACCAAACTTAATCAATGTGTTATGCAGTTTTTCATTCCAAGCCCTAGGTGCCTGTTTCAATCCATACAGGGCTTTTAAGAGCTTGTAGACCTTTCCTTCACTTCCAGGTTGTATGAATCCCTCAGGTTGAATTACATACACCTCTTCTTTCAATTCCCCATTAAGGAATGCTGTCTTTACATCAAGATGATGTACTTTCCACCTATTCACTACTGACATAGCCAGTATCAGCCTCACAGTTTCCAACCTGGCCACAGGGGCAAAAACTTCCTCATAATCAATACCATGCTGCTGTACATATCCCTTTACTACCAGCCTAGCCTTATGCCTAGTCACCTTACCCTCAGCATCTTTTTTAAGCTTGAACAACCATCTCAGACCTATAGGCTTCACACCTTTAGGACAGTCCACCAACTTCCAGGTGCCATTTTTCTCAATACTTTCAATTTCACTCTTCATGGCTTTCATCCATTCTGGGTTTCCCTTGGCTTGATCAAATCTCACAGGCTCTTCCAGAAGTAACATTAACTCTGACTCATCAAAGATTGGAGGTTCAAAGGGTACTTTCTCCAAGACATCTGTTCTGCTGAACACATCATCCAAAGAAGCAAACCCTTTAGGTGGGGTATCATCATACATTGAGCTAGGTACATGATCAGCAGTTGATGTAAGATCCCCATCAACACCCCCTGAGCCTTGTCCTATCCCATAGGGCTGACCTGGTTCATTCCATCCACCTTCATCCGAAGAAGAATTCACTGCATCATGACTAGACTGAGTTTGTTCAAGGCTGGCTTCCCCAGTGGAACCACCTCCTTGATCTAAAACCCTTGGTTCCCCACCAAAACTAGCATAGCTATGGTTAGAGTGACCTACATCAGTTGTGTCCCACTTCCAAGGCTCACTTTCATCAAAATGCACATCCCTGCTGACTACTATTCTATTAGTCACAGGATTGTACATCCTGTAAGCCTTTGTGCCAGGCTCTATCCCCAGATGCACCATTACTGTGCTTCTGTCATCCAGTTTCCTCAGTTGATCATTAACCTTTACATGAGCCAGACACCCAAACACTCTCAAGTGTTTTACCTTTGGTTTCTTCTCAAATAACCTCTCATAGGGGGTCATGTTGATCAATGCCTTGGTTGGACTTCTATTCAGCAGAAAGACTGAATGTCTTACTGCTTCTGCCCACAACCACAAAGGCACATTCATAGCCTGAGAATTGACCTAACATACCCATTATAGTTTGATTTCTTCTCTCCACAACCCCATTCTGTTGTGGAGAGTAAGTGCAGTTAGGTACCTTTTGATCCCATCTAGGTTGCACAGTTGCTCAAACCTTTTGGATGTGAACTCCCCTCCCCTATTATTCTCAATGCTTTCAGCTTGAAGTTAGTCTCCACCTGAATTTGTGACATGAAATTCTGAAAAGCTTTAGGTGCCTCATCCTTTGACTTCAAGAAATACACCCACATGTTTCTAGAGTAGTCATCTACCAACAACATGAAGTATCTATTCCCAGCAGGGGTAGGAGGATCCAGAGAGCCACAGAGGTCTGCATGAATCAATTCCAAGGGCTTGTTTGCCCTGTAAGAACTTGTTGTAGGATAGGGGTGTCTTCTTTGTTTCCCAACTAGACAGCTTTCACATAGCTGGGACTTGTGGTCAATTCTAGGCAAACCTCTTGCCATATTAAACTTGGACATGTTCTTAATTGACTCAAAGTTCAGGTGACCCAATCTTGCATGCCATATCCAGGCCACATCTTTCATCTCTCCCAACAGACACTTAGGGAGTGTTACATCCATGCTTATCTTGTAGAGCCTGTTCTGTCCCTTCTTGACCCTCAGAAGGGTTTTCCCACTCTTCTCATACACCCACAGATATCCATCTTGCATCAGGATCTTGCAGCCAACCTCATCCAATTGGCCTAGGCTCAGTATGTTGCTCTTGAGGGCAGGGATATAGTACACATTGGTAACTACTCTGTGGTCACCAGTCTTGCATTGGAAACAAACTGATCCCCTACCTTTTATGACAACAACTGAGCCATCTCCAAACTTCACTTTCCAGTAATAGACTCATCCAGGTCAGTGAAGTGGGATTTGACTCCTGTCATATGGTTACTAGCACCATTGTCTAAGTACCATGTGCTGGCATCGACTTCTGTGGTCATCTCCTTCGGGTAGACACTGTTTTCTTCAAGTAAACCCAGGTCTTGCATCACCTTCACCATCAACAGAGTGGGTTCTTGATCTTCTTGGGTCTGGGTCAGATGGGCTTCATCATTTCTTGTCTTTGGGGCTCTGCACTCACTTGAGAAGTGCCCCAGACGATCACAGTTGAAACACCTCATGTTTCCCTTATCTTTCTTAGGAGGAGCCCCTTTGTCAACACTATCAGAGGTGGGTCTATTGATCCTCCCCTTCCCAGTTCTTCCTCGGCCTCTAATTTTCCCTCTTGACTCCCCAGAACTTGACTGCTTGTGGCTGTCATTTTTGGATTCACATTTGATCCTTTCTTGCCATTCAGCCCTGGTCAGGAGTAATTGGCCAGAGGAGTTCTTCCCTTGGGAGGCTGGCTTGATCCTCTCTTCATACGACTTCAACCTTCCCACCAATTCCTCAAAAGCCATTGTGTCAAGATCTGAGAATTGCTCAATGGCAGCCACAATCGGGAGGAGTCTCTCCGGAGCAGCCTTCAAGAATTTCCTCACTTGTTTGGAGGCTTCGATTGTGGTTCCCAGAGCTCGATATCTTGATACTATTTCTCCTATTTTCCCTGCGAAATCATCAATTGATTCACTCTCAGACATTGTCAGCATCTCAAATTCATGATCCAGTGTTTGGATCCTTGCCTGCTTGACCCTGTCTTCTCCAACGAACCTTTTCTTCAGGGCCCCCCAAATGTCTTTCGGATTCTTGAATGCAGCTACCTGCATCAGCACATCCTCGGGCAATGCCTGGAAGATGAATGCTCTGGCTTTCTTGCCGAGCTTTCCATCGACTGCTGCAGTCGACGGAGGTTCTATGGCATCCCAGAGTCCCTGGGCATCCATGAACGCTTCCATTTTGATTGCCCACGAGGTGTACGTGGTGGGCGTCAAGATCGGAATCTTGAACGAAATTGAATCGTTCAGGTCTCGCAGGGCTACTTGCCGACTATTGTCCGCCATGGGATCGAGGCACTGGTGTTCGATTGAGGCCCAATTTCAGTCAATTGATCGCGTGTTTTCTTAATTGCAATCCGCCGCGGTTGCAATTGTCGAAGGATCGGGAAGCGATCGGAAGAATCTTGGGAGGAAT
The DNA here is from genome assembly GCA_024085815.1 of Flaveria linearis. Lineage (NCBI taxonomy): Eukaryota > Viridiplantae > Streptophyta > Magnoliopsida > Asterales > Asteraceae > Flaveria > Flaveria linearis. Next base: position 18,926,737 of record CM044004.1, on the reverse strand, counting down.
TCACCGATTGGATCGAGAGCCGTTGTTGCTCTGATACCAAATATTATTTTTGAACATGAAGATCGTCAATTTTATTAAGGTGTTAAAAACTCAATTACAGCATTCATCACATATTTATAGTAGTTAGAAGGACTAACTAACTAATTCACATTTTACACTTCTAGTCCCTAAACTATGAACTAATACAATCTAATCACAAAATACAAAATACTAAACAATACAATGAATTAACTAACATCTGCAAAATGTTCCAGCCTCGTTGTGCAGCAACCGCTATCATCAAACGTATGGTGTCCATTCTTACCACCGGTGCATAGATTTCATTGTAATCTATGACATACTCTTGACCATACCCCTTTGCAACCAATCGAGACTTGTGTTTCTCGACTTCTCCTTTCTCGTTAAACTTTGTTTTGAACACCCATTTCACACCAATGCACTTAGCATCCTTAGGCAAGTCAACGAGGTCCCACGTTCCATTTCTTTCAATGGCTTGAATCTCAATGTCCATAGCCCTTCTCCTATTAATATCATGCGCAGCTTCTTCATATGTTGTAGGTTCAAAAAGGTTTACCTCAGCAACATTTAGTTTGACATCTCCAGTGAAGTAGTCATTAAGGTAGTAGGGGGGCCTTCGATGTCTGCCCTCCCTAGCAATTGTAGTACTTGATTCAATCACCTCGGTGGTTGCATTGGTCGGATTTTGATTCTGTTCTTCATTAAGTTCTTCTGCTGCATTAGTGTGAATTTGTTCTTCATCTCCCCATGTTAAAATATCAGCATCCTTTTCCTTTTGCTGTGTTCCCCAATCCTAACTTTTGCTTTCTTGAAAAATAACATCTTTGCTAACAATAACTTTTATAGTCTCTGGATCAATCATTCTGTAGGCTTTAGATTCTTCACTCAAGCCAGTCATGACACAAACCATGCTTTTGCTTCCAAGCTTGGTCCGTTTTTCTTTAGGAACATGCACATGTACTAAGCTACCCCATACCTTGAGATGCTCAACATTCGGTTTTTCACCACTCCAAGCTTCCTATGGCGTGACATCTTTTAATTCTTTTGTTGGGCACCTGTTAAGAATGTAGTAACTCCAGACTGCTGCTCAGCCCAAAAGAACTTGGCATGTTTTTAGCAGCAATAAGAGTCATACCATGTTCATAACAGTTTGGTTTTTTCTTTCCGCCACACCGTTTTGCTGGGGAGTGAAACTTGTTGTAAGCTGACGTTGGATACCATGCTCCAAGCAAAAATTCTTGAACTCATTAGGTAGGTATTCTCCTCCCCTGTCCATATGAAGGCACTTGATCTTCTTACCTGTTTCCGTCTCCACCTTCTTTTTGAACATTTTGAAGCTTTCAAAAACTTCAGATTTTTCTCTCAACAAATAAATCCAACCCTTTCTGCTATGATCATCTTTGAAACTTAGCATATACTTTTTGCCACTGTGAGAGGTAGGTGTTATTGGACCACAAATATCCGAGTGAATTAATTCAAGTATTTCTTTGGCCCTCTAGTCACTAACCTTTGGGATAGCCTTTCTACTTTGCTTCCCAACACAACAGTCAATACAAAGTGCATCCTTAACAGGGAAGTGGGGCATACCTCTAACCATAGACTTTTGCTGCAAAGTGCTCATACTTGTAGGGCTGATGTGACCATACCTTTCATGCCAAAGCTTTGAGAGGTCATTGTCACTATAGTATAAACCTTTGTCTTCTTCTTTACAAGCATCTCGTGACCCAAGGTTATTTTCTAATGCTTGCTCATAAAGGGGAAACATTCTATTAGTGGTCATAAAGCTTTCAAACATAAGGCCCCTACTCGGATGATAAATTTTGCATACCCCTCCTTGATAAGAAATATCAATCTCTTTCTTGAAGTTGACCAACACTTAATAGGTTATTTCTTAATTCTGGTATGTAGTACACATCCTTTATGATGTACGCAGTACCCATAAAAAAGAGTTTTATTTGTCCTTTACCACCCACCTTCATATGAGCATCATTTCCTAACTTAACAATGCGTGTATAGCTCTCATCAAGACTTATAAATTTCTTTCTATCACCACACATATGGTTTGAACATCCCGAGTCCAAAAACCAAAGACTACTATTTTCCTCATCACCCGTGTGTGCCATGAAAGTACTAACCTGTCTTGATGATACCAGATTCTTCTCTTTGCTATCTTCTTCAACTCGAGCCATCAACATGACTTCCTCTTCTTCATCGAAACCTGCGTAGTTTACTTCTTTTGTACTTGGACACTCGTATGAGAAGTGTCCAAGTTTGTGGCATCGGTAACACTCCACAGTTTCTTTGTTGGGTGTCTGCCTTCCGCGTCCTCGCCCTCTTCCACGTGGGCTACCTCGGCCTTTCCCACATCCTCGCCCTCTTCCACGTGGGCTACCTCGGCCTTTCCCACGTCCTCTAGTGTTGGAGTTGTCACACTGCTCCACCTTAAGAACTTGTTCTTCCTCTTTCTCTGGTTTTCTGAACTTTTGTTCATGCACAAGTAATGTGCTTTGAAGTTCCTCTATCGACATTGTTTCTATGTCCTTAGATTCTTCTATAGAAACTACCACGAACATTTATTTCTCTGTTAGAGTCCTCATAATCTTCTCCACAATCTTCAAGTCTGTCATGATTTCTCCGTTACTTCTCATTTGGTTTGCAACCGTCAGGACTCTACCAAAGTATTCAGGATGGATTCAGTGGTTTTCATCTCCAGCACTTCAAAATCTCTTCGAAGCTTTTGCAGCATAGATTTCTTCACACGTGCATTTCCTTCATGCTTTTGCTTCATGGCATCCCATATGGCCTTTGACGTGCTTCGATCCAGAATTTGCTCGAACGTTATTCTGTCTATCGCCTGGTACAGGTAATGCTTTACCTGTAGATCCTTGATTCGAAGTTCTGCCAACGTCTTCCTTTGTGCTTCACTCTGAGCGATCCCAACAGCGGGTTCAATAACTCTAGGTTCGATCAAATTCCATAACTGTTTTGCCCGCAACAAGTTTTCCATCATCTCTTTCCAATGGTCATTGTGACCTTCGAACACTGGAATTTTCAGCTTCTCGTTACTCATGGTGACTGAAATCTCTCTCAATTGATCGTAGTTTCGCTCTGATACCAAGTGTTAGAATACACAGGTATCTTCCTCTCGAAAACTGATGATTATTCATTGAAAAGAACAGACTATAAATAGCCAAATACATGAAACAGAAATACACCAAAAAACAAGAAGCAAATTGACTCGACTACTAAGACCCGTTGGAAAACGGACTAAGAATTATTCACCACAAGCTGACGTGTGCGTGTAAACATGCACGTGTTTATTCCATCACCCTGTCGTTGCTTTTGTTGATCAGAATAAGTTTCTATAGATAGAGAGAGATGGTTTTGGTGTGGCTTTGTGGTGTTGTCGGGGGTAGCGCTACTGGTGTACTCCCTTGGCGACTACGATCCTGTCATTCCTTTCTCTCTCGACCGTTGGTTCCTAGCGATCTCGACACTACTTTTGAGGGTTTTTGAGGGTTGCCTCCGTGTGAGGGGATTCGACTATTGGTTGCCTGTTTCTAGGAAGGTGACCCTCCTATATCTCAGTGGTGCTCCTCTTATTCGACATGCAGGCAGAATGGCTATGGTAACAGTCAATAACGACCATTAAAGCATCGATTGAACCCATCTTCGATGGGGGTAGGCCTTTTTGAATCGTGGTTTCTTTTTGATCAATGATGATGAGTGTGAACATATGTGACTCAACTTAACAAGTTAAGCATTTAGGGGAATGATGTTTGGTTTCTCATGTATGTACTAGTGATACTTTAGCCCCAAGTACATTAAGGTGTTATGGAGTTGTTGACTTTAAATAAGCCTATAGATGATGGCTTTTATGCATTCGAATTTAATAATGTCGTCACTAGATATCCTTATTAAGATAGAAATTTTACTCGTTGAAGGGTTAAAAGATCCCGTTTTCCTTGTAGTTCCGTCAATATTCTTAATATCATAAAATAGATTGTAAATTCTAATGCATCATCAAATTTCAAAAACTCATGATCCAACTAGTTTAAATAACCTTTTTTAAATGACAAGTCTACATTATTTTAGATTATATCATGAATGACTACTTATCATGTTTGAACCTACGTCTACAGTCTACTTCAAAAAGCGATTAACAATTACCACTAAGCTATAACTCATATGTTATTAATTTAAATGGGAAAAATGTTACATAATAATAACAAGTTTTAAAAATATTTTAATTAAATAAATCATGTATATTTCTTCCAAATTGGAACAATAAATCATCAAATCGAGTTATCATCAAATTATTTTGAGTCAAGAAATAAATGAAGAAGAAGTGGGGGTCGAGATTTTTAATATATATAATTATATAAAAATATGATAATTGTATTAAAAATAAAAAAGTATCTAAAATCCATTTCACCACGTGACATTCAGATAACAAAAAGAAAGAGTTCAATTCGATTTCGCTACTTTAGGTTTGATGAAAATAACTACTTTTCTCTAAAAGATTAAAAAAGTTAATTTACATTCAAATATTTCATAATATGTTTCATTTCAATTAAAAAGTTACATAAGTTTTTTCAACTAGAATCCAAAAAATGAAACTTTTGAACTGAAATTAAAACAAATGACGAGTCTTTTGAACTGAAATTGATGTTTTTAAACTTTTAGAGAAAAATAATTATTTTTATTAAATCTTATAGAGCAAATTTAAAATTAATTAAAACACTTTAATTTTTAATGATTTAACTTAAATATTTTTAATAATCATAAGTGATTTAATTGAAACATTTTCAAACTTTATTACTATTCTGGCTCATAATTGTGATTTAGTCGAAACTAACTACGACATTGTGCTTCCATAAGACTTTATAATTAGACTGTTTATTTGAAGTATGGAATAGCAGGTGTAGCTAAAGAAGTCTCTCCTCCCAGACGGCTAAAGAGTATAAGCGATTGGAACATTTAACAACAAAAATTATTAACTAAAATAAAGTTCAAGGGTCAAATAGTAAATTAGGGCAAGTTGAGGGGGGTTGACAATTTGTATTTTCCGAGCAACGGCAACTCGAACCCCGAAGCTGATCTGACAACGTTCTGCACCTTTTTCTCCTACGCCAAAACACCCACACGTACAATCACAAGCATATGGATCAAAATTCTACACTCAAATTCATCATCATCGATTCTACACAGAGAACTCGTTAATCCTCACGGCTTCTTATCGAAATGCTGCAATACAACCACATAGAGAATGATCATATTCGTGTATGTAGGCACGTATGCCCATGATTTGGTGGATTGAGATGCTACATTGCAGTTTCTAGGGTTTCAATCGCGATTTTACAACGATAACGTCGTTGATTAATACGAATGGCGTTGTTACGGAAATTGTTCTACAAGAAACCGCCTGATGGACTTCTCGAGATTTCTGAAAGAGTATATGGTATTTCATTTAATCCTTTTTTTTCAATTTGTGGAATTTCTATGTGTATTATTTAAAATTTTGTTTGTTTTAGGTAGTAGAAAGCAATAAGTATGTTGAAATTAGAGCTTCTAATATTCAAAATTTTTATATATATCGAGTTCGCTCCCAAAAAAGATTTAATTTTGCGCCCCCCTCTTATAGGAGGGCTCAAGTTTCATCACTGACATGTGGTTTTAGGTTGTCAGTTGGATTATGGTTTATCATGGTGGTTAACAGTTTGGGCATGCCAATTAGTTTGTCAATATGCAAAGGAAACTAGTTATCAGTTCTCTGAAGTTAAGTATTAATGCAGTCGTTCGTCGGAAGGCTAAATGTGGAAGTTTACTTGTATTAAATTGGAAAACTTAGGAATGTGTTTATGAAACTTCTTTAGGTTATTAATATATGGAAAATTTTGCTTCTGTCAACAGTTTTAGACAATATCTTGTTGTTTTCCACATATCGTGAACCAAATGTGATTATAGATGGAGTTTATCTAAGTAAACAAGCAATTTATACATTTTTAAAATTCACTTACGAAATCTGTGTTTCATGTGTAGTCTTTGACTATTGTTTCACTACTGATGCATGGGATCAAGAAAATTATAGAAGTTATGTGGGAGACGTGGTAAATCAGCTTAAGGATTATTATCCATATGCTTCAATTCTTGTTTTTAATTTTCGCGAAGGAGATGCAACAAGCCAGCTAGCCTCTGCTTTATCAAGTCATGACATGACCATAGTGGAATACCCTCGACACTATGAAGGTTGCCCAATTCTCTCTATGGAAGCCATCCACCATTATCTAAGATCATGTGAGAGTTGGCTTTCATTTGGGGTGCAAAATGTTCTTTTAATGCATTGTGAACGTGGTGGTTGGCCCGTTTTAGCTTTCATGTTGGCTGCACTATTGATATACAGTAAACATTACTCTGGGGAAGCCAAGACTTTGGACATGGTTTATAAGCAAGCCCCTAGTGAGCTCTTGCATTTGTTTTCATCATTGAATCCTTTACCTTCTCAGTTAAGGTATTTACAATATGTATCAAGGAGAAATGTGGCTACAGAATGGCCACCGTTGGATCGAGCACTTAGTTTGGATTGTGTGATAATGAGAATGATTCCGGATATTGATGGAAATGGTGGTTGTTGTCCTATATTCAGTATTTATGGACAAGATCCTTACATGCCCGGTGATAAAACTACCAAACTTTTGTTCACGACCCCAAAGAGGAGTAAAAATATTCGATATTACAAACAGGTATGATTTACTATTATTATATTTAGTACACGTGACTAGTTCCATTCGATTTGAAGGTGACAATTTTGACCCTTTACTTAATTACTTGTGAATAGGTTATGATTTATCTGGCAAATAAGATAAACTAGCTCGAAAGGTAATTAGTTTACTGGGTCAAGCATGTCAAAACTCAAACAAAATGTGCCTTTTTTAACTGATCTTACCTTCTTAATCAAATCATTTGAATAATTAGATTGTTGCTGAAATAGTGAAGTATTTGTAATAATATTTGACCTGCTAATTTTATGTAAAAGTACAACAAAAGGTTTTGTAAAAAGTGTTTTGAGTCAGCCCAGACGACCTGACCTGTTGCCCACTACTGAATAAATTAAAATTGGAATCATCTTGTCTTTAGTGACCTCTTTTACTTTTCTATACAGGCAGACTGTGAAATTGTTATAATAGATATAGATTGCCATATTCAAGGTGACATTGTGCTGGAGTGTATCAACTTACATGATGACTGGGAGCATGAAAATTTAATATATCGTGCTATGTTTAATACATCATTCATCAGGTCAAATATTTTAATTCTTAACCGTTATGAAATTGACGTACTCTGGGATGCTGACTATCAGTTCCCTAACGACTTTCAAGCTGAGGTATTTTTCTTGATAGTTTATTTATATTATAGTATACAGGATAAATGGATTTATATTTAATTTTATGCATACAGATTCTTTTCTCGGAAATGGATGCCACAGCTTCTGTATGCCTGTAGATTCGTACTTTTTCCAGAAATCAGAGGGTCTCCCTATTGAAGCATTTGCTAAAGTTCAAGAAATGTTTAATAGTGTAGATTGGCTACTTCCTAAAAATGATGCTGCATTTAATGTGCTCCACCAAATAACAGCACCTGACTATGGACAGGTAGAGAGTAGTTCTTAGAGGTGACAGTTAACTCATTTGCTTATATTGGATTAGTTTGGGTTGTGTTTGATCTAAAACCAGTTGAACTTGCAACCTCGTAAATAATTTTATTAAATGCTTTAGATAATCATTGTAATAATATTGTTATTGAAATCATAATAAACATTTAAACAAATAAATTATTTTTTAAAAATTGAATTTATACGAAAAGGTGTTTGCTTAACCAACCAGACATGGACTGTTTCATAACCCTAGTTTTCAGCAATCCATCCATCTTGCCATTTCTACTAGATTTCATCAAGGTGTTGAAGCTACTAATTTACTTTATGTAAATTGCTTCAGGATAAAGAATGTACTGGATTATTTGAAAATGTTCCAATGAGTCCTCTTCACTTAGCTAAGGAGAAGGCTGTTAATTCACAAGCATCCTCTCATAGTCTTTCTACCCATGAACCTGTGCATCCTTACCTTCGTGGAAAGCATGTTATCGATGATATAGGATCTCCATTGACTAAGTCTGACCCACCTTCACAGAAACCTGCAGATGTTGAGGTTAGAATGCGTCCTCATGAACTACCTTCTCAAATGGGTTCTCAGACTCAACCTACTTACATGCCACCTAGTCTATCATTAAAGGACATCGATACTAAGACTAGGCCTTCTCACCTGTATCTTCTCCGAGAGAACCTTCAACACCATCTAGAGAGGAGCAATCTTCTACACCACAAACACCACGTACACCAGGCGGTTCATTACTATCTCCACCGCCATCCCCTCCAACTCCACCTTTGAGAGAGAAGTTAGGGATAGGATGTGAGCACACCCCACCACGATCACCAACTCATCAGACTCCACCTTCACAAGAGAAGCCAGATATGAAAAATGGTTCCACTCCACCATGGTCACCACCTCCTTCAACTACATGTATGAAAGATAAGACCACTCTGTCACAATCACAACCTGTATCGCCACCTCCCATAACTACACTTATGAAAGAGAAGACCACTCCGCCACCATCACTACCGGTATCACCACCTCCTTCAACTGCACCCATAAAAGAGAAGACAACTCCACCACCACCATCAAAACCAGAATCACCACCTCCTATAATTGCATATATGAAAGAGATGACAACTCCACCACCATCAAAACAGGTATCACCTCTTCCCATAACTACACCTATGAAAGAGAAGACAACTCCACCCCTATCACTACGGTATCACCACCTCCTACAATTGCACATACGCGAAAGAAATCTCCACCATCATCACAACCGGTACCCCCACCTCCTACAGCTGCACCTACGAAAGAGAAGACAACTCCATCACCATCAAGACCAATATCGCCACCTCCTACAATTGCACCTACAAATGAGAAGACAACTCCACCCCCATCACAACCAATATCACCAACTCCTACAACCGTACCTATGAAAAAGAAGATAACCCCACCACCATCACAACCAGTATCACCACCTCCTACGACTACACCTACGGAAGGGAAGACGACTCCACTACCATCACAACCGGTATCACCACCTCCTACACTTCCACCTACGAAAGAGAAGAGACCATCATCACAACCAATATCACCAACTCCTACAACAACACCTACAATAGAGAAGACAACTCCACTACCATCACAACCAGTATCACCACCTCCTACAACTGCACCTACGAAAAAGAAGACGACTCCACCACCATCACAACGAGTATCACCACATCCTACAACTTCACCTAAGAAAGAGAAAACAACTCCACCATCATCACGACCAGTATCACCACCTTCTACAACTACACCTATAAAAGAGAAGGCAGAAACTAAAGCTGGATCCTATACACCAGCTCCACCACCGCCAGCTTTACCGCCACCTCCTCCAACCATATCTTTGAAAGAGACACCAACAATAGGTGGACCCTTTCAACCACCATCATTAGTGCCACTTCCACCACCTCCGCCTGCTCCCAATTCTGCGTCTCCTATTCCACCACCGCCCCCTCCTCAAGTACCTTCTTCTAATCAAAATGTAAATGGGGGCGGTGTTCCGCCACCACCGCCACCATCAAGAGGGGCGAATTTGCCCGGAGCTCCTGCTCCACCACCACCATTAGGTAGGGGGCGTTCATTGACAATATCAAAAAATCAAAATGCAAAGAAACTTAAGCCTTTACATTGGTTAAAGTTCACAAGAGCGGTGCAAGGAAGCTTGTGGGCTGAAACATCAAAATCTGGTGAAGCTGTGAAGTAAGTTTTCTTTTTACCTTTATAGAAAAATGATGACGTTTTCTACTAGGCATTTTTTTCTTAGTTTTCTCATTGATTTTATAATTTACTTACATTAGGACACCAGAGATTGATTTAAAAGAACTAGAGATTCTATTCTCAGCTGCAAATCCCAATTCAGATAAGGGGGCTGCAAAATCAAAATCTGCATCAATAGCTAATAAGCCAGAAAAAGTACAACTGGTAAAATATTATATTCCTTTTTGTGTTATAAACTTGTAACTTTATTCTGATTTCTGAATATGCTCAAGAATCTATTTATAAATATCATTTGACACTTTTGAACATTCAGATTGATCATCGGCGTGCATACAACTGTGAAATCATGCTCTCAAAGGTGAAGATACCATTGCATGAACTAATGGTAAGCTACACTATTCTCATTTTTGTTATTGAAATTTTGTTTTGGGTTAACAAATACAAAAAGAATCAACGATTGATTAACATATGTGAAGTTATTGCAACTTGCTTTTCTTTATATTTATGCCTAAACTTCCTCCAAATTTTTTTTCACACTTATTAACTTACACAAGGCCACAACCCTGCTTCCCATCTATCTAATTTATTTTTTGTATATGCAGAAAATAAACTTCACATCTGCCTTAAGTAAAATTCTTTAGAGAAAAACATCAGATATGATTTTAAACCCTAGTCTTGGCCTGCAGTTTAACTACTGATAAATGTCTAAAATGTCTCTTAATAAAGAGAAATTAAAGTAAACTTTTGGCTCAATACATGACAAATATACAGTTGACAATCTCAATTTCTGCTTGATCTCAAATTCTAGATTAGTGAATTTGATTTTCTTTTACATTTCTGAAACTTGGTAGGATTATGTCCTTGCTTTAGATGATTCAGCACTGGACGCTGATCAGGTGGAAAACCTTATAAAGTTTTGCCCTACAAAAGAAGAGATGGAACTGCTAAAGGTAATTTATCCTTTTTTCAAATTTTTTTTAATAAATGATGGTGTTATATTGCACCTTTAATCCAGTTAGTGGTTCATGGGTCAATGCAAAACACAAGAATATGGGGCCTAAACAATTACAAGTCTATTCTAGAGGGACTAAAAGGGACATTCCTAAAAGTGGCTAAGAGTTTGTTAGAGGAGAGAGAGAATAAATAAGGGAGAGGAATGTATGGTTAGAACAACTACCTCTACCTTACCTCGCTGCCAAATTCTTTGGGCCAAATCAAATTGTTGAAAAAGTTGGCCCTGTCGCTTATCGTTTACAATTACCACCTACCTCTAAGATCCATCCTGTGTTCCATGTTTCTCTTTTGAAGAAAGCTGTTAAAGAACCAACTACCTCTACCTTACCTCCTGAATTGGACACGGTAGCAATACCAACCTCAAACCAGCTCACATTTTAGACACTCGCACTGCTACTGTCGACTCAGCTTCAGATTAACAATGGCTAATTCAATGGCAGGGGCAGACACAGGACTATGCTATGGATTAAAGGTCAATTCCTGATACAAGTCTTTGAGGTCAAGACAAGGGGGAAGTTGATAAGAATATGGGCCTAAAAGTCTACTCGGGACTAAAAGGACATTCCTAAAAGTGGCTAAGAGTTTGTTAGAGGAGAGAGAGACTAAATAAGGGAGAGGAATGTATGGTGAGGTATGTGTGAGTTATAGTGAATGTTAGTCTCCTTCATGATGTATGGAGTGAGGGCATAGCCCTGGATCATCTTTTGTACCTTCTTTCCCAAGTTTCCACTAATCATATACATTCTGCTCTTATTTCCCTTTTCATTTGTGTTTAATACAATCCAATTACGCATCATTCCTTATCATTGGTCTGACCTGCACTCGACCTGCTGGTATTTCATCATGGAAACTCGTTCAGTTGCCCGATTGGATGCTCAAGAACTTCAGATCAAACAGCTTCACACTGATATTACTGAAATCAAATCCACATTGAAGGGTTTGGAGGATGACAAAGTTGTAGCTGCTGAATTTCGCAAAGTGGTCGTTGCTTGGATGAAACAACAAGAGAAGAAGCACACCGACGAATCCTCTGGTTCGGGGGTTGACTCCGACCCCCTCTCGGGATCGGCGGTTCGAAGCGGTTCACTGGACCCTTTCTCCGGCCTTCCATGGGCTGTGAAGAGGATCAAACTTCCAGAGTTCAGCAGATTCGACCATCAGGGAGGGATTCAAAAACACAGTTATATTTTGATATCAACAAGACTTTTGATGATTTACGCCTCCGTTTAGCTCAACTAAGCATGATTGGGGTCGCTCAGCATTGTTAACCATCAACACAGGTTCGAGATTCAATTTCTTGGACTGATTTTCAATCGGAGCTCCTTCAACGTTTTAGTGGATTAGAAATTCATAATCCTTATATGCAACTGGCTACTATTAAACAAGCTTGATTCCATTCATTATTGTATTGATGATTATACCTATTATCACTGGTTCCTCGTCTATTGCCGGTCTGAAAGACGATGTCAAAAAGTGGTACGGCTACATCGGCTGTTATCTCGGTTACATGCCATGTATTTGCAAAGGATGTCGACGGGATGCTCCGACCGTCATCCGGTAACAGTTCCCTTTCCCGTTTTCGTTAACTTAATCCATATGGATCTCACTCAATTGGATTACCTATTGGGCCTAGCCCATTGGAGCGACCCGAACCCAAACCAACCATCACCTCTAAGACCTCCGACCGACCCGTTTCCAATCGATCTGCTTGGGTCGCCCGGCTCCCTTCGCGAAATACCCCATTTCTCCAACCCCTGAGACAGGATCGTCGTTTCCCCATGATAGAGGGATCAAATCGCTCTCACTTTCGGAACGGGAAGACAGGCGTAAAAAGGGTTTATGTTTTAGTGTGGCCAATAATACGGACCGACTCACAAATGTCCCGAAGGTAAACTCCGGGTTTTGCTATTAGGGGATGACGAATCCGAATCGTTTGATGGCGAACATTTGCTCATGGAACCAATCGGTTTCCCACCGACGCCTTTAGAGGAGAGACCTCCATCGGGAACTTGTGTTGCTTTGGAATCGGTTGGGATACCTCCGACTACCGGGGGTGCTAAGACTCTTCGCTTAAGCGGGGCTTTGGACGGAATTCCGGTCAGTATGCTCGTTGATAGTGGTGCCACACATAATTTTGTGTCCCGCAGAGTGGTACTTGCTCTAGGTCTTCCTTTTTCCTCTTTTCCGGGCATTCGAATCAAATTAGGTGATGGTCACATGGTTTTGGTGACCGATTGTTACACTAAATTGACAATTCATATTGGTCCTTGTACCTTTACCATTGACGTATTGGTTTTTGATACGGGCAATCTCGATTTGATTCTGGGAATGGCATGGCTACATTTACTCGGCGAAGTCACACATGATTGGCACCACTCCTGGATGCAATTTCAACATGCTGGAACTACGGTTCAACTTCAGGGTCTTTTATCTGGTCAACCTTTTCCAGCAGCCCTTCACCAATGGTTGCCTTTGGATGATCTTTCTCCCTCGGCTTCTATTTGGCCCTCACGTTGGATCCTGTGGTCAGTTCTCCTACATTATCCCCTACCTAACAATCCACTTTAAACTCTCTTTTACAACACGTTGCATCCTTATTCCTTAACCCCTCCGGACTTCCTCCACCACGCTCTCATGACCATTGTATTCGCTTGAAAACAACTGATCCTATTTGTGTTTGGCCCTACCGTTACCCCCATATTCAGAAATCTGAAATTGAACGGCAGGTCCAAGAACTCTTGACCTTGGGTATGATTCGCCCCAATATCAGTGCCTACTCTAGCCCGATGATTTTAGTCTGAAAGAATGATAATTCTTGGCGGATGTGCGTGGACTACCGCGCTTTAAATGCTGCAACCATTCTGGATAAATATCCAATCCCTGTGGTGGAAGAACTATTGGATGCATTGGATGGTGCTATATACTTCACTAAGTTAGACTTAAAGGCAGGGTACAATCAAATACGAATGCGGGCTGATAGTATCGAGAAGACAACCTTTCGCACACATGATGGGCATTATAAGTATTTAGTCACGCCCTTCGGCTTCCCCATCAAGATTTTAGGCTGTTATGAATGACGTCTTTCGTCCTCTCTTAAGGCAAACGGTGGTTATTTTCTTTGATGACATTCTGGTCTACAGTCCTACCTGGGATCAACATATGATTGACCTCCAACAGGTCTTTTCTATTCTTTTGCAGCATCAATTTCATGTTAATAAACAGAAATGTTCCTTCGCTCAACAGTCTATTGAAGGTCATATCATTACTGGTGAAGGCGTATGTATGGATCCCAAAAAAATTGAGGTGGTTATGGAGTGGTTTGTTTCAACATCTTTAAAAGCTTTACATGGGTTTTTAGGACTAACCGGTTATTATCGGAAATTCGTTAAAAATTATGGAAGTATTGCTCGGCCACTTACGGATCTCACAAAGAAAGATGCTTTCCTCTGGCAACCTGCTGCTCAATAAGCGTTTGACCAGCTCAAGCAAGCTATGGTTACTTCTCTAGTGCTTTGTCTTCTAGATTTTTCCAAGCCATTTATGATCGAATACGGATGCTTTAGGTCGGGGAATTGGGGTTGTTCTCATGCAAAACCATAAACCGATCGCCTATTTCAGCAAAGCATTGAGTGATCAGAACCTGACTAAATCCGCTTATGAACGGGAAATGATGGCATTAGTCCTTTCTATTCAGCACTGGCGCACGTATATTTTGGGTACACATTTTATTATGAGCACGGATCAAAAGAGTCTTTAAGTTTCTGCTACAGCAGCGGGTCTCTACTCCTGACCAACAAACTGGGTTGCTAAATTATATCATATAATTTCGATATTCATTACAAACCGGGATGCGAAAATCGTGCTACCGACGCATTGTCTCGGCGGGCTGATGTGGGAGCTCTCAATCAAGTTCTATCCTGTCCTATTTGTTTACAAGGCGCTCAGTTGATCGAAGAGGCCAAGAAGGATGGAAACATTTAGGATCTCATACTGAAATATAAGGCCGACCCATCCAAGTCCCTGGTTTTCATCTTAAGCAGGGACTTTTATATTATAAAAATCGCCAAGTTAGTCCCTGCCCTGTTCCATGAATTTCATACATCGGCTACCGTTGGTCACTCGGGGTTTTATCGCACATATTGGCGGTTGGGTGGTAATTTATATTGGCCGGGAATGACCACTACTATCAAACGGCTTATGCGTGAATGTGACGTTTGTCAGCGGTTTAAAGCTGGTTCCACCGCCCCGAGTGGTTTACTTCAACCGTTAGAAATTCCAGCTGTAATCTGGGAAGATTTGACTATGTTTTCATTATGGGTCTACCATCTTCCAAGGGGTATACAGTCATTTTAGTGGTTGTCGATCGCCTATCCAAATATGCTTATTTCCTTCTTTTAAAACACCCTTACACTGCTAAAACTGTGGTTGAAATCTTTATTTAGGGCATTATCTGATTACATGGGATTCCAAAATCCATAGTGAGCGACTGGGACCCTTTATTTCTAAGTAAATTTTGGCAAGAAATTTTCGTTCCATGGGCACCAAACTTCATATGAGCTCCTCCTACCATCCCGAGTCTGATGTTCAGTCCGAAGTCATCAACCGTTGTTTAGAAACTTATCTTCGTTGTTTTGCGGGAGATCAACCTAAAACATGGGCAGTATAGCTTCCATGGCCAGAATTTTGGTACAATTCTACCTTCCATATCTCCACGGGAACCACCCCCTTTGAAACTGTCTATGGTCGTCACCCCCCATCGGTTTTGCAATGTATTCTGGGGGAAATACGTGTGGAGGCGGTCACGCGGGAATTACAAGATAGGGATGAAGCTTTGGAACAGTTAAAAGTTCATCTCTCTAATGCACAAGCCTCTATGAAATCTCAAGCAGATAAAAACTTGGGATCTTTGTTTTTCGGTGGGTGAGTGGGTATATGTCAAGCTTAAACCTTATCGTCAAAGTTCAGTGGTCACACGTATCCATCTGAAACTCGCTGCCAAATTCTTTGGGCCATATCAAATTGTTGAAAAAGTTGGCCTTGTCGCTTATCGTTTACAATTACCACCTACCTCTAAGATCCATCCTGTGTTCCACGTTTCTCTTTGAAGAAAGCTGTTAAAGAACCAACTACCTCTACTTTACCTCCTGAATTGGACACGGGTAGCATTACCAACCTCAAACCAGCTCACATTTTAGACACTCGCACTGTTACCGTCGACTCAGCTTCAGAAGAACAATGGCTAATTCAATGGCAGGGGCGGACACAGGTTACTTTGGGGGATGCTTTATGGATTGTAAGTCAATTTCTTGATACTAGTCTTGAGGTCAAGACTTATTCGGAAGGGGGAAGTAATGATAAGAATATCGGGCCTAAACCATTACAAGTCTACTCTAGGACTAAAAGGGACATTCCTAGAAGTGGCTAAGAGTTTGTTAGAGGAGAGAGAGAATAAATAAGGGAGAGGAATGTATGGTGAGGTATGTGTGAGTTATAGTGAATGTTAGTCTCCTTCATGATGTATGGAGTGGGGGCATAGCCCTGGATCATCTTTTGTACCTTCTTCCCCAAGTTTCCATTAATTATATACATTCTGCTCTTATTTCCCTTTTCATTTGTGTTTAATACAATCCAATTACGTATCATTCCTTATCACAAGCTCCATGTGGACCTGGGCAAAATTTAGGCCTTTCAGCCAGCGCATGTGGTCCTTTTATTGTTTACATGTTTATACTTTAGTAGTGAGGTTAGGTATGATCCAAATCAAATAATTTGTTTACCTTGTACCTTTTGATCACAGGGTTACAAAGGAGAAAAGAAAAACTGGGGAAATGCGAACAGGTTTGTATATTGAGGTACCTCTTTTTTAGAGATGGCAATATCAACCTAATAACTTATGAATGTGTTGATTTTGTTGTCCGGTCTCAAATGGGTCTAGGTCAAAATAATTAACTATAAGGGGAATGGTTTATATGGATCAAACAAGTTGAACATATCAAACAGGTGAAAGATGCCAAAAGCCTATTTTATAGCAATTGACCTTAATTTGTAATAAATACTATATTAACATTGTAAAAGTTGGTATTCCTAATTAACACATAAAACGTTTTTCTTTTTTAGAATAAGACAAATGGTGTTTGCAGGTCGACCCACCTCGGCCTGTTTTGACCATACTAAATATGACCCGTACAGTGCAAAGTTGTTGCGACTCGTTACCATACTTGGCCAAGTGCCAACCCATCACCCACTAAAATTGGTGTCTCCTCTATTACCCATAGTTACTTACTGGACCAGTAGGTTTGAAATTATGCTCACCATCAAACTCATATGGAATTTGCATTTTGTCGTTTAACAGTTCTTCATGGAGCTAATGAAAGTTCCACGTACAGAATCTAAGCTGAGAGTATTTTCTTTCAAGTTACAGTTTGGATCACAGGTCGAAAAAACATTACATGTTACATATTTACATGCATTTCCTATAGGTTCTATATTTGATGCAGTGAAGGTTTATTTATTTATTATTATTTTTTTTAATTTAGGTTTCTGATCTTAAGAAGAGCTTAAACTCAGTAAATTCAGCAGTGGAACAGGCAAATTATTTTCCTGTTAATTTAATTATTAAGTATGCAACAATAAATCCAATCAACTTTAGTCAAACTGATGCTCTTTCCAGGTTAGGAGTTCCTCTAAATTTAAAAGAGTCATGCAAACAATTCTTACGCTGGGAAATGCTTTAAACCAGGGGACAGCAAGAGGTAAATTGTTACTTGACTTTTTGAAAACAGACTCTCACCATAATATGGAGCTTGTTTATAGTCCAGCATTTCCATTTTAATCATGAAAACTTTATTATACTTCTTATATTCTCTGGACACGATCACAATTATGAGCACGTCCTCAACCTAAGTGGTTATATATAGGCATTCAAATTGCGTGATTGAAGGACTAATGATTGAATTTTCTTTAGTGGATAGATGCTATTTCTAGAGATGGCAAAATGGGTAGGTTGAGTAAATAGGTCAAACAGATAATTTTAGGTACATGCCCAAACAGGTCAAGATCAGGTCAGTTTGAGCAAATCACTTTTATTTCAAGCAACTAAAGTTTCATTTATAAGTTAGTTTGTCAAATGTAAATTATATTAGTTCAGTAATAATTAAAGTTATAAATAAACGATCACAAGGTTTTATGCATTATTAATACTCTTTGAGCGACTTTTGACCTGTTTTCTTATAAATGTAGATGTTTAATTTTACCTTTTTGATCTTCTAGAAATAAAAAACATTCCCGAATTGATCTATTCATTAGTAAAATGGGTCAAAATTGGCAACTTCACCAATAAATACATTAAATAGGTAGATGCAATATTACTTTTAAATCCTCTTATACCCTCATCAATAGGCTATTATATTTGTTCTTAACGCATTGATCTTTAATTTAGGCTCTGCTGTTGGGTTCAGATTGGACAGCCTCCTCAAACTTACAGATACACGTGCAAGGAACAACAGAATGACTCTCATGCATTATCTTTGTAAGGTATTTTAGTCTTGAAAATTTTAAACACAAAGCTCGTGTAAATAAATTTCTGTATTGATAAAAACGAAATAATAGTATATAAAGTCTAGGTGGAAAGTTTTGTACTTGTTTTCGCTTTTGTTTATGCTAGCTCTCGTGGATACCTCTAGGTGCTTGCTGAAAAACTACCAGAACTTCTAGATTTTTCCAAGGATCTTCACAGTTTGGAACCTGCATCAAAGGTGATGTTTCTGGAATTCACATAGTGATCGCACAACAGATACTTTCTTTTGGAAATTTATCCTTGCAGAATAAGAAAAGACAAAAAGTATGTGTGGTATGAGGGTAAATATTTTAAAAGTAAAATTTTTGTTATGTGCAAATAGATTTTGTTTGTGTACAACTGTTAAGAGTCACCTTCCATTTAGAAATGGAAACTAACGTAGCTTTTCGTGTGTAGATAGATATTAATGATTATTTTCTCTGTAGGTGCAATTGAAATATTTGGCTGAGGAAATGCAAACTATTAGTAAAGGACTCGAGAAAGTTGTCCAGGAATTGTCCACAGCTGAAAATGATGGACCTGTCTCTGAGAAATTTCGTAAGGTAAGATTTAGAGGTGGTAATTTTGGCCCAGTTACAAGAACGGTCACTAAACAAACAAACAAACAAACAAACCCAGTATATCCCACTCAAGAGCAGGGTCTGGGGGATAGGTGGTGGCGGGTCTTTCCTCTATCTTGGTAGGTAGAGAGGCCGCTTCCAAAGAGACCCCGACTCGATAACAAAATCAATAACGGTAGCAAGGCAACATATTACAAGAAACGGTCACTGTGGGATGTAATTTATTGGTAACGGTTCAGACATGTAAAATGCAATAAGAACATAAATTATGTAAAATGCAATAAGAGCATAAATTATGTAATACCTTAGTATGTAAAACCAACCTTACCCATTGGACTCATTCCCTAACCCCCAATAATTGATAAAATGATGACATGGTTCGTAGCTTAGTTCTTTCATAATTCATGTTTGAACTTAGACGAAACCGTGTTACTTCTTTTCATTCTCAGGCATTGAAGGAATTTCTTTGTTCAGCAGAAGGTGAAGCAAGGGCCTTGGCATCACTCTACTCTTTGGTGGTAT
This sequence comes from Flaveria linearis, assembly GCA_024085815.1. Taxonomy (NCBI): domain Eukaryota; kingdom Viridiplantae; phylum Streptophyta; class Magnoliopsida; order Asterales; family Asteraceae; genus Flaveria; species Flaveria linearis. The sequence continues at coordinate 18,907,133 of CM044004.1, read as the reverse complement.
GTTTCAAATTTCTCTCTTAATTGAGGTGCAATTTGGGCGGGTTTGGTAATGGCCTAATGGGTGAAAATTGAAAACAATAAAACTTGCATAATTTAGCCATTTAGGTAGTTGTATCAAGTATGCGTTTAAATGCAAATTGGGACTTTCAACTCGTTTGGCGCGTTTCTTTCTCAACTATCTTTTACGATATAGCTCATTTATCTGACCCGTTAGAATTAAAACATAACCCAAAACAACCCTTTGTAAATGGGTTGAATACACCTCCATTTAGATACATGATCGGGTGGTCTAAAGAGATTTTTTTCTTTAAGTGAAGTCTTGTACATTCTAAGAGTTGTTGTACCGCCACATTGCCTTATAGGGTAAAAGTGTTGATGCTTTAATTCTTTACTTCGGAGAGGATCCAGCCCGTTGCCCATATGAGCATGGTAATTACTATCTAGCTTTACATGTTTACACTTATGATTTTGCCAATAAACATAATTTGGAAAAAAATTACAACACAGACATAATCATGTTGGTTCCAAAATTTTAGTAGGTACCATCTAAATACAACAAAATTTAAGAGATTTCTGGAACATCTTTACATATATATTAAACCGTTTAGAGTTCCATACAACTCAAACATTATTTTAAACCGTTTAGATTCAGTACCATCTAAGAGTAGAGATCTAACGTAGGCCTCGTTGATAAGATCAAATTCCAGAAACTAAGAAGAAGAGAGAAATTCAATCAATCAAGCCCCCCATTCCTTGTTCGTTATTATTACTTATACTGCAATTAACTAACTAACGGTAGTTAGTTGCTAATAACAGCACAATTACAACTTTGGTTACAAACTATCAACAATTACATTTTTAGTCCCTCGACTAATATCTAAAACTATCAACAATTAAAATTTCAGTCCCTCTACTTATTATCTATGTAACAATACCCCCGCCTCAAAATAATTCTTGTCCTCAAGAATTAAAGTGAGGGAACCGTAATTGTAGTTCGTCCAAATTCTCCCGCGTGGCTTCCGAGAGTGGAAGATTCATCCAATGAACCAATACTCGAACAATAGCACGACTTCCCCGACGCACCAATTGGCGATCTAAAATAGCCCTTGGTTGAATATGGAATCGTGGTGCAGCTGGTAATGGAACAGGAGTAAGCGTGGACCCTTCCGGAGCTGCTTTAAGTAATGAAACGTGGAAAGTTGGATGAATCTGAGAATGAGGTGGAAGATCAAGCCGATAAGCGACTGAACCAATGCGTTTCACCACCAGTAAGGCCCATAATAGGTAGGAGATAACTTGTGATGACGATGGGACTTCAATGAAGTTTGAACATGGGCTTTCAACTTAACGTAAACCCAGTCGCCCACTTTAAACTCCCGATCACTTCGATGCCGATCAGCCATCTGCTTCATACGGTTGCGTGCTTTAGCCAAGTTAGCTTTTAAAGCAACTAACTTTGTTTCCCGTTGGTGAAACCAAGCATCAATGGATTCAATTTTAGAATCATATGGGATATAAGGAATGTGTAGTGGAGGAGGTAGGCCATATAATGCCTCAAAAGGAGACATGCCAATTGCCGAATGGGTGGTAGTGTTGTACCACCACTCAACTAAAGTCAACCACTTAGGCCATTAAAGTGGATCATCCATCACCATGCAGCGTAAGTATGCTTCTAGACACCTGTTTAACACTTCGGTTTGACCATCAGATTGTGGATGGTAGGCCGAAGAGAAGGCGAAATCAATGCCCTGCAACTTCATGAAATCTCTCCAAAAGTGGCTCAGAAAAATGGGATCTCTATCAGAGACAATGGTGGTAGGACACCTATGAAGTTTGAAGATGTTATCAAAGAAAACTTGAGCGAGGTGTATGGCTGTGAAGGGGTGAGCAAAGGCAATAAAATGGGCATATTAGTGAGACGATCGACTACTACCAGCACAGTATCTTTACCAAAAGCTTTTGGTAGGGCACTAATGAAATCCATTGAAATGTCTGAGAAGACAGATTGAGGAATGGGTAATGGTTGTAATAGGCCCGGTGTAGCCACCCTTTCATACTTAGCCCTGTGACAAGTAGGACAAGTACGTATAAATTGGCGAACATCTTTAGAGCATCTCTTCCAATAAAACAATTGTTTCAACCGTTGGAGAGTAGGGTAGAACCCTGAGTGCCCACCAATAGATGAACCATGACAAAGTTGCAATAATTCGGTACGTAAGTGAGGATCATCTCCCACCACCAACTTGTTCTTTCTTTTTAATAAAGAACATCCCAAGTCATGTGCTTGACTGGAATATTGGCCTTCAATTTGTCGATGATTTCTTGAAGAAGTGGATCAGCTGCCCAACTTGCTTGAATTTTTGGTAGGAGACAAGGATCAATGGTGCTGACTCCCATTTGAAATAGACTAAACCTTCAACTCTTGATAATGCATCCGCCACTGCATTTTGAGCCCCTTGTTTATATACTATCTCATAGTCATAACCCAAAAGTTTAGCTAACCATTTTTGTTGTAATGGTGTGCTAATCTTTTGATCTAAGAGATACTTGAGACTACGCTGATCCGTGCGAATTATAAAGTGCTTGACAATCAATAATGGTGCCAATGTTTGACAGCCATCAAAATAGCCAGAAGTTCTTTTTCATACACAGACATGGCTTGCTGTCTTGTAGAGATACCTTTGCTGATAAAAGCTAAAGGATGATTATCTTGCATAAGCACGGCTCCCAACCCTTTAGATGAGGCATCAGTCTCAATAACAAAAACCTTTGAGAAATCAGGTAATGCTAGCACAGGTGCAGTGCATAGGGCGGTTTTCAAAGCTTCAAAAGCTTGTTGGGCCTGTTCATGTCACTGGAAAACATCTTTTTTCAGTAAACTTGTAAGTGGTTTGGCTATACTACCAAAGGCTTTGATGAAGCGCCTGTAATAGCCAGCTAAGCCCAAAAACCCTCTTAATTGCTTAACAGTGGTTGGAGTAGGCCAATTGATAACAGCTTCAATCTTGGATGGATCAGTACTTACACCCTCCTTGGTAATTATGTGCCCAAGATACTCAACAGTTGAACCAGCGAAACTACATTTAGATCGTTTAGCTAATAAAGAATTTGATCTTAATAAATCCAATATAGCTTTGAGATCAATCACATGTTCCATAGATGAGCTATAAACGAGTATGTCATCAAAAAATACTAAGGCACATTTACGTAGCAATGACTTGAATGTGGAGTTCATCAAGGCTTGGAAAGTAGCCGGAGCATTGGTTAACCCAAAGGGTAAAACCAAAAACTCATAGTGGCCTTGATGAGTCCGAAATGCAGTTTTGTGTATGTCATGTTCATGCATACGTACCTGATGATATCCTGAACGAAGATCCAGCTTAGAAAATACCGATGAACCGGCCAACTCATCTAATAGTTCATCAATTAATGGTATAGGAAAGCTGTTCTTGATTGTAGCATCATTAAGCCGTCTATAGTCAACACACATGCGCCATGTGCCGTCCTTTTTTACTAGAACCACTGGAGCTGCAAAAGAACTTGTACTTTCCCTTATGACTCCCATATCTAATAGTTCTTGAGTCATTGTTTCAATGATATCTTTTGAGCTGCTGGGTAACGGTATGGTTTTTGGGATATTGAAGTGATGCCTTCTTTAAGTACGATTTGGTGGTCACAAGTTCTTTTTGGTGGTAGTGTAGTGGGTATAGCAAACACATCAGAATATTCCTCTAGAAGAGATTCGATTGCAGGTAGTAATGTTCTTTCTTTGACCACTGGTACATGAGTAGGTGGAGTATTCATAGGGTGTAGGCTAAATAAGTGGCCTTGTACCACTTTATTTGAATTACCCAATAATTCGTGCAATTTTTCACCAGAACAAAGAGTGACTCCTGCTTCTTTAGATCCCTTCAACTCAACTACTCGATCATTAATCATGAACTTATAGTTAAGTCTTTAAAGTTCCACGTAATATCATTTAAACTCTGCAGCCATTGTATTCCAAGAACCATATCATAATTGGTTAAAGGAATAAGGTATGCATCTGCCTTGAACCAATTCCCTTGCATCATCCATTGCAGATTCTCACACAATTTATTACAATTCATCAAATTCCCATCAGCAACAGTAATTTTCATGGATGGAATTGATTGTGCGGGACACTTAGTTCTGGCTGCAATTCGCTCATCCAAAAAATGTGAGTTGATCCCGAATCGATCAAAATATGCAAAGGTTTAGTGCCCATTGAGCCCATCACCTTCATAGTTGAATAAGAGGGAACCCCCTGATTGCATTTAATGAGATCTGAGGATCTATTTCTCTTTGTTCTTGATCAAAAGTTACTTCCATATCTTCATCATTTTCATCCCCCTCCCATATTTCAATGGAAAACAACTGTTTGTTCTTGCATTTGTGAGAAGGAGTAAACTTCTCATTGCACCCAAAACATTCACCCTTGGCCCTTTTTTCTTCAATTTCTTTGGTAGACAACCTTCTAGTAAACACTGGTTTGGCTTTAACAGGTGGGGCTGGTAATAGTGGAAGGTTGGTCACCGTACTCGACCAAGACCCTTTGTTTGAATAATCTCCATTCTTCATTGGCGGTTTGTAAGCTCTATTTCCATTACCATTCTGTGTTACCGCAAGATTTTCATCTTGAATTCTTGCTAACATGTATGCCTCAGGTAAGTTCTTAGGTCTGATCAGCCTAAGAGGATACCCAATTTCAGGTTTCACTGCTCTTAAAAACAAACTCACTGCATACTCATCACATATGGACGCCTTTGTGAGAGCTAAATCAAACTCCTGACAGAGTTCTTGTAAGGTGCCCGTCTGTCGTATGGCAGCTAATGCTCTCATGGCATCTTGCCCCATAACAGTTGCAAATCTAGTGGATATGAAGTTTTTGTACTCACTCCATAACATTCCTTCGATGCTTCCTCCACGAGATTTCACAAAAGATTGATGCCATAATAGAGCTATATCTTCCAAATGAACAATTGCATATCGTACCTTCATATTATCTGAGTACTATCGATAGAGAAGAAGTGTTCCACCTTGCATAACCATCCCTCTACATTAACTCCAGAAAACTTGGGAAACTCCATCTTCGTAAGTCGATTATTGCTACTGTGGAAAGCTATTGCACGATCGCCATTTCCATTTGATAATCCGACATTCTCCACTCCATCTGTTGAATTGACATTCAACAATTGCAAATTCTTCAGAACTTCCAACATTCGATTTGAATTTTCCTTCATCTGCATCTTCACCGCTTCCATATCAGATGAATTATTCTCTGCCGCTAACTTGATCGCTTCCAATTCTGACAAATTCCTTCCGTTGCTGATTCCAATCGGAGTAGAGTCGCATCATGTTCTTGCACTCTCTGCTCCAATGTTTGATTCCTCGTCGTCATCTTTACTTCACTACAATCGAATGCGAGCTTCCGAGAATCGGTAGCTCTAATACCACTTGATAAGATCAAATTCAAGAAACTAAGAAGAAGAAAGAAATTCAATCAATCAAGCCCCCCATTCCTTGTTCGTTATTATTACTTATACTGCAATTAACTAACTAACGGTAGTTAGTTGCTAATAACAGCACAATTACAACTTTGGTTACAAACTATCAACAATTACATTTTTAGTCCCTCGACTAATATCTAAAACTATCAACAATTACAATTCAGTCCCTCTACTTATTATCTATGTAACACTCGTGGCCCACTAGCTTGGCCATGATACATTATTAAAGTGTTACACACACATCATTTCACTTTGCATCAAACATTATTTTACTATTTCTTTCAGTTGTTTCAACCTTGAGGAACTTTGTGAGATTGTTCAATCAAGCACATGATGAAACTGCAAGCAAATAGAGGCCGAGAAGAAGAAGGCAGAGAAGGAGAAGGAATCCTCAAATGAAATATCAAAAAGTGGTTCCAATATTGAGTCAGAAAATATGAAGAAATCTTCTATTAAAGCCGTCGAATAAATTTGTCTTTCTTTTCTTCCCACTTTAGCTAAATAATTTATTTAGTGGGAATAAAAAGCGCTCCGGTGTCTATACGGTGGTTAAATAGAGGTTTTCACATCAGCTCCAGTAATGTATATCAAGCATGTAAAGTTGGATTACTATCATTGTTTCGGCTCAATCATTTGTGCTCATTGTGTTTCCATCAAAGGTTAGCCATAAACCTTCTCTTGTTTCTTTTGAAAAAAACAGGGTGTTCAAAAACTATTAAAACTAACCAAACTGAAACAAATTGTCCAGTTGGGGGTTATGTGAACAGAATCGACCATTTACCTCTGTTATTTAATTTATTTTTTCCCCTTTTAGAACATAAAGTTATGCATATGCATAATGTTCACAACATTCATGAGTCATCTTGAAATTTAAAACAAACTAGTGATTTTGAATTAAAAAAATAGTTGGTTTAAACTACCCAAATTAGACCGTTTTGCATATAATTTTTTATTAAAACTTGAAGAAACGACGATGATGACGAAATGAATTACGTATACATAACTTGTATAAGTTACATGTACGTAATTCTTAGTTGTACACTTGGTAACACGTACTTACATATGCACAACTCCTGCATGCACGCAACTCTTAGTTGTACACTTTATAACACGTATTTGCATATATGTAACCCTGGTTTTTATGGTTTTCATTTATAACATGGTTTTCAAGGGATCCCTCCCCTACATAGAAAAAATGAGTTCTTATTTGAACCCTCCCCTCTATATATATGTGTGTGTATATATATAGGGGAGGGTTTAAATGAGAACTCATTTTTTGTGAGAAGTCTATGAACTAATGTGAACCACTAATTTTCAATAGCAAAATGGTAATTAACGAAAACATAATAAAAAAATATAAAATGAAAAATAACATAAGAATAAAAAAAATAAAAACACAAAAATGTTTTCCTCGTTTCCCTCTTTCATAAAAAAATTATAAAAAAATAAAAAAAAAACTCTTTTTTCTTACGAAATTCGTTTTACACATGTGTAATATCGGATTTACACTTGTGTAAATAATGGTGGAAGATTTTTTTAAAAAATATATATCAATACTGTACGCGTTGGAAAGATAAAAAATACTGAAATTAATGGTAAATTTTTTTTTGAAAAATTAATGTCATGAAAAAAAATTATGCACGTTTAAAAAAAAAGTGAAAATGACATGTGACTTGCATGTGACTTAAATGCGTGACTTATATTGGTTCTTAGACTTCTTACAAAAAAATATGTTTCTCAAGATAACCCTACCATATATATGTATAGGATTAGGATCATTATAGAATCACGTTTTATTTTCAGAACTAAAAGGCCATTAATTTACATAAGTGTAAAGTACAAAACATTGATTTACATAAATGTAAGTTAAGGTTGGTGATATTTAGTTTTACATAGTTTATTATTTATGTATGATATACACATGTAAAACAAATCAAGTAACACAAGACTTAATTTACATTTATGTAAATTTATAGTTATTTTGGTTCTGAAAAAAAAATTGGTTCTGTAATGATTCCGACCCTATATGTATGTGTTCAGGAAATGTTTATCTTGAAAACCATCTTTTTTTTTGTAAAACTGTAGGAACCAATATAAGCCACACATTTAACATCACATGTAAGTCACATGCCTTTTTCACTTTTTTTAAACCTTCATAAAAAATTTTCACAACATTATTTATCTTTACAACACGTACAATATTGATATTAGCTTTTAAAAAATATTGTTCACCCGTTATTTACACGTGTAAATTAGTCATTACAAATGTGTAAATCCGGTTTTACACATGTGTAAATCGAAGTTCATAAATTTTTTCTATGAAAGAGGGAATCAAGGGATACATTTTTATTTCTTATTTATTTTTATTTTTTATGTTATTTTCCGTTTTTTTAATTATGTTTTCGTTATTTACCATTTTATTATTAAAACTTGCGACTCACATTGGTTTCTAGAGTTATCATAAAAAAAGAGTTCTTATTTGAACCTTTCTCTATATATATATATGTGTGTGTGTGTGTATGTATATGTATATACGTGTATATATATGTATACTTATATATATTTTATGCCACTGCTTGTTTATTAATGAATTTTACTATAATGTTCAAAATTTTGGTTTTGAGTTGTTTACTCTGTAAATTTGATATAACCTTTCTTCAGCAAACGCAGTTCGGCACATACCAGCAGTTTTTATATGCATATAGGAACCTGGCTATCAAGCACGGGAACTATAAATGTCGACATCATGCTCAGAGTTGGTCATACTCTATTTGACCCTGCAATGGCAAATGAGGTTTTGTTTTTCTTCATTTTGTCAATTTTGTTGCTACGTGAGTTATAAACCATAACATGCCAGCATCTTCATCGATCATTGAACGTTGTGGCGTGAATCGTATAGCGTTTGAAAGTACTCTCGATCAAGAAAGGAAATGAGACTCTTTGAGGTTCGAACCCATCAGACACTAAAGCGGGTGGCTTGGTCCAGTTGATGTTTATGGTCGATATATGGTTTTGTAACATTGTTTTTTGTTAAGTATGTTTCATTGATATTAGAAGTCTTATATTTTTGTTACAACAGGTATCAACAAAGGTTAGTTTGTACTTGACATTTCCTAAATAAATAAAGTAAAACATCTATGATATCAGCATTCATATATAAATGAAAGTTCAAATCGATTTTTTTAATGGAAGTCCATATATCCACTATTCATTTTCATCACAAATCATTGATAAAATTTCGCGTGTCTACGGTGCCTTATATAAATGAAAGTTCAAAAACATATTTTTTCTATACCTTGTTAGACACGGTGACCGTATATAAATGAAAGTTCAAAAACATATTTTTTATATATACCTTTTATTGTATTTGTATAATATAGTATTATATAAAATGTTATATGCATCACTAGGTTAGTGATTTGTGTATTGCACGAGTTGAATAGGAGATGTATGAAAATAGTTATTTAATTAGTTTTAATTTAAAAAATTATTATCATATTAAATCATATGATATGTAAACTTAATAAATTAAAGGTGTGATTACTAAAAATATCAAGTTTTTGACTATTAGAATGTTCTTATCATCTTAGATAATAAATTATTTATTTATAAAAATATTAACAAACTTGTAAAGTTGACTTAATTGATTTTTCATTTATATTGTTTAAACTAAAAATTAGAAGTTAAGAGTAAGTTTGGAAAATTTAATATAATTAATTTTATTTAGAATGACAGGCTTATTGTAATTAATGATTACATGTGGACAAATCCTAGATTGATCGATATCCTCATAATAAATCATGTGACATCCATATTAGTTTTTATTTATATGTATAGATTAGTCATGCTATGAGGTATGAAATAATGCATTTTAGGGTTAAACAACCTTCAATGTATAATCTCACGTTTTGAGTTCTTGGGAACGTCATGTTGAAATCTAACCCAAGCCTAATCCATAAGTCTTTGAAGTTGGGTTTAAAAACCCATTTATAATTTTTAAACGTGAAATATCCACATGAAAGTTTTAGAATTAAAAAAAAAAAGAGATTGAAGAGGACTTATGCTTGTGCTTGTTCGTGTTGGGTTGTGAAGATTTTTGTACTTGGGGTTAAGTTAGTAACAAGGGGAACAAGGGCACGGACTCATATTATGTTTTCTAGTTTGTCTAAGTTTGTAACGATATATTCAATATTATAAATATCTTGTTATGTAATTGTAAACTTTGAGCATCTTGAGCTAATAAAAGAAAAACCCTAGTTGTAACTTATGGACGTATGTTGCTGACGGAACCATGTCACATCTTGTGACCGTGATTTTCTCATTCTATAATCATTTGTGAACGTGTGTTAAGATCCATATTCCATTAAGTTAAACCTAACAAGTGGCATCAGAGCATTGGTTACGCACGAGTTGCACTGAAGAAATGATTTGTACTTGCACTGAAGAAATGATTTGTACTTGCACTGAAGAAATGATTTGTAGAAATTTTGCTGTCATGTTTTGCTCTTAGTTGTTTGTCGGTGAAGATGAAACACAAAAGGGAAAAAATGGCTCTTTCTTTATTTAGCATAGGAGAGAGACAATATTTTTTTAGTGGTGATTTTTCCTAAAAACTAACACAAAAGGGAAAAAATATATGTTGATAATTGATGTGAGTCCTAGGATCTCAATTCAGGAATTATCAGTATTAAAATAAATCAATTTAATGATCGCGGAATTATCACTAATTGACGTTTAATTGGTTTGATGATTAATTATGAACACAACCACAGAAACACAATGAATGCGAAATCAATAATTATTCAATCGTATTTCATTAACTATAATGTAATGATTACAAAAGAATAATAATGAATACTATAAACAATCGAATACAGTGTATCAAATAATGTTGATGTTGATGAGACGGCGGTTAGGGTTGCACAATGATGTAACTCTTCACAGCCGTAATAATGATTGATTGTGTTCCACGAGATATGAAACCTAGGACTCGTATTTATAGACGGTTTGAGTCGGCTAAGGAAACACCGGATCTCTCGGGATTTGTTATTGATTGTGTTGACTTGTTTGACTTCTTGGGAGTTGCAATCGAACAAGTATGATGTTCTTCCGCAGCAATCTTGTCGTCCGCAGATCTTTTGATCTTCCGTAGATGACTTGGTCTTCCGTAGGAAATTTGTTCTTCCGTAGGAAACCCTTCTTCCGTAGGAGTCTTCACTTCATGGTGCTTGGTCATTTGTAGGAACTTACACTTGGTCATTTTATCTTGTAAGAAACATATCTACGGATTAACAATAATGTTCATCCGTAGATGTTTCCTACACTTGGTCAATTTCAGGAAATCCATCCAAAGTATTTGTTTCTCCTGAAGTCACAAACCAACACACATATATATAAAAGGTTAACTTATAAATTCAAAGCACATACATATATATATTGACTATTACACGTGTTAATTACAAGACTTGATACAAGTACTAAGCCTATACAAAAATGATCTAGTCCTATACAATCTAGATCCAACAATACTCCCCCTTAGGCTTAGCTCCTTGTAATCAATCCTTCAAAACTGCTAGCTCCTTGACTCTTGCTATCATTTTATTGTAGAAGTAAGATACAACAGTTTTCTGATCATCATATTTGTACTTTATCTGCATCCTGCTGATCTTCTTCAGCGTGTCATAGCTGAGGCCCAAGACATCTTCTTCCGTAGTGAGTGTTTCCACTACACTATCATTATGCACAATTTCTAATTCATCTTCTTCAGATATTCTGAGCTCAGACACTTCAGCTATATTGTTCCTTTCAGTAGCCCAGCCTCATGCTTCCTTCTCTTGTGTGCCTTGCATGCAATTTATCTATCACTTGAATCATATGCACATACAAGCAGAGATCATTCTGGGCTTTTTCATCTGTTAGCTTTGGGAAGAATTTATCATGTAGGTATGATGTGTAGCTCGGATGCAGCATCTTTAGCTCTATTGGATCAAAGATTCTTATCTTTTCACCCTTCTTCCCATCTACATTTCTAGCAACACCATCTCTTTATTCTTTTCAACGTATCCCCATTCTGAGATAGGACAAGTGAATTGGTTTCCTGAGATGCTTTTGATGGTGTGAGAGCTTCTGGTACATCCCACTCCTCTTAGCAGATCATCATCTACAAGGGATGAGACTTCAGCTGTTTTTCTTTTCTGACTTTGTTTCATTCTTTTGTGCTCCTTATCATTTCTCTTTGCTTGCATGAGCACATCATCAGTAAAACTGGTCTTCGTACCATTCACAGCTGCAGAGAAGTCTCTCCCCCTGAGATGGATTGGGTAGTTGAACATTAGGATGCTCTGTAGATCCCTGATATCTTGCTCCGGAAGGCTGAGCAGGGCTTCCACATCATGGAAGTATTGAATCCTTCCAGATGTCCTCTTGATTATTGCACAATCCCAGTCTGGATCATATTCCAGGCCATAATCCTGCGTTCTTCCATAGAACTGGGAGTTGTGATATGATCATACAGCTGTACGAGAGTTGATTTCTTCTCTGTAATCTCTCGAACAGTTGTTCCCAGAGGCCATACTTTTCCGGGGATCACTGCCCTTGGCTCTCTGATCAGTGTTCTTTTTCCTTGTGCTGATCCTTGGTTCAACTGTTATTGGATCAGCAGCAAGTTTACTTGATTGTTCTTTTGGATGTGGAGCAGTGGTTCTGAACTTTACACCAGTTTCTAATTCCACCTTCATTACGTGCTCCATCATCCTCCGCAGTTCTCCAGTGGTTCTACCTTTGAGCTCATGCGGTTTATAGTTGTGGCCCTGTAACCAGCACGTCATATTGTACTTGGTGAGTTTGGTTGTGTCACAGTGCCCAGATCCTTCTTGATCTTCTCCAATGACTGAAATATAGTAAAGGCTTCATAATCACAGTTAGGGATTATGAACCTTGCAAATTCAAACTCTTTAAGTGCATTTTTCATTTCTGATGTGTTCATCCTCTCAACCATGTCATAAGGGAAACCATGGTTAATGAGGGTCATAAACATACTAGAATCAGGCCTCTCTTCCATGATGTCTTCTGTTGTTAGAAGGTCATCGGCCTTTCCACCCTTTTATCAGTGGGGGACTCCATTCTTGTTAGTTCTTCCCATTCTTTCTCACTGTCATTATCATCTCCGGATGATACCTTCACAGTAGGCACATCTACTGAAGGTGTAGAAGCAGGGGATGGAATTTTTTGTCTCTTTGGAGAGCTTTCATCTTCAGTTTTCTTTTGAGTTGCTCCAAAGTATTTTTTTTTCCGGGTGTATGAGATTAGTTGCTCAGAAGCTCTACCCGACTGTTTTGCTTGCTCAGCACTTAAATCCACTTTTGTTTTTAGAGCTGAGAGTTTTCTTTTCAGGATTTCTATCTCTAGATCCTTTTGCTTTATTTGCTCAGCCTTTTCATTTTGCTCAAGTTTTAAAGATGCCTCTAACTCTCGTTGTCTTTGCAAAAATGCATCAATAACTTCATTGTTGGTTAGTGCATCTTCTCTTAGTCTTTTTAAACTTGCATCTTTCTTCATCAGCTCTTCATCGTTTTCTTGAATTATACCTTTTAGCTCCTGAATTCTTTGTTTTCGCTTATTTGATTTGAGTACCAATTTTTTGTACTCAGCAACCAAAAAGCTTTTGCTCACAGGAATGTCACTATCACTCAAGTCATCTTCATTGTACGCAATGACATCCTGAGCAGATCCTTGTACTTCCCCAAGATCATCAGCAGTTTGATCATCTTTCACTGACATTATTAGCTCAGTATGTGCTGATGCCTCTTGTTCTTCCCCAATCTCATCATCAGCATGATCATCTTTTAATGAAATCATTGGCTCAGTATGTGCTGATGAAGCTTGTTCTTCTGTGTGTGTGGGTGAGAAGGAACAGTGCTTGCTTGAGAAAATATTTCTGTGTCTCCTGAGTGTACAGAGTGTACAGACTCAGTTATCTCAAGAGGTTCAGTTGCAGCACTTTCTTGTGAAGTATGTTTTGGAGATTCAGGTGGTGGTTGTACAGGGGATTGAATTTGTTGTGGAGAGAAAGGTTGAGTGTGGTGTGATGATGACTGAAAGGATGATGATGATTGTTGTTGGACTGGAGATATTGGCTGAGTATTTTTGGTGGAAGATGAGGATATTAGTAGAGGTGATTGATGATGATGACTTGGGGATATTGGTTGAGTGTGGAGGCTTGCTGGTGATGGTGATTGTTGAGGAGGGGATTGGCTAGGTGATTGATGTTGGAGTGGTGGAGTTTGGTTTGGTGAGTGGTGTTGATGTGGTGGTGTTTGAAGTGGTGAGTGTGATGATTGTGCAGAATCAGCAGATGATTCTGCTTTATCTGCCCAAGCCAATTCTTGTGGCAGGTTTGCTTGGGGATCTACAACATGTGCAAACATCGGCATATCCTCTCCTTGGTACTTCCCACTGAGTTTGTTCAGCACTGATTTGTTCAAGTGTGCTTGAACAAACACTTCTCCAACTCTGCTCAACCTTGGAAGCTCTGAGTTAATCACCAGTTGAAGGAATCTCGGGAACATATACATCTTGTCATTCTTTTGCAGTTTGACTTGTTCACTCAGACAATTGAAGATGTATTTTGCATAATTATAAATTCTCCCTCGAACACCCCAATGATTCCTGATGATATGTGCCAAGAAAATCTGTCAAGTCCTGACTTCCTGTTTGACATGCACTTTAGGTAGGTGTGGCATAGGAACGGTATGGTTTGCACAGCCTACCCTTTTTGATTTCTCCTTTCTCGTAATCGCCATCATACCCTATTAGGTTGAATATTTTCTCAATGTATTCATTCTCGAATACATCGGGGTGACCTATCTCTCTATCCCCCAGTTCCAAGCATCTTCGAATGGTGCCTTCAGTGATTCGAAGACGCTCATTCAAGATCTCAGCCACAATCACTTCCTCATCATCTTGTTCTTCAACTCGTGCTGAGTCCCAGAATCCGAGTATGTGTGCTTGATGGATCACAGGCTCGGCCGTCAAGGCGTAAAAGAGCCTGGATCGTCGAAGATATCTTATGATATCTCGACATCCTTCTGCTGCAGGATCATCAGCGTTCAGGAAAGCGCACACATTATGTTCTTTACCAAATCTCTTATCCATCTGTAAAGAAGATCAAGTTAGCATACATGCAGTTGAATTGTCTTAATGGCAATAACCGATTGACAGTTCCGTACTGATGTTTAGAACATGATTTACCTTAGCAATGCCAGTAATCGATTAGTGGATAATGTTTTCTTGGAACAGATTTTTTGAAAGTTTGAAAAAGAGGGAAAATTGATTAATGAATTTTAAGAGTCAGAAACCTTATTTATAGTCGAACATATTAATTTCTTTTATTAATTATGTTGGGCCCATTTTATGTTGGGCCCACTTCCATTTATTCCTTTCCGTATCCCAAGTTTATTTAGAATGCATCTCTTCTTCCGCAGAACATCTGCGGAACCTTAACATCTGCGGATGGCTTAACATCTGCGGATGTATTAGTTCAAACAATGCATTTGTTTTGCTGCTGAATCAGAAATCACACATAATACTTCTACGGATGAGAGGTATTACTGAGACTTCTGTGGATGCAGAAAGTTCACTGTTACTTCTACGGATGAGAAATCGATTAGTTAAACTTCTACGGATGCAGAAATTTCACTATTACTTCTACGGATGAGAAATCGATTAGTTAACTTCTGCGGATGCAGAAATTTCACTATTACTTCTACGGGTGAGTAGTATTCCTGAAACTTCTGCGGAACTTAAAGTTTTAACAACTCTAAATGTATGATGTCTACTGAATAGACTCAATTGTTGATGTTGGACATTACTGACTTTATTTGCATGGCAATAAAGTACAAGAAAGCAAGTGCTCATGTATCCTAGTGCTCAAGTTCCAATTCCTTCAGATTAAATTAAATCATCAGCTTTGTATTGTTTACTGTTTTTCATGCATGAACTACTCCCCCTAAATTTGTGATTAATGTTAAACTGTGGCATTTATCATAAATTTAAGTTGTGAACAGGCATGACAGGCATATGACAGCCTAAGAGAGAGAGAATCAGTTATCAGGACAAATGAAACATCCAGTATAAATAATGACATGCATGCAAATATATATAAAGGGATCATACTATGATTGGTTTCTGCGGATGTTAAGTAATTGATTCAGTACACATGTGATTGTAAGTATAGAGCTCCCCTTAAATTCATACATGAGTAATGTATCAACTAGGCATGCTATTTATCATGTTGTAAAGTTGGTTAAGTAGTAACTATCATGAGTTCTAGAGACAATGTCCGGTAGAGTATGTCTTCCGTAGGTGAGTCAAATCACTACCTGTCACACTTAAGGACTATGTACATTAAGTTATAAGTTCTATCTTGAGACATAGTATAATCTCATTAATGCTTTGATGTTGAAGCTCATTGAATTGATGTACCTTTAAGCACAAGTTATTCTGTTTAGAGCTGAGATATGATCTTCATAGTCACCAGGTCTTTACTTATGTAAAACAAAGGTGAACTTAACCCAGGTCTTTGTTGACACAAAACAGAGGGAGAATGAAGAACATACTCTTGGATCATATTCCCAGGTCTTTGTTCACACAAAACAGAGGGAAAATGACTTTGCAAAGATAGAAGATTATAAAGTATTTTACATAGTGTGCTTGGGTGAGTGATTTGATCACATCAGGAGAGAACATACCTGTTGGAGTAGCAAGTGGAATTCTCACAGACAGTTACCTGAATTGTTTTAGTGTGGCATGCTCTAAGCTTTGTTTCCACTCAAGATGAACCTACTCACATATCAGTAGCATATAAATCAGTTTTGGGTGTTTGTTGAAAATCCAAATATAGCTTACTATCATTTCCCATATATAATGCATGCACAGATGTTCTATCAGACATTTAATTCATCCCTAACATTTACTCTTCTCAAAGTCAGTCATATGCGTTTGTTGAATTATTCCAAGTTAATCATACCCAAAGATTCTATCAGAAAATTAAATCTAACAGAATCAAACGCTTTAGTGAACAAATCAGCAAGCTGATTGGTGGTGTCGACTTTGACTAACTTGATTAGACCCTTTTCTGAGCAGTCTCTCAGAAAATGGTATCTGACTTCAATATGTTTAGTTTTACTATGTTGAACAGGATTAGCAGTTATAAACATAGCAGCTGAATTATCAATATGAATTGGTGTGTGAAGGAAATTGTAACCATAATCAAGTAATGGTTTTGCAACCAAAGTACTTGAGAGCAACCAGCTGAAGCAGCTATGTATTCTGCTTCAGCTGTGGATACAGAGACATTTGTTGGCTTCTTGCACTGCCAAGAAACAAGTCTTGGTCCTAGGAATTGACATCCACCAGTTGTGGATTTTCTGTTGTTGTTGCACCCTCCATAGTCACTGTCTGAATAGGAGTAGAGGCTGAAATCTCCATCCTTAGGATACCAAAGTCCTAATGCAGGTTTGCCTTTCAGATATCTGAAAATCCTCTTCACAGCATTCAGATGAGACTCCTTTGGGTCTGATTGATACCTGGCACAAACACAAACAGCAAACATAATGTCAGGTCTACTGGCAGTTAAATACATTAAAGAACCAATCATTGATCTATACAATCTTTGATCTATGGATTTTCCAGCAGGGTCAGGCACAATCTTGTATATTGTTGATGCTGGTGTCTTGCATGAAGTGGAATCAGCAAGATTGTACTTCTTCAAAATTTGATGAATGTACTTTTCTTGATTGATGAAGATGCCATCTGGTTTCTGATGAACTTGTAAGCCAAGGAAGAATGTCAATTCTCCCATAGAGCTCATCTGAAATTCAGATTTCATCAAGTCTTCAAAACTTTGACACAGCTTCTTGTTGGTTGATCCAAATATTATGTCATCAACATAAATTTGAACTACCAAAAGATCTTGATGTTCATGTTTGAGGAAGAGTGTCTGATCAGTTGTTCCTCTCTTGTAGCCATTCTTTAGTAGGAAGGATGATAGAGTGTCATACCACTTTCTGGGTGCTTGATGAAGACCATACAAAGCTTTGTTAAGCTTGTATACTCTATGTGGATAATCAGGATCTTCAAATCCAGGAGGTTGAGCCACATAGACTTCTTCATCAATTTTCCCATAAAGGAAAGCACACTTCACATCCATCTGATAGACTGTAAACTTCTTGAATGCTGCATAGGCTAGGAAGACGCGTATGGCTTCAATCCTTGCAACTAGTGCAAAGACTTCATCATAGTCGATCCCCTCTTCTTGAGTGTACCCTTGAGCAATGAGCCTAGCTTTGTTTCTTACAATGATTCCCCTGTCATCCAGCTTGTTTTTGAAAAGCCACCTTGTTCCAATTGGATGTTGACCTTTAGGCAAGTCCACAAGAGTCCACACCTTCTGTTTTTGAATTGTTGAAGTTCTTCTTGCATTGCTTCGATCCAACTGTTGTCCTTTAGAGCAGCTGTAATGTTGGCAGGAACTGTTTGGGACAAAAAGCATGTGAACAAACAGATGTTTGCCACACCTCCTTTACTTCTTGTGGTTCTGGCATGCAAGTCTCCAATGATATTGTCTGTTGGATGGGACTTGTGTATTCGGCTTGTTGAAATAGCATCAACTGGAACTGAGGATTCTAAGTTTGAGAACCCCATGGAAGCAGATGGTGTCAGCTGAGAAGTTGAGTCGATGAAATAGTCAAAAGGCTCATGGTCATTCGGATCAGCTTGTGTGCGCTCTGCTGCTTTGTCTTCTTCCGCAGGAAGTTCTACGGAAGTAGCATTTTGTTCTTCCGCAGGAGGTTCTACGGATGCAACATTTTGTTCTTCCGCAGGAGGTTCTACGGAAGCAACATTTTGTTCTTCCGCAGGAGGTTCTACGGAAGCAGCATTTTGTTCTTCCGCAGGAGTAACTGCAGCATCTACGGAGGCATTTTGTACTGTAGGAGATACATTACCATCCACGGATGAGCAATGTTGGTCACCTGGCAAAGGGGGTTGAAACACCTCCTCTCCATCCTTAGGGTCAGTAATTACATCTACGGATGAGGGAACATCTGCTGATGTATTTACATTGGCTGGGGATGAAGAGTTTGCTTCTCCGGAAGTAGTTTCATTCTGCTGAATTGATTCTTCTTGTGGTTCAGATGACACTTGTGCTCTTGGTGGATCAGCTGTTAGAGGCACTTCATTCAAACTTGGAGGCACAAAGGGATAGCATGTATCCGTAGTACCTGCATGATCAGATAACCAGTGTTAAATGATTCAGTTAATGCATCTATATCAAATAACCAAGATGATCCTTTTACATTTGTAGTAAACATGGATTCATCAAAAGAAACATTGGGAGTCTCTTCAACTATGTTATGTTCTGGAATGTACACCCTATATGATTTAGAAGTGGATGAATATCCAACAAAGAAACCATCATAGGCTTTTTCAGAAAATTTTCCCAATTGTTCTTTAGTATTCAAAACAGACACATGACACCTAAAAGCTCTAAGATATCCTATAAAGGTTTTCTTTTAAATAAGAGTTCATAAGGTGTTTTATTATGTTCTTTGACAATTAATGTTCTATTTTGAACATTGCAGCTGTATTCACAGCTTCTGCCCAGAAGGTAATGGGCAACTGAGAATCAGCTAGCATTGTTCTGGCTGCTTCTATGAGTGTTCTATTCCTTCTTTCAGCCACTCCATTTTGTTGTGGAGTTCTTGGGCACTGAATTGTCTAGCTATTCCTTTAGTCCTGCAAAAAGAATCCAAATCAGCATTAGCAAATTCAGTTCCATTGTCACTCCTAAAAATTTTAACTTTTAAATCAAGTTGATTCTCAATCTTGATCACAAAGTCCATTAATGTTTCAGATGTTTCACTCTTATGTTTTAAAAAAAGACCCATGTAAATCTAGTGAAATCATCAACTATCACCAAACAATATTGCCTTTTTCCAATGCTCAGCACATTGGTTGGACCAAAGAGGTCCATGTGAAGCAATTTGAGTGGTGTAGTGTTAGTGTTGATTGTTTTGGATTTATGAGACACTCTGTGTTGTTTTCCTTTATAACATGAAGAACAATGATTAGAACAATGAAATTCTTTCTTTGGTAATCCAATGACTAAGTCATTTTTCACCAATTTATTCATGTTCTTCATGTTGGAATGGACAAGCCTTCTATGCCACAATTGAGATTCATCTTCGGAAGATTTGGACAGCAGACATGTTTCATGTTTTGTGAGTGTTGTGTTGTTCATATCCAAGATATAAGTGTTGCCTTTTCTTGATGCTTTAAGAAGGATCCACTCTGCTGGAATTGTAAAACCTGGCTTAAGAATGTAGCAGTTAGTGTCATCAAATAGTGTTAAATAATTTTGATCATAGATTTAGGAAACACTAAGTAAATTATACTGCAAATTTTCACAGTAATTTACTTTTTGAAAAGTTAATACACCATTAGTTACAATTCCCTCACCAACAATTTTACCTCCCTTCTTATCCCCACCAAATGCCACATAAGAGGCATGTTTATGTTTAAGGTCATGGAGAAGTGCACAGTTGCCTATCATATGTCTGGAACAACCACTGTCAACATACCACTTGTTGTCAGCTCTCCATGATTGTTCCTGCACACAAAAAGAAATTAGTTAGTATTGACAACCCAAGGCTTAATTGTCTTGGGTTTGCCAGATGTGTCAACAATAGTTACTCCTTCATGAATTAATCTTGAAGTTTCAGTATTAGTTGTTTCTTTTTGATCTGATGGTGGTGAGGATGATTCTGTTGAAGATGATTCAGGTTTCAGGGTGTCTTCATGCTTATCTGAGTCTTTCTTCAACTTTGATTGTTTTGGTTGGTATCTTAACTTTGAAGAGGATCCTGTATTTTTGAAAGTTTCTTCATCTTTCTGCTTTGATTGAGACACAGGAGTTCCTTTTGCAAAGTTGTCAAAGAAACCATCAATGACTTCACTCTGTTTATCAGATAGATCCACCTTTTTGTGAGGTGTCTTAGCCTGTGTTGGTGTTTTCTTCCTCACAGTCTTGTCCGCAGCAGATGAGCTTGTCTTGGACTTTTGTTGATCTTTCTGAATCTTTGTCTCTTTGTCACTTACTGAGGATTGAGACTCTGATTCGGATGATGCTACTTGTGACTCCTTTTTGCTCTTTTTCTTGTTTTTCTTATTAAAATAACATTCCTGAGTGGAATGATTATTTTTGTCACAAATGGCACAGTGTTTGTTGAAGAAACAATCATCTGTCATGTGATTGTTCATATTACAAATGGAACAATAGCTGCTGAAATAACATTCATCAGTATTGTGATTCTTCATATCACACCATTTGCAATATTTTCTGAATTTTCTTCAGATTCAACCTTCTTTTGATTGTTCTTTTTCTCACTTGCTGAAGCATCAGTTGATTTCTTCTTATCAGTTGATTTCTGCTTGTTTTTGTTGGAAGCTACATCAGCTGTTGTTTGTTTGTCTTTGGCAGCCTTTTCTTGCTTGATATTTAGCTTGTTCTGAGCATGTTTGTAGTCTTTCTTTTTACCTCTTCCGCAAATCAGTTTCTCTCTTCCGTTGCATTTCTGCGGATTCAGTAGTTTTTGTCTTCCGCAGATGATCTACGGACTTGGTAAGTTTTGCGTTCCGCAGATGTTCTACGGATTCTTCAGAATTCTTTTTCCGCAGATGTTCTACGGAATCTTCTGTTTTTGCTTTCCGAGGATTCTTGTTTGTTTGTTTCTTGCCTTTATCTAAAGATGATAAAGGTACATCAGTTCTTGATCCGCAGCTATCAATCTTGTGAAGATTCAGTTCTAGTAATCCTTCATTCAGTTCAGCAATCCTCTTGCAGATAGTCTTTAGCATGTTTCGTTGCTTTGGTGGATACTGCAACTTTGATTCTGCAAGAACTTACGGAAGACCAGTTTCAACTTGAACATTCTTACTAATGTTCAGTTGATCAGTATCATGTTCATCAGAATCATCCAGGTCATCATAGTTAGCAAAATCTGATTCATTATGTTTAAGAGATTCTGATTCAGTAGTTTCAGTTTCACTCATCTCAGTTTTATTATTGTTTATTTGACTATTTTTGATGTCAATATTGGTGCTTTGAACAAAATGAGTTTGACAAATTGTTAGTCATTGTTTCAGGTAAAGGTGTGTAGTTATCATTAATAGGTGGTGCAACAGCATTATAACCCAACCCAGACCTGTTCTTTGATTCAATATGAGAGTTTAGCAGCTTCTCATATTGCTGAGATGATAATTGAAACTTCTGAAGTTTCACTTTAGTGGATGCATGATCAGCCATAGATTTAGTTAAGGAAGTGGTCAGATGCTCAACTTGGGCTTTTAGATTGTAGTTTTTAGAAACATATTTTTCTAAATCCTTTTGTAAAGAACTGATTTTAATTTGATATATTTTTGTTCTCTTAAGTGTGATTCATTCAAAATAATAGTTTCCTTTACTTTATCAGCCAGTTGTTAAGCATGGACTCTATATCGTTCAACTTCCTCAACACATGTTGATGAACATAACCTGTCTTTTACCTCTCTGGCCATGGAGGAACTTTGTTTTCCATGTGTGCCATCAATGCTTGATTCTCCTCTATCACTTCCTTCTCATACAAACTCCAGTCACATGTTCCATCCTGAAGAATGATCAGCCCTGTCTCCTTAGAGTTGCTTGGTCCTGCTGATGTATTTGTGGCTGGTGGGGATGTTAGCTGAGGTCTTTGTAGAGATCTTACAGAGTTTGATTGCTGATCTGATGTTGTTGTTGTTGCTGTTGATTTTGTTGCTGCTGCTGCTGATACTGCGTAGATGATTGTTGGTTGCATTCTCTAGAGAAGTGACCATAGAGATTGCACTTGAAGCATCTGACTTTTGACTTATCCACACCAATCTTTGATGTTTTGCTTGCTGCTGCCAGATTTTTATTTCTCCTAAGATATTGCTTAGGTCTGTAAGCAATCATTGCCATCTGCCATTGTAAATCCATCTCTTCTACTACATCAGGAGGGAGTTCCTCCAAATCTTGCTGACAGATGTTTGCTGCTGTAAGGGAACTTCCAAGATATGCTTGAAAGCTTGAACTGAAAGCTGCAAAGGCTGCTTTTTGTTCTTCAGAATCCAATATTCACAGTTATTGGTTCTGAGTTTGATGTTGCTGAAGTCTCTCTTTTCTCTGCAGCTTTTCCCTTTTCCTTTTGATTTTACTTTGAGATGATTTCTTAGTGGGTTTGGATGCATAAAAACTTACTTCCTCTTCATCATCACTCAAAGCACAAGAGTTATCACCTTCATTATTAAAGATAAATGCACTTCCAGCATTCTTGGTTTCCTTGAAGTGATAAGGTGAGACATGAGTTCTCACACTCTTGTTTCTTGATTGTTCATCCAGTTCAAGTGCTTCTACTTTAGCAACTAATGTATCTAGACCAGTTGTCTTGAGATCTATGGTGTTCTTGAACATGGAGACTGTTTGCTTCCAACTTTCAGGCAAAGTGTGGAGCATCTTCTTGTTCAGTTCCTCAGTTGTATATTTTAACTCCAAGATGTTCATCTCAGTAACAAGTTGCATAAATCTATGAGTTGCTGAGGAATTGACTCACCCTCAATATGATGAAAAGTTTCATATTGTGATCTAAGGGTGTCTTTCCTTATGCTTCTGATTTCATCACTCCCTTCACAGAGAGTGTGAAGTATCTTCCACAGGGAATTAGCTGTCTTGTAATTCTCACACCTGATCAAGATTTCTTCTGGTAAAGCCATACTAAGCAAGCTGTATGCTTTAATATCCACTTTGACTTTCTTGACATCATCAGGTGGTAAATCCTTAGTGCTTTGGTTTCCAATTTTGGTGGTTGATACGATCCTCCTCCAAAAGTACTCATGTTTTCTGCAAATTAAGAATTTAAAATTTAATGCTTAAATTTAAATGCTTAAATTGACAAATCTATCAAAGACGCAGATCTAGTATTCAATGAATTTGAATATAGATCTAGATCAAACAAGCAATGAGAGAATGCTAGCTGAATGACAAGTCGTTGATTTAATTGTTTTAAAATCAATTAAACAATTTTAATACTGATAGATCAATTGATCTAGATCAATGAGCACCAAAGCTCTGATACCACCTGTGAGTCCTAGGATCTCAATTCAGGAATTATCAGTATTAAAATAAATCAATTTAATGATCACGGAATTATCACTAATTGACGTTTAATTGGTTTGATGATTATTATGAACACAACCACAGAAACACAATGAATGCGAAATCAATAATTATTCAAACGTATTTCATTAACTATAATGTAATGATTACAAAAGAATAATAATGAATACTATAAACAATCGAATACAGTGTATCAAATAATGTTGATGTTGATGAGACGGCGGTTAGGGTTGCACAATGATGTAACTCTTCACAGCCGTAATAATGATTGATTGTGTTCCACGAGATATGAAACCTAGGACTCGTATTATAGACGGTTGAGTCGGCTAAGGAAACACCGGATCTCTCGGGATTTGTTATTGATTGTGTTGACTTGTTTGACTTCTTGGGAGTTGCAATCGAACAAGTATGATGTTCTTCCGCAGCAATCTTGTCGTCCGCAGATCTTTTGATCTTCCGTAGATGACTTGGTCTTCCGTAGGAAATTTGTTCTTCCATAGGAAACCTTCTTCCGTAGGAGTCTTCACTTCATGGGCTTGGTCATTTGCAGGAACTTACACTTGGTCATTTTATCTTGTAAGAAACATATCTACGGATTAACAATAATGTTCATCCGTAGATGTTTCCTACACTTGGTCAATTTCAGGAAATCCATCCAAAGTATATTGTTTCTCCTGAACTCACAAACCAACACACATATATATAAAAGGTTAACTTATAAATTCAAAGCACATATATATATATATATTGACTATTACACGTGTTAATTACAAGACTTGATACAAGTACTAAGCCTATACAAAAATGATCTAGTCCTATACAATCTAGATCCAACAATTGAGAACCATATTCAATATTATTTTTTCGGTGGTGATTATTTTAGGGTGGGGTTCGTTGAAAACCATGTTATAATTAAAATATACGAAAACGGGGGTAACATTTATATAAGTACGTGTTACCATGTGTACAACTATAGGTTACGTATACGTAACACATATAAGTTATGTATAGTAACTTGTTTCATCATCATCTTCATTCCTCGGGGTTTAAATTACAAATTATATAATTAGTTTAAATAATGTGGTTCAAGTTTACATATATACACTACAAAAAATAAAAATAAAATGATAAATTATATAATTGACTATAGGTGGTTTTTACGGTTTTCAACTATAAACATGGTTTTTATTTGATATCTCTTTTCTCTCTCTCTCTCTCTCTATATATATATATATATATATTGTATGTATGTATATGTATATATATGTATATAATGGGTAAAGTTCCTTTGTTAACCCTTGTAAATTGAAATAACTCGTTAATCCTAATATGACGAACACGTACACCATAAATATGCGGTGTAACTAACTTTTACACTGTGTTACACCACTGATGTAATGATTTTCTCTCCATTTTTAAATTTCTCTCCATTTTTAAAATCCTTCACCCTTTTTTTAAAACCTTAACATTTTTGTATGATTTAATTTTTATACAAATTACGTTGTTTCTTGTAATTGATCAAATGGATTATTAATCCTGGGGAGAATATATTGGTTTTTAGTAGTCAACTTGTTCAACTTCTGATAATCTATACATATTCAAAACGACCTATCCTTCTTCTTAACAGATAGAGTCAATGCTCCCCATGACGAGTGACTAGATCAAAAAACCATTATCCGAGAGTTCTTGTAGTTGGACTTGATAACTCTTGTATCCTAGATGGTGCTAGTCGATAGGGTGTCCGTGCAACAGGAGTCAACCAATCGACAGAGAAATACGTGTTACATTTCCCGACAAACTATCTCAACTTCGTGTTTCTATAACCGATCCATATCCACTACCACGCCAAGACTTCCCAATTCAAATGGAGTCTAGGTCAAAAGCCTGGTTAATGACTTCTTTAGCCTCCACCAATCTACCATTTTACATTTCTACTAAACGATTGAGGTTCATGCCAAGTAAAGGAGCAACTTGAAAGAAATGAAGCTATTATCTGCTCCGGTATCGAACAACATAGAAACTTAATGATTATTTAAAGGAGGGATACCCGCGATGACATTTGGGTCATGGTAAACATCATTCGCCCCGTCAAAATATGCATCATCGCATGCTGGATTTCCTTGGCCCGTAAAACCTTTATTTCTATAATTTTCCTATCCTGAATTCCCGGCTATAGCCATCACTTGATTCTGATTGTTTTTAGCTTGTCCTGGCGATTCAGATTAGGGCACAATTAGGGTATTGGTTGGGACTCCCACATTCATATCATCCTGTTAAACGCCTTCCACCCTAACCACAAACCGATGTAGCTGGGTTCACTACCTTGGTCTTTTTATATACCTTACCACTAGCTGCTCGTTCTACTCTCCAAACTCTTTTTACTACTCACTAGATTTTCCTAATGTCCTTGTACGTTTCACCTTGTCAGTCAAAGTACTTGCCTTCAAGAATACAACGGTTTACCTTCCATGAATCTGTGTAACCAATCCTTAGATGTACTTCTCAATCCTCTTTAATCCAAGTATCATAAGGTGTGCCATCAACTTTGCCAATCATGGAGTCTGTCAGTATAAGGAGCATTACCCAACCCACCATTACATAATTTCCACTCTAACTTTTATATCTCATTCATTAGCAATAGTACATAGCCACCAAAAGCTTTAAAATTACAAGTTATGGCTATAAAAGTCTACTAGCTTTGGCTTAAGCTTGGGTATTCTACTAAGTGAAGTTCTTTACCCACTAGTGAGCAAGCAACATACTTTATCTTCTAGTTTTTAGTATGATTGTTGCTATCCATTACAGTTTCCATTTTCTTAACTCAATGAGTCAGGGTTATTGCTCCTTGTTACCTGTCATACTCATTTGACTAGCACATCAAGAATTTCTTATTTGTACAACCAATCACGTCTCCGGTACCATTACCCGTCATTTCCAACTCCAATCCGTCAAGATCATCACCAGGCTAGTTCAGGCATATTCTTAGTATATCGATGGTGCTTATAATATATAGGGTTTCTAGCAGTGTTCCCACCACATCCATGATATACCGAGAACAATGCTTAAACTAGTCATGTGACATCCGTTTACTCTATCAAGGCATAAAGCTAGAATGTTGAAACTGCTAATGCTCCAAGTTCTAAGGTCAATCCATTGAATAAGGATGCGATGAAGGGAAATAAGGAACTTATGACAAAAATTCTAGAGATGGTTGCAAGTTGGCGAGGGATGCGATTGAATCGACATCTATGTTAACACAAGTAAATCTTTAGAGTTCAAAAGTTCCTTAGAAGTTGGTGAAAGGTGTTTCTAAAAAACACGTGGCTACAAATAATAAGGCTATAACAAATGATAGCTTCATGTATACCGGAAACAGTCAACGCGAGATGGGCCAATTAAAAATAGGTCTACTAATGTCGTGTTAGACAAGCTTATTAATTCTCAAGGCCTAGCTTCAAACCTAGCAAAAGATGAAGAACTAATGATCTAATGTGACATCGGTCACCAAAAGGTCCGTCATTTAACGTGGATTCCATTAACTTTTCTTTGAACGTTCATTTCTCACCTTTATAACTATTCATGTGCATATTATACTTGCTTTATCATCTGTTACACTTGTGTTCTCATAGTTAGCGTTTCTATCCTGAAACCTTTACAATTGTCCTTATCGTTTCATTAAATATACCACCTTTATATACTACTATTGACATTAATAAAACCATTTTTAAGTTACAAAATCATTATTTGCACTTTTATCGTTAATATAACTAGTCGGTTAAGATCGTTTTTAACCGAAACAAATTTGGAGAAACTCGGGGCTAAGTGCAGGGACCAAACATGACATTTTGCCAAACTAGGGCTGGGTATATAAACCCCTTTACCAACCCTAGCACCACATTTCATCTTCTTCTTCATCTTCTTCTTCTTCCATTTTCTCCTCCTCCTTGCACCGAACCGCCCCGTTTCTTCGCTTTTACAACGGCAAAGCCTCGGCTACAGCTGAGACTACTCATTTCTTGCAGGTAGACGACCTTGGTCGTCCTTTTCTTGCTTGTTACTGCTGCACATTTAGGTTTTCAGGTACTCGGGGCCAACCCGAGCACATGAGGTCGCGTGGGTGGTGTGTTGCCTTTCTGAGTATTCTTCTTGTTTGTACATGTTTGAAATGTGTTTTAGGAAGTCCTTAAGGCGTAAATCTCATGCACAAAGCTGACAGGATCTCAGCCTCTAGTTTGATGAATCAGATTGTTTTTGCAGCGGATTTAGCACGAAATTAGCAATTAAAGCAAGAACACAAAATATTTTGCATGTAAAAGTACAAACATAGAGAGAGAGAGAGAAGTTCTGCGAAAAAGAAGATTTTCTATAACATTACACGTTTCGACACCTAATACAGCATGGTTCACCATCCTTTTATAGGCGGCAAAAGGATGGGTGATGATGTCACTTGACAGTGACATCAACCGATTATTAAACTTACAACTGATAGAACATAAAACTACTGAAGATGTCAACAGCTGACATCTTCTTACAAAAGTGTTCTACCTATTACAAGTACTGAAAAGGAAACTACTGAAAACCTACAACGACTGAAGAACAAACTCTTCAGTCGTTTATAACTACTGAACTATAACAGCTGAAGAACAAGCTCTTCAGCTGTTGTACAAACTACTGAAACAAAATATAAAACTACTGAAACAAAAAAAACCATCACAACAACTGAAAAAGACTTCTTCAGCTGTTATGACAAACTCTGAATCTTCAGCACTTATTCTTCAGACTTGGTCTTCAGATGATGTATCAGCTGATGACTTCAGTAGATATCATCAGCTGTTGTCTTCAGTCTTTGTCTTTAGACTTTATGCATTAGTAGATGATCTTCAGTTCTTCAGTTCTTCAACTTTGATCTTCAGCACTTGTCTTCAGTACTTGAAGTCTTCAGTACTTGAAGTCTTCAGTACTTGAAGTCTTCAGTACTTGTAAGTTTCAGTACTTCAGACTTCAGTACTTGTCTTAGCACTTTAGATCCTTCAGCTGTTGTACTTCAGATCTTTGATCTTCAGACTTTGATTCTTCAGACTTTGTCAAAACAGCTGATGAGAGTCTTCAGCAGTTGTTGTAATGACATGTGGGACTTGGAGGTTTTCCTGATTTTGGCTCATTGGTTCTTTTGGTCCAACAAACTCCCCCTGAACCAATGCAGCCAAAACCTCTAATTATTTGTTGTCCCACTTATTGTTGGCATAAAGATTGGTCTATTTCCTTCTGGATCAGATCAGAAGTTGACCCTGATAAGCACTGGCCTGAGAGGTAGTCTCTAAGATTTGATTGGCTGAGTATGGATGGGAGCTCTGTTTTGGGGAATTGGACACAGAGCTGTTGTCCCATCCATGAGATCTACCTCCCACGCACGAGCCGGTAGGATTCTCTGGTGTAGGCTTGAAGAAATATCATCTGTTCTTCTTTGGTTAAGTCTTCAGCCGCACCTTCGAATAACCCCTCCCGGCCGTACAGCTCTGAGACATACTTGGCTTGTTTTCCATTCTTGAGCTCAACTGTTGTGACTTGCCTATATGCAAATTCATCTGGGTGTTTTCCTTCCAACAACAGTTGAGCTCATCCCTATGGAAGTTCTCAAGCCTCTTATAGACCAACCCTTTCCTAACCACCCTATTATCTAGCATTGTTTGGGCTGATTGGTTGGCTCTATAGGCTTTCTCGAACTCCTCTACTATTTCCCAGGGTGTTATTACAAGAGCCACTGAGATTACTTCATCTACAACTCTCTTAAGTTGGCTCTTGTATCTCACAGGCATATCTTTCTGAACTATCCTGTGAGCCACCCTAGGATCAGGCCAAGTCCTCACTCTATCCTTATCATATTGAAAGGTTTGCTTAGAGTGAAGAGTCTCAGAGCCTCCTTCTTCATATTCATGATAGAAGTAGAAGCAGCATATGATTTGTCAATGCTTTTCAGCATTTCCTCATCGTGTAATCTTTGCTGCTGCTCTTCTTCTAATTTCACTCTCACAGTGTCCATCTGTGAGGTGGGAGTGATGGTTTGAGGTTTGGCTTTGGTAGAGGGATGACTGCTGAAAGGGGCAGTCTATCCTCCTCATCCTCTTCTTCTTCTTCTTGAAGCCTCAACACCCTTCTCTTCTTCTGCTTGGGTGGATCATTGGCTGTGGGTTTTGATGGTAAAGGGGTTGGTTTTGTGGGTTGTGTTTGGGTGGTTGGTGTAGGAATGTTGGCAGGCACTGCTAGCAATCTAGAGATAAGGGATGGTTTGGTCTATTTTGCTAGCAGTGTCCTGTTCCCAGCACCGGCTTCTGAGAGGGCCTCAGCGACCAGTCCTTTAGTGAAATCACCAGCTGAACAGATCTTGGTGGCTATAGCCAAGATTCTGTCCCTGGTCCATGCTTTGACCTCAAGGACTGGCCTGCCCAGATACTTCGAAATGAATCTACTCATAGCCTCGAGTCTCTTTTTGTCCTCTTGGCTATAAGTAGACCATCGGTGTTCGATCTCTCTAATCTCCATCTTTCTGATCTCCTGATCTAGCATGGCTGTGTCCATGTCAAAGCCTTGCCTGAACAGCTGATCAATGACAGAGTCCATTCATCTGCTTTGTTCAGCATCAGCCTCCTTGACAAGGGCTGCTAGATCAGAGTCAACCTCTCTCCATCCTTCTCTCCCTTTTTCTTTTGATAAGTGACACTGAAATCCTTTTGGATTCCAGCCACTTCTATCAGCTCTCTCCTCCCTCACTTTCCCCTTCCTTTCTCCTTCACCCTAACACTCTCCTCAGCCTTCTCCCTCTTAACTACCTCCTCTCTCTCTACTTCTAACTCCTCCTCTCCCCTCTTCCTCTTAGCTTGCACTGATGTCTCCCCCTTTTTGGTGCATTGATTGGGTTTGACAATCAGCAAGCGCCTTAGCAACTGCAACCTTCACCATGGGTTGGATATGAGTGGGAAGCCTCTCATCAATGGTTTTAATGATAATGTCTGTTATTATGGGTGTGATGAGAGGAAGGGATTCTGGAGGATTGCAACTAGCTGCTCAGGGGGGTTCTGGCCCTGAGAGCTAGTGCCAGAAGCAGGGGCTGGTGGCCGAGTTTGTGGGAGTGGCTCAGTGTGTATGATACCTTCGGGTGAAGGTGCCATCTGTGGGTTTGTGGTGGCAGATGGACTTCTATCTTGAGTCATTTGAGCAAGCAGCTCTTTGAGTCTGCTTACCTCATCCTCTAAGATAGTGTTTGTGAGCAACTACATCAAAGAAAAGCTCAGGTCATCATCAGTGTGAACTAAATCACCTGACCTCCTGACAATGTCAGGATATACATGCTCTGAGTGTGGCTCAAAGTAGCATGTGCCCCTTGTTCGTGGTACTGGGGACTTCCAGCCTCCGGATTGGATCCATCATCGCAGTTGCCTCTGGTGAGGTCTTATTGATGTTACCAGCTTCACCCTACTCAGGTGTTGATACAGGGTAAGTGGCAGCCTCACCAGAATATCCTATCTCCCTAGCCACACTGGGAGATTGGATATGTGATTCTCTGTGCTGTGGGCTCCCACCGGCACTAGTGTCCACCCCCTCTTCGGTTGGAGTTTCCCCAGTTGTGATTGGTTTCTGGGGAGAGGGTGGAGTGCTCAGATGGGTCAGCACTTTGGCTATTGTTAAGGTGGGGCTTTGTGGTCGGTCTTAGTGGGTGATGGGCTTGAAGCAGAGTGCACATGGGGAGGACTGTACGTTTCAATGGCAATCTGCTCAAGTGAGACAGATTCCCAGATTAGTGGCTGCCCCGGAAGTGGTTGCATCAGGCTCCTGTTGAGAGGAAGCCTGTGCGGTTGTGGTGGGTGGAGTCGTGGTAGCTGCTGGGAGAATCGAACCAGCAGCCACATCCTGCCTTTGTGTTACAGGGGCATCCTCAGGGACTCATTTCCCTGAGCCTTTTTGGGCTTCTTTTTGGTTTTTGGTTTGGTGGGACTTTGGATTTGGAGGTGGAGGCTGTGGGTTCCTGCTGCGTGGGTTTTCGCAGCCGCCAGCCTGTTTTAGTGTGTGGTCGGTGTTGTGCCTGGAGTATACCTCGGCTAGAACAGCCATGGCAGGGACCCCAGTGCCAACCAGTCCCTCAGCACTTAGCTGGTTTTTCTATCATGGCCATAATAACCGAGGATATAAAATCCATCGGTTTGAAACAGTTTAGCAGCCATGTCTTGAGTTTAAAAAATATATTTCAGTTAAGTTTAGTGGTTGGTTCTCAAAGATAGAAAATAATACCTGTTGCCACCTTGTTGACATCTGGTCCCATGAAGAGGTTTTGGGGCCAGACACACGTTCACCATATGAAAATTAGACGTTGAGGTCTGGGAAGTGTTTCTTCAATAAGGTGGAGGCGGAGAGGACACCCTGATAGTCATTGGTAGTGTAGGATAGATCAAGGGCGCCTTTGGGGTAGGAGGTTGGGTAGGTGGCATCCTCCAGCTTTAGGTTTGGCGAAAGAGTAGCTGGAGTGATACCACTGGGTGGTTGTTAACGGAGGACCGGAGAGAGACCTCACCATCTTGCCTCTCGGTTTGGACGGTGATATTCGTCCAGAACTCCATCAGGGAGTCGGTGTAGATGGTGGGTTTCAAAAGAAATGCTGTTTGGTAAGGTGAGTCGTTCATAAGATCGGGCATGGTGAAATTTAGGCAGAATGGCGATTTGGTGAGATGAGCGACACAGTTGTGTCGAGGTTTGAGTTGCATGGTCGCCATTAATGGTGTATGGGAAGTTCAGAGGTTGGAAAGTTAGGTCAAGTGAGGAGTAAATGCTCTGAAGGTTGGGTATTATAGGGTAGGGTAAAGGCTGAAAGAAAACTACTGAAGGTTTTGGTGTTAGTTATCAGTGTTGAAACGACTGATGACGTGGTCTTAACCTTCAGTGGTTGTAACATCTGAGGACTTGGTGTTAGTCTTCAGTAGTTGAAACTACTAAAACCTTGGTTTTGTCCTTCAGATGTTGTAACGGCTGAAGACTTGTTGTCAGTCTTCAGTAGTTATAAACTACTGAAGACCTAGTTTTCATCTTCACGACGTTGTAACAACTAAAGACTTGGTGTTAGCCTTCAGTAGTTGTGAACTACTGATATCAGTATTTGTGAACTACTGAAGACATGGTATTGCTTCAGTTGTTGTAAACAACTGAGGACTTGGTGTTAGTCATCAGTAGTTATGAAAACTACTGAAGACATGGTTTTGTCCTTAGTTGTTTGGGTATAAAACAGCAGCTGTTGGCATCAGCTGATGAGACATTACTCATCAGCTTTTCCGTCAAATTATCTTTTTTTCATGCTAGCCTAGCTACACGCCTATACACGTGTGACTATCACTTACTTCAGCTCTTTGGCTGACTTTCAGATGTCATTGACCCTTCAGCTCTTGTGAGTATTTAAGCCTTCAGCTCTTGTGATCAGATGTTCACAGTGCTGATGAAATACTCTTCAGAGCTGGTGAACAAATTTTTTCTTCACTACTTGTGTGTAAGATTACACATCAGTACTTGTGAACAAAATTTGTTCTTCAGTACTTATTGTTTGAAAATAATACATCAGTAGTTGTAATCCACCTCACTACATCAGTTGTTTTCAACAAATAATGTACATCAGTACTTTGAGTCATTTTAGTCTTCAGTAGTTGAGAAGAGCTGAAGACTAAAATCACTCATCAGTACTTATATTTGACCTAATGCTCATCAGTAATTGTGAATTGAGAGCATCAGCATTGTCAATTATTCTAGCTGCAGCATACCAAGCCTTAGTACAAAGTTTTGGAATGTGCACTATCTAAAGGCTTAGTAAAAATGTCTGCAAGCTCATCAGCACTAGGCACAAACTTAGGATCAATCAGACCTTTTTCATAGCAATCCCTGATAAAATGATGTCTGATCTCTATATGTTTGGTCCTAGAGTGCTGGACTGGATTTTAACATACAAAGAGCTGAAGCACTATCCATTAGTAATGAGTCCCTTAGTCTCTGTAATGCCATAATCCAGAAGTTGTTTCTGAAGCCAGAGTATCTGAGAGGTACAACTTGCAGCAGCAATGTACCAGCTTCCAGTGGATGTAGCAATTGATGCTGTTTCTTACTCTGCCAGACTAAACAATTGCCTAGGAATTGGCAACCACCAGAAGTGGGATTTCTGGTGACTTTGCATCCTGCATAGTCACTATCAGAGAAAGCAACTAACTTGCAAGAATTGCCCAGTGTGAATACCACAGACCTAGTGATTGGGTACCTTGCAGATATCTAAGATCCTTTTGACTGCAATCAAATGGGATTCTTTAGGTGTAGACTGAAATCTAGCACAGACCCACTGTTGCAACATGATATCTGGTCTAGAAGCTGTAAGGTACATCAGGACCAATCATACATCTGTAAAGGGTTCATCACCGCTTTACCTTTCTGATTACATCTATTGTGTGATGTGCTCATGGGAGTAGAACGGGCTTACAGGTTGGTAAATCAAACTTATTCACCAACTCTTTGTATCTTTGGACTGATGGATGAAGATTCTATCATCCTGTTATTTGATTTGTAGACCTAGAAAAACTGTAATTCTCCCATAGCACCATTTCAAACCTTAGCTTCATGAGCTTAGTAATTCATCACACAACTTTGGATCAGAGGATGCAAAGATGATGTCATCTACATAAATTTGAACAGAAGCTTATGTTGTCCACAGTCTTGATGAATAAAGTTTTATCAATGGTGCCTCTAGTAACTTATTCTCTAGAAGAAAGTTGAGAGTGTCTCATACCAGGCTCTGGGTGCTTGCTTCAGCTCATAAAGAGCCTTATCAAGCTTGTACACCCCATCAGGATGTTTATTGTCCTCAAAGCCTGGTGGTTGACACACATAAACCTCTTCTTTTATTTTCCCATATAGGAAGGCACTTTTGACATCCATTTGGTAACCTTAAGACTGTAAAGGCAGCATAAGCTAGGAACAGTCTGATTGCTTCCAGTCTGGCCACAGGTAAAGGTCATCATAATCGATGCCTTCCTCTTATGCAAACCCTTGAACAACTAGCCTGGCCTTGTTCTTGACAATTTGGCCCTTCTCATCTGTCTTGTTCCTAATACCCACTTGGTTCCTATAGCACACTTACCTTTGGGTAATGGAACAAGCTCCCACACTTGCTGTTTCTTGAACTGAAGTAGCTCAACTTGCATAGCTTCCACCCATCCATTGTCTCTTAAAGCAACATGATAGTTCTTTGGCTCTTGCTGACTGATGAAGAGAGCATAGAAGCAGAAGTTGGACAATTGATTCCTGGTTGAAACTCCAGCATTGATATCACCAATGATTTGAGATGTAGGGTGATTCTTCAGCTCTTGATAGACTATAATGTCTGTGCAAGTGTTTGTAGACCCATCAGCAGCAACAGATGGTGATGGAGATTCCTGAAACCATGTAGAAGATGGCAGCTCAAACGAGGTAGAGCAAGCAGAAATCTCATCAGCATTTGTAGTGGATGGAGGCTGCTGAGGCTACAGGAGCATCAGGTCAGTGGACTCAGGCAGGTTGTCACTAAACCTGAAGAGGTGAGTACTGACCTACATCATCATCAGTACCACCAGGTGGAGATCTGTTGACAGGCTCAACAGCTGGAGGTTGATAAGGAACATATTGCAGTATGTCCAGATCAAACAACTCCATAGGGTTTTATGGAATCTTGTCCTTTGGAGATTCATTGAATTTAACATGCAGAGTTTTCTTCAACCACCTTTGTTCTACAGTTGAAAACTCTGTATGCCTTGCAAGTGATGAATAACCACAAAATACCCTGCATCCACCTACTAGCAAACTTCTGGAGTGGGCTGCTAGTGTTGAGAATAAAACATGGACACCCAAGGCTCTAAAGAATGAAATCAGAGGAGCCAAATGATGAAGAACTTCATAAGTAGTATTCCAACCTCTTATTCACTAAAGCTCTATTCTGTACATAGCAAGCTGTATTGACAGCTTCAGCCCAAAAGGTCAGTGGCAACCCTGAGTCAGCCAACATTGACCTTGCTGGTTCAATAAGAGTCCTGTTCTTTCTCTCCACCACTCCCATTTGCTCAGGAGTTCTAGGAATACTAACTGCCTTCTAATTCCCTTAGACAGGTAGAAGTTATCAAGTGTGTGGTTTCTAAACTCTGTTCCATTATCACTTCTCACACACTTGACCTGTAGGAATACTGCTTTTCTACAAATAACACAAAGTTCATGATACTTGTTTGCTGCTTCATCCTTGGAGTGCAAGAAGAAAGTCATACAAACCTGGAATAATCATCCACAATTACCAGGCAGTATTTCTTCTCTTGCCATGCTCATCACTCTGACAGGACCAAAGAGATCCATGTGCAGGAGTTGCAAGCAGGCAGTGGACTTTGGTTCTTCTATTGAAGGGAATGAACTTTGTGTTGTTTTCCTTTCAAGCAAGCAGTGCAGTCATCTTCACACTTGAACTCCTTCAAAGGCAATCCTCTTACTAAACCATGGCTTATTAGCTGATTCATGTTCTTGAAATTAACATGACCCAGCCTTCTATGCCATAGTGTAGACTCTTGAGGAGAGGCCTTGGAGAATAGGCAAGGATGGCCTTTTAGATCTATCTTTTTGGAAAGATCTAAGGCATACACTCTTCCTGTCCTGTTGGCCTTCAGGAGAGTGTATTCATCCAACGCCTGCCAATCAAACTCAGACTTTGGACGACATTAATCCGACAGTTCTGGCTTTTGAAAAGGGCAACATGGCCTTTTTCACACATTTGACTGACACTCAAGAGGTTGTACTTGAGATTCTCCATATGGTTACATCATCAAACCTTATTTCCCCATGGAAACAAAGCCTTTTCCGATGATGTAACCCTTTGCATCATTGCCAAAGGAGACAAATCCCTTCTTTCCTTGAGAGTATCTTAAGAAGGGAGCTGCTTCCTGTCATGTGCATAGATCCTCCACTGTCTACATACCAGATGCTTCTATGGCATGTTGAAGAACCCTGCAATCATACCACATGTTAGTTAGTCTTGGAGACCCAAACCTGTTTGGTTTTGGGTCTGTTCTCAACTACAGGTGCAGTACTAACAGGTGTGTTATGTGTGACAGCCTGAGGTGAAGAAGATGGTGCAGAAGAGGAATCCTTTGGCTTAGACTTCCTTTTCTGGGTTTCAACACAGGAGCATCTAAATGGTTGACTCTTCCATAAATGCTGAACCATCATCACTAGCTGTGTCTGACTTTGTGATAAGCTTTCAAGCCAAGTTTGATCAATCAGATTATTTTTTGCAGCGGATTTAGCATGAAATTAGCAATTAAAAGCAAGAACACAAAATATTTTACATGTAAAGTACAAACATAGATAGAGAGAGAAGTTTCTGCGAAAAGAAGATTTCTATAACATTACACGTTTCGACACCTAATACAGCATGGTTTCACATCCTTTTATAGGCGGCAAAAAGGATGGGTGATGATGTCACTTGACAGTGGACATCAACCGATTATTAAACTTACAACTGATAGAACATAAAACTACTGAAGATGTCAACAGCTGACATCTTCTTACAAAAGTGTTCTACCTATTACAATTACTGAAAAGGAAACTACTGAAAAACCTACAACGACTGAAGAACAAACTCTTCAGTCTTTATAACTACTGAACTATAACAGTGAAGAACAAGCTCTCAGCTGTTGTACAAACTACTGAAACAAAATATAAAACTACTGAAAGAAAAAACCATCACACACCTGAAGAAGACTTCTTCAGCTGTTTGACAAACTCTGAATATTCAGCACTTATTCTTCAGACTTGGTCTTCAGATGATGTATCAGTTGATGACTTCAGTAGATGTCATCAGCTGTTGTCTTCAGTCTTTGTCTTCAGACTTTGTGCATCATTAGATGATCTTCAGTGTCACACCCCCAACCTTGACGGCGGAAACGTCGAGGTGCGAGGGTTAAGATTGTTCACAGCCATATAACGCTATGTCAAAGTATAAAATGCCATTTAATCAATTGTTTTCAAACATCACATACATCAATGTCTCAAAATAAATCAAACGAAACAAGAATCCAATTGTCTTTATTAAGCCTAGGTCATGTTCTAGGTTTAAGCATTCCTTTATCATCGCTAAGCTTGCACATTACCTGAAACATGTTGAAATAAAGTTAACTAACTAGTTGGTGAGTTCTCATGGTTTAAAATACGATAAGTATACAAAAATGTGGCAATTCTAGTCAATGGTCACAAGATAGCAAGTATATATAGACATGCATAGTTACAATCAAGCCTCGACTGAATAATATGAATAAGCATGATTAGCTAAGTGTATTTGGTTCCCTAGTGCACAAGCATACGGCTCCTAGGAGTCGGCAATACATCGACTTTAGCACCAAATAGGCTTCCAGGCCCAAAGATCTAAGACTTCGCTAGGCTAGCAATAGTTAATGATTGCACACGTATGTCATCTCATATATTACTTAACATATTCAAACAACCACGACTATGTAAAGAATTGCACGTGTGTAATAAGTATCAACGCATATAGTGTAAGTTTGTATACGCAACATGTTTCACCCGAAAGATGTGAAATAATCGTAAAGCGGGGCATAAGAACTCACGTGTTTAATAAAGGAGACTTGTAGACGTAATAAGAATAACCACGAATAAGATTTCCAACACAAACGTCACAACGCACCTAAACGAAATAAAGTAGCGCGTTATAATTTATTGTTTGATGATTAATTGTAGGTCTAATAGGATTTAATAATTATTCGTATTTATTACATGTTAATAACGTGATCGGTTAAATGGAACGAATGGATTATACTTGGTATAATCAATTGTTAGCGCGTAAGAAGAAAGAATAAACTTGATTAAATTGTACGTTAAACCGATTTTTAAGGATTGTATATAATAATTATAATAAGTGATTTAGCTATTATAAGGAACTATATATAAATATAATATATATTTATAGGTATAAGTAATTAAACACTTTAATTGTTTAAATTATATATATTATATACTAAACAATTATAATATTGTGTATAATAATCATAAACAGTGATTTAGCTATTAAAAGAACTATGTATATATATATTGTTTAAATATATAATAAATATATAAAACAATTATAATATTGTATAATCATAATAAGTGATTTATACTAAAAAACATATATATAAATATATATATAGGTAAATAACTAAACAATTTAATGTTTGAATGTATATATAATATACATACTAAACATTATAATATCATTTTAAGTGATTTAGTTATTAAAAGAACTATATATAAATATATATATATATATGTATAAGTAACTAAACAATTTAATTATTTAAAAATATATATAAACATATACAAGTATTATGTTACTCATTCTTTTGTATTTTTAAAACTAAAATATTATTTATAAATACAAAAGTATTTTATAAAAATTAATTTAGTCACCATTTATTTAAACAAAAATGTGAAAATTAATCTGCATTTTATAAAATTAATTTTAGAAATTTTCAGAATTTAAAAAGGTTTAATAATTAAAAGAAATGAAGAAAAGAAGAAAAAAATCAAAAATGAAAAGAAAAAGGGGGAAAGGGGCTACCCGGGGTCGAACCCGGGGCTCCTTGTAATGGAGCGCAGAGACCAGTGAACCAGGGCCAAGGCCTTGGTTTCACTTTGGTTTGTTGAGTTTAAGCTCTGCCTCCCTGTTTCCCCCAAATGTATGAACCCTAGGTTCAACAGGATCAAAATTGACCTCCGATTCGATGTTAAACACCCGAATCATCATGGGGCTTTTGATCCCTGGACCAAATCGAGTCAATAACAGGTTCTAATTACCTATTTCGATTAGCTTTGAGTGATTTCAAGATCGACTCAGCTTCGGTGTTTTCGCGAATTGGGTCTTTTTGATCGAGAAGGTTTTTGATGAAATTGGAGGTTAGGGGTGTTTAAGAACTACAAAATGAGTTGAACGCCCCTAATTTATAAGCTTGATTTCATGGTTTACGGGCGTAACGCGTTTGATTTTGAAACCGCGTGTATACTTTCAAAATTTGAGAGATTCGAGTTGTTAATTTGTGTTATAGATGATTGATTAATTTTTAGACGCGTATTAACTTTAGGAATGATTTGATTCGATTCAATTGTGATTTTGGCAAGGTTTGATTTCGAATTTTGTTAAGGTTAGACACGGTTTCGTTTTGGAAGGAGGAACGAGCGGGAAAATCGAAATTAAATGGGGGTCGGGTTCGAAACTGAGGGTCGAGCGAGTTGTGGGGTTTAATTGGGGTCAAATCGCCTTAAAAATGGAGGTTTGAGCTCGCCGGAGCTCGGCCGGAGCTCCGGCCGTAGCCACCGGATAATCGGGGAGAGAGAAAGACTAAATACGCGAGTTTTACAACAACTTCAGCCCTGAAGTTTGGGCTGTTGTTTAAACCGATTTTAAACTTTTTTTTTACAAGTTTAAGTTTGGCAAAACACACCCCTGACTTTGTATTAAGTAAAGATTTTATTATTATAACTATTATTGTTATTATTGTTTATTAGTATTATTTTTGTTACAATAGTTTTGTTCTTATTATTATTATTATTATAGTTATTATTATTATAGTTATTATTATTATATTATTATTATTATTATTATTATTATATTTTTTTTATTATTTAAAGTTATTATTAGTAT
This sequence comes from Flaveria linearis, assembly GCA_024085815.1. Lineage (NCBI taxonomy): Eukaryota > Viridiplantae > Streptophyta > Magnoliopsida > Asterales > Asteraceae > Flaveria > Flaveria linearis. The sequence continues at coordinate 18,866,654 of CM044004.1, read as the reverse complement.
TATCATTATTATTTATTATTATTATTTCATATTATTATTATTATTATATTATTATTATTATTAATATTATTATTATTATATTATTATTATTATAAAAGTTTACTAAGGAGGCTATACCCTTAAATAAATAAAATGAACACAAATACAGGATGTTACAGTCTCCTCAACTTAAAAGAATTTCGTCCCGAAATTAAAATCAAAAAGCGGTTACAAGAATAAGTAAGGGTACGTCTCTTCATTTGTTCTTCACGCTCCAAGTGAATTCCGCTCCTCGTTTGTTCTCCCATCGGACCTTTACAATTGGGGTCGTAGAGGTCCTAGTCTTCTTCATAATGCGATCCATGATTTCGACGGGTTTCTCAACAAAGTGTAGTGACTTGTCGATCTGAATGTCTTCCAATGGCACATGCAAATTATCGTCGGCGAGACACTTCCTCAGATTCGAGACGTGGAAGACAGGTGAATTCCACTAAGGTCGGAGGGTAGTTCTAGTTTGTAGGCCACTTTCCCGATTCTTTTCAGAACCTTGAAAGGCCCTACAAACCTTGGAGCTAACTTGCCTTTCCTTCCAAAGCGAACCACACCCTTCCACGGTGAGACCTTGAGAAGGACCATCTCCCCAACTTGGAATTCCAGTGGCTTGCGACGTTTGTCTGCGTAGCTTTTCTATCGACTCCTTGCCACTTCCAGGTTCTTACGGATGATAGCGACTTTATCGGTCATCTCTTGTATGAGCTCGGGACCGGTAATAAGATTCTCGCCAATGTCGGTCCAGCAGATTGGTGAACGACATTTACGACCGTAAAGTGCTTCGAACGGTGCCATTTGGATGCTTGAGTGGTAACTGTTGTTGTAGGAGAATTCTGCGAGCGGTAGGTGCGTATCCCAGTCGCCACCAAAGTCAAGGACACAGAGACGCAACAGGTCTTCCAGAGTTTGGATCGTCCGCTCGGTTTGGCCATCGGTTTGGGGATGGTAAGCCGTGCTTAAATCCAATTGTGTACCCAGAAGTTCTTGCATAGTAGACCAAAAGTGAGAAGTGAATCGAGTGTCTCGGTCGGATATAATGTGAAGAGGCACACCATGACGGCTTACGATCTCGTCGATGTAAATCCGGGCTAACCTTGATGTCTTATATGTGTCGCGTATGGGTATAAAATGTGCGACTTGGTCAATCGGTCGACGATTACCCATATGCTATCGTGCCCACGAGATGTCCGAGGTAGCTTGGTTATGAAATCCATGGATATATGTTCCCACTTCCACATGGGAATTTCGGGTTGTTCGAGTAATCCACTTGGACGTTGATGCTCCGCTTTAACCTTCGTGCACGTAAGGCACTTAGCAACATAGGTTGCTATGTCTCGTTTCATTCCGGGCCACCAATATTGACTTCGTAAGTCCATGTACATCTTATCGGAGCCCGGGTGGATAGAATAACGAGTCTGATGTGCTTCTTCATGATAGAAGCCCGAAGGTTATTGCGTTTTGGAATCCAGATTCGGTTTGCGAAATACATTAACCCATTGGCTCTTGTTTCCAATTGGGCTAAGAGATTTGGCTCGAGCTCTTCCTTCATACTCCCTTCGGTTTGTACCGCTTGCTGTGCTTCTCGAATACTCGCCTCGATGTCACAATCGATCTTTAAGTTCTGCAATAACACCGTAGCATTGTTGACATCGAGTCGGACTTCAGTGTCAAACTCTCCCAGTGTATCGAACCATTGGCGTCGGTCGCGAATCTCTTAAACGGAAACCATCTTTTGATGCGTCTTTCGACTCAATGCATCGGCTACGACATTTGCCTTGCCGGGATGGTAGCGGATATCACAATCGTAGTCGCTAATTAGTTCCACCCAACGACGTTGCCTCATATTGAGGTCCTTCTGATTGAAAACGTGTTGGAGGCTCTTGTGGTCCGTGTAGACTATACATTGCGTGCCGTATAGATAGTGTCTCCAGATTTTCAAAGCAAAGACCACCGCTCCGAGCTCGAGATCGTGCGTCGTATAATTTACTCGTGAACCTTCACCTGTCTCGAGGCATATGCGATGACCTTTCCCCGTTGCATGAGAACACAACCAAGGCCTTGTTTCGACGCGTCGCAGTATACCGTGAAGTCGTCATTCCATCCGGTAGCGTCAGAATAGGAGCATTGCACAACTTGTGCTTCAATGTCTCAAACGCCTCTTCTTGCTCGGCTTTCCACTCGAAAGGCCTGTTCTTCTGAGTCAAGGACGTGAGTGGCTTTGCGATTTTGAGAAGTTGGCAATAAATCGCCGGTAATACCCGGCTAGACCAAGAAGCGATTGAACTTCCGTCGGAGTTGTGGGAGCACTCCAATTCTTTACGGCTTCAACCTTCGCAGGGTCGACGTGAATTCCTTGACTATTCACAACGTGCCTAAGAACTGTACTTCCTCAAGCCAAAACTCACATTTCGAGAATTTCGCGTACAGTTGTTCCTTCTTCAACAGTTCGAGGATTTGACGGAGATGAAGTTCATGATCGGAGCGAGACTTGGAATAAATAAGAATGTCGTCAATGAAAACGATGACAAACTTGTCTAGGTATGGCTTGCACACCCGATTCATAAGATCCATGAAGACCGCTGGAGCATTGGTTAAGCCGAAAGGCATAACCATGAACTCGTAATGCCCATACCGAGTGCGGAATGCAGTCTTTGGGATATCGTCGTCGTGGACTCGCAATTGATGATAACCCGAACGCAAGTCGATTTTTGAAAAGATGGCAGCTCCTTGAAGTTGGTCGAAAGATCGTCGATACGAGGAAGAGGTACCGGTTCTTGATAGTCAACTTGTTGAGCTCCCGGTAATCGATACACATACGGAAAGACCCATCTTTCTTCTTCACAAATAAGACAGGTGCACTCCAAGAGAAGAACTAGGGCGGATAAAACCCTTCCCGGATAATTCCTGGAGTTGGCTAGAGAGTTCTTGCATTTCCGATAGTGCGAGTCGGTAAGGTGATTTAGCCGCGGGGCTTGCTCCCGGAATCAAGTCGATTTTAAATTCTACTTCGCGTACGGGAGGTAACCCGCTAAGATCATCGGGAAAGACCTCAGGGAATTCTCGTACAACTGGAACATCTTTGAGTTCCTTCTCCTTGGTTTTGGTGTTGACTACATAGGCCAAGAATGCCGGATAACTCTTACTTAGGCATTTCTGAGCCTTAGTCATGACATGAGCTTGATACCTTTGGAGGACCGTTCACGAACACTTCATCGTGTCGCCGGAGGGTAAGGGCATGCGAATACACTTCTCGAAGCAGATGATCTCGGCATGGTTCTTGGATAACCAATCCATGCCAATGATAACGTCGAAACTTCCAAGCTTCATTGGAATGAGGTCGATAAGAAATTTATGGTTGTCGAGGCACAATAGACAATCGCGGATAACCACGTCGACGGTGATGGGTTCTCCATCAGCAACTTCGACAGTGAGAGGTCTCTCTAGATTTGAGCGAGGTTTAGAAAGTGTCGGCTCGAACTCTAAGGAAACGAAACTTCTATCGGCGCCCGAATCAAATAATACGTATGCATAGGTGTCATTAATAAGAAACATACCTGTATGGGTTTTAAAGGCACTTAAGGACACAAGTAAGGGATTTTAAGAGAAATTCTATGGAGATAGGGTTGCAATTTTTACGTACCGTTCACCACCTCGTTGTTCGCTTGAGCTTGGTTCGCGTTGATGTTGAAAGCACGTCCACGAGCTTGTGGAACATTGCCCACAAGACGAGGGCATTGGGGTCGGTAGTGACCTGGTTCTCCACAGTTGTAGCAGACTCGATTTGGTTCCGTCACTGCGTTTCCCAATGCTCGGCGACACGTTGCCACAAGGTGCCCGTACTTGCCACATAGCGTGCAGATGCGACACGGAAGGTTTCCCGGATGATGGTACCTACACGTGTTGCACATAGGTAGAGGGCCTGCATAAGCCCTTGCCACGGGCACTTGTGTGGCCGGTGTAGCCCCGGTAGTACACTGTCTTTGGGGCGGCTTAGGAGCAGCCACGGCGTAGTTCCGTGCCGGTACAAACTTCCGTTTCTTGTTATCAGGCTTGACCTCCTTGACCTCCTCGGGGGTCGTCTTCTCAGTCTTCTTGGCACCCTTTGCAGACATAGTGCCCGCTCGGATGTGTTCTCCGTCAATTGGGTAGTGATGGTGATAGCTTCTTCCAAAGTTGCGGGTCGGCTACCACAACGGCATCCTGAATCTGAGGCGGCACACCCTTAATAAATTTTCCACGTTACGGAAACAGTATCCACCATGTGTGGCAGTAGTATGCTCAGTTCATGATGACGGGTAGAATAAGCCAGATGGTTCCCGCCATCCTGTTTTAAATTCCAGAATTCCTCCTCTAGTTTCTGGATTTCACTTCTCGGGCAGAAACTTGGCGATGGCTATGTTTTTGAATTCCTCCCAAGTTAAAGCCAAGATTGCATCGGGGCCTCGGTTCCTCTTTTCACTGTTCCACCATGTTAAGGCCGTTGCTGCAGCATACTGGTGGCATACCTTACTTTGAGTGCTTCGGGGCACTCACAGTTGACGAAGGTGTTCTCCATTCCTTCAAACCACTCTAAGAGACCGGTGGCACCTTCCTTGCCACTATAACTGGGAGGCTTGCATGAACTAAATGCTTGAAGGTACAAGACTGGTTGTTACGCCGTTGGTTTGCACTATTTTCCCTTGACCGTTGCTATTGTTCGTGACGTTTGCGATCATAGTGCTGCTGAGTTCAGCCACCATGGTCGGGATGACCGCAGCCATTTGCCGGGCAATCATGGCAGCAAGCTTACGGCGGATCTTCCTCGGTTTCCATGGTAACGAGACATGCTGGAAAAATACAAACTGGGTTAGGATCGGTTAAAAGGATAATAAGGATGGGCAATTAAGGTAAGAATCATGAATTATACGGAATGATTCCATTTGGTGACGCATCACCATTTGGAAACGTTGACACGTCAAGATGAATTGACCCATTCACCTCAGAAACTCGTGTATGTTGGTCATAGTTTATCACTCATCCCAGAAATCCCCAGGTAAGCATGACTGGTCCCGTAGGATTTATGCGAAATGCTTACCTTAGCCCGAGGGCCTTTTGCAAGAAAATCCAGAATACAGGTGTCTATGTACCACACTAGTTCTTTGGTTTATGAAATCAAAAATCTTGATGGGAGATACAAGATTAGACATAAAGTCTAAAGAATTCCTATCAATAGATTCTACTCGGAGACGAGAATAAGTTTAAGAAATAGTAACTGTCGGGGAGAATCAACGTTTAAGATAAGTCTAGGGAGACGGGTAACAATATGTAATCATGTAGAAAGGCACCTATGCTAAGGCATCACATTGCACATAATAAGGCATAGCGTTAGGCAGCATGCAAACAATAAGTATGTATTCATAAGAATACTATTCTATAAGGATCATGCATAAACTATAGTCTAGGTCACCATTTCTAATAACCTAAATCCCTATAGTTATGGGCTCTGATACCAATCTGTCACACCCCAACCTTGACGGCGGAAACGTCGAGGTGTGAGGGTTAAGATTGTTCACAGCCACATAACGCTATGTCAAAGTATAAAATGCCATTTAATCAATTGTTTTCGAACATCACATACATCAATGTCTCAAAATAAATCAAACGAAACAAGAATCCAATTGTCTTTATTAAGCCTAGGTCCATGTTCTAGGTTTAAGCATTCCTTCATCATCGCTAAGCTTGCACATTACCTGAAACATGTTGAAAATAAAGTCAACTAACTAGTTGGTGAGTTCTCATGGTTTTAAATACGATAAGTATACAAAAATGTGGCAATTCTAGTCAATGGTCACAAGATAGCAAGTATATAGAACATGCATAGTTACAATCAAGCCTCGACTGAATAATATGAATAAGCATGATTAGCTAAGTGTATTTGGTTCCCTAGTGCACAAGCATACGGCTCCTAGGAGTCGGCAATACATCGACTTTAGCACCAAATAGGCTTGTCAGCCCAAAGATCTAAGACTTCGCTAGGCTAGCAATAGTTAATGATTGCACACGTATGTCACATCTCATATATACTTAACATATTCAAACAACCACGACTATGTAAAGAATTGCACGTGTGTAATAAGTATCAAAGCATGTATGTGTAAGTTTGTATACGCAACATGTTTCACCCCGAAAGATGTGAAATAATCGTAAAGCGGGGCATAAGAACTCACGTGTTTAATAAAGGAGACTTGTAGACGTAATAAGAATAACCACGAATAAGATTTCCAACACAAACGTCACAACGCACCTAAACGAAATAAAGTAGCGCGTTATAATTTGTTTGATGATTAATTGTAGGTCTAATAGGATTTAATAATTATTCGTATTTATTACATGTTAATAACGTGATCGGTTAATGGAACGAATGGATTATACTTGGTATAATCAATTGTTAGCGCGTAAGAGAAAGAATAAAAAACTTGATTAAATTGTACGTTAAACCGATTTTTAAGGATTGTATATAATAATTATAATAAGTGATTTAGCTATTATAAGGAACTATATATAAATATATATATATATATATTTATAGGTATAAGTAATTAAACACTTTAATTGTTTAAATATATATATAATATATATACTAAACAATTATAATATTGTGTATAATAATCATAACAAGTGATTTAGCTATTAAAAGAACTATGTATATATATATTGTTTGAATATATATATAAATATATAAAACAATTATAATATTGTATAATCATAATAAGTGATTTAATTACTAAAAGAACAATATATATAAATATATATATATAGGTATAAATAACTAAACAATTTAATTGTTTGAATGTATATATAAATATACATACTAAACAATTATAATATCATTTTAAGTGATTTAGTTATTAAAAGAACTATATATAATATATATATATATATATATATATATATAGGTATAAGTAACTAAACAATTTAATTATTTAAAAATATATATATACATATACAAGTATTATGTTTACTCATTTCTTTTTGTATTTTAAAAACTAAAATTATGTATTTATAAATACAAAAGTATTTTATAAAAATTAATTTAGTCACCATTTATTTAAACAAAAATGTGAAAATTAATCTGCATTTTATAAAATTAATTTTAGAAATTTTCAGAATTTAAAAGGTTTAATAATTAAAAAGAAATGAAGAAAAGAAGAAAAAAATCAGAAAATGAAAAGAAAAAGGGGGAAAGGGGCTGCCCGGGGTCGAACCCGGGGCTCCCTTGTAAGATGGAGCGCAGAGACCAGTGAACCAGGGCCATGGCCTTGGTTTCACTTTGGTTTGTATTGAGTTTAAGCTCTGCCTCCCTGGTTTCCCCCAAATTGTATGAACCTAGGTTCAACAGGATCAAAATTGACCTCCGATTCGATGTTAAACACCCGAATCATCATGGGGCTTTTGATCCCTGGACCAAATCGAGTCAATAACAGGTTCTAATTACCTTTTTCGATTAAGCTTTGAGTGATTTCAGATCGACTCAGCTTCGGGTGTTCGCGAATGGGTCTTTTGATCGAGAAGGTTTTTGGTGAAATTGGAGGTTAGGGGTGTTTAAGAACTTCAAAATGAGTTGAACGCCCCTAATTATAAGCTTGATTTATGGTTTACGGGCGTAACGCGTTTGATTTTGAAACCGCGTGTATACTTTCAAAATTTGAGAGATTCGAGTTGTTAATTTGTGTTATAGATTGATTGATTAATTGTTTAGACCGGGTATTAACTTTAGGAATGATTTGATTCGATTCAATTGTGATTTTGGCAAGGTTTGATTTCGAATTTTGTTAAGGTTAGACACGGTTTCGTTTGGAAGGAGGAACGAGCGGGAAATCGAAATTAAATGGGGTTCGGGTTCGAAACTGAGGGTCGAGCGAGTTGGGGGGTTTAATTGGGGTCAAATCGCCTTAAAAATGGAGGTTTGAGGCTCGCCGGAGCTCGGCCGGAGCTCCGGCCGTAGCCACCGGATAATCGGGGAGAGAGAAAGACTAACATACGCGAGTTTTACAACTTCAGCCCCTGAAGTTTGGGCTGTTGTTTAAACGATTTTAAACTTTGTTTTACAAGTTTAAAGTTTGGCAAAACACACCCCTGAACTTTGTATTAAGTAAAGATTTATTATTATAACTATTATTGTTATTATGTTTATTAGTATTATTTTGTTATTATAGTTATTGTTCTTATTATTATTATTATTATTATAGTTATTATTATTATAGTTATTATTTTTATTATTATTATTATATTATTATTATTATTTTTTTTATTAATTTAAAGTTATTATTAGTATTATCATTATTATTATTATATATTATTATATTATTATTATTATTATTATTATTTTTTATTATATAAAAGTTTACTAAGGAGGCTATACCCTTAAATAAATAAAATGAACACAAAATACAGGATGTTACATTCAGTTCTTCAGTTCTTCAACTTTGATCTTCAGCACTTGTCTTCAGTACTTGAAGTCTTCAGTACTTGTAAGTTTCAGTACTTCAGACTTCAGTACTTGTCTTCAGCACTTTAGATCCTTCAGCTGTTGTACTTCAGATCTTTGATCTTCAGACTTTGATTCTTCAGACTTGTCAAAACAGCTGATGAGAGTCTTCAGCAGTTGTTGTAATGACATGGGGACTTGGAGGTTTTCCTGACATTGGCTCATTGGTTCTTTTGGTCCAACAAATCAGTCGAGGGCTGCTCTGTACTTCTGCAGCCGCGATTCTGCTGTTCAGGTGACTGGGTGGTCGTGTGACTGAGCCGTGCGACTGGGTGTGTCGTACGACTGAGATGTGCGACTGTGTGTGCGTGCGATTGATTCAGGCGACTGTGTGTGTCGTGTGATTGAGTCTGGCGACTGTGTGTGTCATGCGATTGAGTCTATGCGGATGAATATGTACAATTGTGCGTGTGCCGCATGACTGAATGCTGAGTCGTACGAATGAAGGTTCAGTCGTACGAATGAAGCTGATTCGTGCGAATGAAGGTTGATTCGTACGTATGGATTTTAAGTCGTGCGATTGAGGGATTGTGTGGTACGGCTGAAGGCCGAATCGTACGAATGGAGGTCCATTCGTACGAATGTAGCTGATTCGTATGAATGAAGGTTGATTCGTGCGGATGGAGTGTTGAGTCGTGCGTCTGGTTCTGTCATGCGATTGGAATTGTTGTGTGTGAGTTTTTCCTTGTGTGTGGTGTGTGTTTGTCGTGTGATGTTAAGGTAACATCGACACGGGTACCGTTGCTAATGACGATTTTTAAAAATTGACACTATCAAACTTATCAATGATATTCCAAAATCAAATCAACATAACATTTCACCATTAACAACAATCGATTTGCAACGCTAATATTTGCTAAGTATTTCTCTAATAACAGTGACACTTTTACACAAATATCATCGGCAATGGCAACGTTTCTAGTACTTGGATCTACATAAGATCTAACACTTGTGTCTGTTTGTGTGCGTTACACGCGACCGAACCAATGCAACCCGAACCGACCGAACGTTATTACTTACTTTATACGTATCATTAATGCTTAACAATAACTGTCAATAGGCGTTTGACCGTTTACTACATACAACATTTGGAAATTTTGATCATTCATACTTACCACTTAACAAGTGAGTTCGTGGCCCCTTTTTACGCTTATTAACATTTCAATTATTTACAAACTTGGGGGAAAAGTATGCTCACCCATTTTCTTATGTTGTACAATTTACATACAATTTACATACTGGAATCAACGTGATACTGTTTTGTGAGTACTTATCTGATACATACATGAGTCGCTGTGTGGTACTTTCTTTACAACCATTTAATTCCGGTGTTGGAATGACGGATAGGTATTGGTAGTACTACTGGGTTGACACCCCCACCCTTGTTTGTTGGTATACTAGTTGGTACCAACTGTGGCCAGGAACGGGCCCTAGGTTGAATATATTCCGACAAGTTGCTGTGTGTACGTCATTAGGTTTGGTTGTAAAGCTCATTGTTATGTGATTTTGCTTACTTATAACTGTATGCACGGTATTCCACAACAATTACTATACAACATCAATTACTTATTTACTATTTAAACCTGAGAGCTCACTAACAAGTTTTGTTGACCTTTTTGAGCATATCTTTTCAGGTGACAATGCTAATTGAAGATCTACGTGTGTTGCCTTGTGGAGACCCTAGGATGCATTTTTGAGACTAAACATACTTGACAAACATTCATTTTGAATCATTGTTGTAGTCTATTTAACAATCTTCATACTTTTGATACTTGTTCCTGGGTTATGGGAATTTCATTACAATGTTAATATTTTGGTTATGTGAATCAATTACAAGTTTATGCTTATGGCTATGCTGTCGTGATTATTGACTAAACACGACACAAGTCTCCTTGTGTCGGGTGTCGTCATGACACGCTTATCATCATCTACATATATTGCATCTCTATTATTAACAATGTGTTATGACGATCCCGTCTTGTTACATCCTCGTGTTTCCGCTCTCAGCGGGGGTGTGACAGACTGGTATCAGAGCCATTGGTTATAGAGAATTAGGTAAATCAGTTGACCTAGGCTATAACCTAGGAACCTTCATGTAGAATGCATGCTAGGATTGGCTTGCATCTGATATTACATGTATGTTCCTCTATACTTGTTCTTTGTATCTATGTCTTGTTATCTGACCATCCTGAGAAAGGCACTATGACTCTTACTCTTTCCTCACGGGATGCCTTTTCTAGAATCTTTCATTCCTATGCGCGCCGCGTTATACTATTAGGTTAGGATAGCCGACCTGAAGGGATCTTCACAGATCACGCGAATCGTTGATCCCGGATATTGAGTCCGACCCTGAGATAGTTATGCCTAAGGTCCTAAAAGAAGTAGGGATAGGCAACTGTTTTAAGACTAATTGAGCTTATGTGCTTGGATTCTATTTGTTATGGCGGACTACTATTGGAATGCTATGGTTCATGTACATGAGAACATTACATGACCCTTGCATGATGAATGGTGTCAACACTGTGATGTTAGCTTAGGTGGGTGAAGCCAAGGGTGACCATGCAAAGCAAATTACCATTACGGGTGCACATGTAATTGCAATTTGCAGTGCATGTGAAGCCTGGATAATCTTACCATGAGGTAACGATCATAGTTAGTACAAGTCTTCCGTTCTATACCTTAGGACACTAGAATCATCATTCTAGTAATACCTTGTAAATGGTGATAAAACATTATAACCTCTACTATCACTTAAGTCCTATTCTACTTAGAGCCTTCGTGGGATTTCAATTATAATATTGATTTTATTCTTCATGAAACATTTCTCAGCTTAGCATTTCAGTAACTATGGAACTGATTAAATGTTTAGAATGAATGTGGACTTCAAAGAAATGTAGAAGAGTGATGATACTCTCTACACATACATTACGTTGTTCATTGGGATGATATTAAGGAAATCGGATGTCATGTAACCGGTTTAAGCATCGTTCTCGGTATATCGTGGATGTGGTGGGAACGCTGCGGGGAACCCTATATATAAGCATCACGGTATACTAAGGATGTGCTTGAACTGGGCTACGTGATTATCTTGATTGATTGGAGCATGAAATGTTGGAACTTGATGAGTGGAGTTATATGTGTATCTTAAAGTGACTAAAGTTTACATGTTTACTCCTTTATGATTAGAAAATTCCGCCTCGAAGAGTCACCCGCAGTACAAATCACGAAGGTGAGACCTCACGGGGCAGAGGAAGAGGTAGGCCATCGAGAACAGGTGGTGGTCCCGCCGGCAACAATCAGGGAACTGAAAACCCCGACATAGCTTCCATGATCGCTCAGCAGCTAGCCGCACTGATTCTTATGATAGTAACCCAAGTGAGCGACACTCTTCTGAATCATAATCTCCACGGGGATAATGATACTAACAATAAGCATAACCAAGGAACAGGGGAAGATACTGAGAATGGTGGAACAGCTGGTAATGAAACTGGGGTTGTTAATACAAGACGGGGATGTTCCTATAAGGAGTTTGTGGCCTGCAAACCGAAAGAATTTGATGGGAAAGGTGGAGCGATAGCTCTAACTAGGTGGCTTGAGAAGATGGAGGCCGCCATTGATATCAGTGAATGCTTAGATAGCCAAAAGATTAAGTATGCCACGTGTTCACTACAAGGCAAAGCACTAACTTGGTAGAACACACAGATTCAAGCAAGGGGAAGAGAATCAGCAATGCAGATGACTTGGGATGAGTTTAAAGCATTGATCACTAAAGAATACTATCCACTCAATGAGATGCAGAAGCTGGAACAGGAGTTCTGGAATCATGCTATGGTGGGAGCTGGGCACGCAGCTTACACTGATCATTTTCATGAGTTAGCAAGACTGGTTCTGCATCTGGTGACTCCGGAATCCAAGAGGATCGAAAGGTACATTTGGGGACTTGTGCCTCAAATCCGGGCAATGGTAACAGCAGCAGTCCCTCCTACTATTCAGAGTGCAATTCTAAAGGCTGGTACTTTAACAGATGAGATGGTGAGAACTGGGGTTCTGGGGAAAGGAGGTGAAAAGAGGAAGGATGTTGGAGAAGCAAGCAGGTCGAGTGTAGGGAAGTTTGACAAACGGGCCAAGACAACTAGAAATTTTGTGACCGTGACGCGGGGAAAGAGAGAGTATGTCGGGCCGCACCCCAAATGTGATAGGTGCAACTATCATCATCCCCCAGCAATGCCGTGCCGGATGTGCGTGAACTGTAGATGCCCGGAGCATCTAACGAAAGACTATAGAGTAGCGCCGAATCTGGTGGCACCAGTCAACGCGGTTAACCCCGCATGGAATGCCAGGGTCTGTTATGAGTGTGGAAACCCGGGTCACTACCGGAACATGTGCCCCAGACTGAATCGGGCGCAGGGTTAGCAAGGAAACAACCAACCATAAGTGATGGCTATAGCTGGTAATCAAGGCCAAGGGAATCAAGGAAATGCTGCCAGAGGACGTGCGTTCGTTATAGGAGCAAATGATGCCCGACAGGACCCGAATGTCGTTACGGGTACGTATTTTCTCAATCACCACTTTGCATCAATATTATTCGATACCGGAGCAGACAATAGTTTATATCTTCTGAATTTGCTCACATGCTTGCCTTGAACCCTAGTAGGCTAGAAACTAGCTACTCCGTAGAAATGGCCAACGGTAGAGTGGTACAGGCCGATGAGATTATTAGAAAGTGCTCGATGATATTGGAGGACCATGCCTTCGATATAGACTTAATACCTTTTGAGCTAGGAAGTTTCGATGTGATTGTGGGAATGGATTGGTTGTCGAAACACAGAGCTGAGACTGTTTGTCAGGAGAAAGTAGTACGAATCCCCATGCCAGACAGGGAGGTACTCAAGATTCAAGGAGAATGACGGGAAGAACCCTAAAGCTTATCTCTTGCATGAAGACACGTCGATGTTACGAAAGCAGTGTTATGCATTTCTGGCCCATTTAGTCGAAAAGAAAGAAGAGGACAACAAGTTGGTAGATATTCTTGTAGTACGAGATTATCCGGATGTATTCCCTGATGACTTGTCGGGTTTGCCTCCTTCACGTCAAGTAGAATTTCATATAGAGTTGGTTCAGTTCTCCATCTCTCTTAGGAGGGTCTTCTGTCTTTTGAAATGAAAAGATTTTCTCGATTTTTATGTTCGAGATCGCTAGAGCTACGCCGGTAGCAAAAGCACCGTATCAGTTAGCACCATCAGAAATGAAAGAGTTATCTAGCCAATTACAAGAACTACTGGAGAAGGGTTTTATTCGGCCGAGTCACTCACCATGGGGAGCACCGGTATTATTGTCAAAAAGAAAGACGGGTCGTTCCATATGTGCATCGATTATCGCGAGTTGAACAAATTGATCGTGAAGAACCGATATCCTCTTCCCAGAATCGATGATTTGTTTGATCAGCTGCAAGGATCCTCATATTTCTCCAAGATCGACCTTCGTTCGGGATACCATCAACTAAGGATTTTCGAGGAGGACATACCGAAAACAGCGTTTAGGACTCGTTATGAGCACTATGAGCTGTGTTCATGGATTTGATGAATCAATTGTGCAAAGCTTACTTGGATAAGTTCGTTATCGTATTCATAGACGATATACTTATCTACTCCGATCGAAAGAGGATCATGAGGAACACCTTCGGGCAATACTGAGTCTATTACAAGAAGAAAAACTTTTCGCCAAGTTCTCGAAGTGTGAGTTTTGGTTACGAGAAGTGAAGTTTTTAGGGCATGTGGTGAACGAAAAAGGGATTCATGTAGATCCCGGTAAGATTGAAGCGGTGAAGAAATGGGATGCACCTCAGACACCTTCAAAGACACGACAATCTCTTAGGATTGGCCGGATACTATCGTCGCTTCATTGCGAATTTCTCAAAGATTGCCCAACCGTTAACTCTATTGACTCAGAAGGACAAGAAGTTTGATTGGGGACATGCACAAGAACAAGCGTTCCGAACGTTGAAGGAAAAGTTGTGCAATGCTCCGATATTGTCCCTCCCTGACGGAACCAATGATTTGTGTGGTGTACTGCGATGCTTCACATCAAGGATTGGGTTGTGTGCTATGCAGAAGGATAAGGTGATTGCCTACGCCTCACGACAACTTAAGGTGCACGAAAAGAACTATATAACTCATGATTTGGAGTTGGGCGCTGTAGTATTTGCACTCAAGATATGGAGGCATTACCTGTATGGAACCAAATGCATCATCTACACAGATCAAAAGAGCCTTCAACATATTCTGGATAAAAAAGAACTCAATATGCATCAGCGATGTTGGGTAGAGTTACTTAGTGACTGTGATTGTGAAATCCGGTATCATTCGGGGAAAGCAAACGTGGTGGTTGATGCTTTAAGCCGCAAAGAACGCGTGAAACCACTACGTGCTCGAGCGTTGGGATTGACTATTTAAACGAATCTGAAAGCTCAAATCCAAATTGCACAAAGTGAGGCATTGAAAGAAGAAAACCTTGCGGGAGAGGAATTCCGGGGGTTGGATAAACAGATGATTTGCAAGGATGATGGTATACAGTACTTCATGGATCGTATATGGGTACCCAAATGGGGAGGTGTACGTACCTTGGTTTTGGATGAAGCGCACAAGACATGATATTCTATTCATCCTGGTGCAGACAAGATGTATCACGATCTTAAAGATCTGTACTGGTGGCCAGGCATGAAGAAAAACATTGCTATGTATGTAAGTCGATGCTTGACGTGCTTGAAAGTTAAAGATGAACATCAGAAACCATCAGGATTATTACAGCAACGGAAATTCCTGAATGGAAATGGGAAAACATAGCCATGGATTTTATTACCAAACTTCCTAGAACGAGTAGTGGGCATGACTCGATATGGGTTGTAGTGGATCTGATGACAAAGTCGGCTCATTTCTTACCAATCCGAGAGGATTACAAGATGGAAAAGTTGGCGAGATTGTACATAAACGAGGTCGTGACAAGACACGTAGTGCCAGTGTCGATCATATACGACCGTGACAGCCGATTTACTTCCCGATTTTGGCAGACATTGCAGAAAGCGATGGGCACTCGATTAGATATGAGTACCGCCTATCACCCATAAACAGATGGTCAAAGTGAACGAACAATACAAACATTGGAAGACATGCTCAGGGCTTGTGTAATCGACTTTGGTGGTAGCTGGGACACTCACTTACTATTGATTGAGTTCTCTTACAATAACAGCTACCATACGAGCATTGGGTGCACTCCATTTGAAGCATTGTATGGGAGGAAATGTTGATCTTCAGTTTGTTGGTCAGAGATTAGTGAAAGCCAGCTGACGGGCCCAGAGATCATTCAGGAAACAACCAACAAGATTTACCAAATCAAAGACAGACTAAAAGCTGCCAGAGATCGCCAGAAGAGCTATGCCGACAACCGTCGGAAGCCTCTAGAATGCAATGTTGGGATCGGGTTTTACTCAAAATATCTCCTTGGAAAGGAATCGTTTGATTTGGAAAGAAGGGAAGTTAGCCCCAAGATACGTAGGACCATTCGAGATAACAGAAAAATCGGTTCGGTAGCTTACCGATTAAGGTTGCCATAAGAACTTAACGGTGTACATGATACTTTTCACGTATCAAACCTCAAGAAATGCTTGGTGGATGAAACTCTTCACGTACCAATTAAGGAAATCAAGATCAATAAAAAGCTTCATTTTATCGAAGAACCTATAGAGGTCATGGACCGAAAGGTTAAACGATTAAGGCGCAGCAAGATACGCGTGAGATAGAACTTCAAACGAGGACCAAAATTCACGTGGGAACGGGAAGATATTCGAGGATGACACTTTTGGACCTAACACCAGTTGAATTTCGGGACGAAATTCTCTCAACTGGGGGATACTGTGACATCGGGTTGTGGGAATTTCATTACAATGTTAATATTTTGGTTATGTGAATCAATTACAAGTTTATGCTTATGGCTATGTTGTCGTGATTATTGACTAAACACGACACAAATCTCCTTTGTGTCGGGTGTCGTCATGACACTTATCATCAATTACATATATTACATCTCTATTATTAACAATATGTTATGACGATCCCGTCTCGTTACATCCTCGTGTTTCCGCTCTCAGCGGGGGTGTGACATCTAACGACTAGGATTGTACATGGAAACCTGGTCCCCAACCTGATTTATTAAACTGACCTGACTTATTGAACTGACCTAACCTCCTTAACCAGGTTTAACCTAATAACCCCTTAACCTGGTTTTAACTCGCCAAAACCCGTTAATTTCTAACAGGTTTGCCTTCCCTACCTGAAAACCCAGTTTCAACGTAGGTTCTACTCAACCCGCTTCCCAACCTAACTCGTTCCAACTGGCTCTGACCCGGTTCAAACCGTTGAAATCGTTTTTTGAACATTTTGAAAATGTCTTTTGACCGTTGGGAGCCTATTTTTACTATATTTTTAACAACTTTTGAAAGATTTCACAGAATCTACGAGTGACAGATGAACCTTTTGGATAATGCTAACAACGATGCAAATGTTGTATAAGAATCTTGTGTCATCTGAAAGACTATTTGTGAAGTTAGTAATTTGGGATCTTTTGAGCGACAACTAATTTCTAACTTTCTTTAAGTTAGAAATTGTTTAATCTTATTTTTATTATAATTTAAAGTTAGAGATTGTTTAGCTTTAAGTTAATTATATTTTTAATGTAGTAATTGTTTTAATTGTACTTTAATGTAGTTATTGTTTAATCATATGTTAATTCTAATAAGTTAGAAATAAGGGCAATTTTTGTAATGGATTAAATAATAATAATAATAATAATAATAATAATAATAATAATAATAATAATAATAATAATAATATAGTAGTAGTAATAATAATAATAATAATAGTAATAATAGTAATAATAATGATAATAATAGTAACAATAATAATAGTAATAATAATAATAATAATAATAATAATAATAATAATAATAATAATATTATTATTATTATTATTATTATTATTATTATTATTATTACCATTATTATTATTACCATTATTATTATTGTTACTATTGTTATTGTTATTGTTATTGTCGCTGTCGCTGTCATTGTTACTACTATATTTATTATTTAATCCAACTGGTTTTAACCCACTTTTAAACCTCACCCGGTCCCATTCTGACCCTACCCGGTCAAATCTATGTTTATTATTTAATCCAACCTGGTTTTAACCCACTTTTATACCTCACCCGGTCCCATTCTGACCCTACCCGGTCAAATCTGCTTTCCTAAACTAAGACCATAAGCAGACCCAAGTTAAACCGGATTGCGCACTTATATTAATGACCAAAGACATTAGCGTACCCAAATGTAGATTCGTGTCAGACTTACTCGGGTGTTTTAATCCTCGTTTGCCTGACTTAAATCAAACCATTGACCCCTCATAGAGATGCTCTAAAAAAATAGCTGAACAAGGAGGAAGGAATTTTTTAGAGAGTACATATATTTAATGTCTGGATGAAAGATAATGACATACACCAACATGAGGAAAAGTAAAACAATTTAGGGGATCAAAGATATTCAAGCCGGGGAAATCGTAAAGAATCAATGACGAAGTTTAGAACATCATTCCAACATAATTATTCCTCTCTGGTGTAGATGACCTATCCTATGTTGGTATATAATGTATAGATGAGCTTAATAGGTATTGTGATCTTCTAACAATTGTAAAGCTATCAAATGATAAGAACAAAAACGGGTATTGTCTAAGAGCGGTTATGGCTTTATCCATTAAAGCCCATGTGTATATTTATTATAGACCTCAATCATTAGAACATGGTCGTATTTTTTAGTGGATCAAATGGTTATCGATTAAAGTGAATTCTTTGTGTTATGTGGCTTTAATCAAGTGGCAAACTAATATTAGTGTGGTGTATTAAGAAATAACGCTGTAAAAAACCTATTGTATTTAAGAAAACATAGCTTGAAAAAGTCAACAACTTTACAACAACTTTAAAAAAACGTAGCTTGAGAATAGTAAGTGATAATAACAATGCGTGATCCACAACCAAATATAGCATCATTAAAATTCGGATTACACTTTCAAATTTTTACAAACACAACACGCTTAAAATAAAATTCTAACTTAATTATCTATCTATATAATTTATAACTCTTAGCTAAAATAACATTTTAAATACTTTTATTTTAACCATGTTACTTTTGTTATTTTCATAATGGCCCCATTCATCTTCAAAATGTTCCATGCAAGTATTTTGATATAACCACTTAACCAATAAATGTGTTTCATCTCACTAAGAATTCTTGAATTTGTTGCATTTCCTTGATACCTTGGGGTTCAACTTCGACGTGATAGCCCTCATATATGTTTTGTATTCATGCCCATGACGTAATTCGCGCGCAAATTGCGTGTAGTATATTCCTAGTTCAATAGAAGTTAGGTTTACAACAACATTACTTACCTTCCATTTGCAATGATTTGAATTTATTACAACAAATTTATAATAGCATTACGCTACGATCTCATACACAACAAATTTTTAAATGATTACATATGCGTGAAACTTAAAGTTGATTAAATTAAGTACGTGAAACTTACAAAACCATGTGCGCTGGTTGATTTTCTTTAATTGCAAGTTAAAAACAAAAAAAAAAATTAAAATGCTACCCCCCTTATATGTTGATTTTCATAGAGACCAAGATTTTGGCTTTTCAAGTTTTCATTTAAACTTTGGTAATGATTATTTTCTTAAATATTAAAGTTACATGCCATCTGGCTGATTTATCAGAGAAAATTGTCTTATGTTTTCGGACGAGTTTGGCTAAACACTCAATTAGCATTATTTTGCTTCTCACGATATGGGTGAAACAGTTTGGTTTGAACAAGATCAGGTTGGTTGGATTTAACTTATCGAAGAAAATGATGTTATAAATGAACCTTTGTGCACCTCCACACTTAATCATGATATGAATCTTTATATATATTTATTAACAAACTTAAATTGCTATGTGCTTGCCATACTATGTTGATCATGATTGGGTGGGAAAGTGCACCATACATAGGGAGCAATCTATCATTAGAGGTTTTGAACTAATGCAAGTTTTCTTTAACTTATTTACAACTATTTTATATATGTATGTATTTAAACGATACATACTAAATACCCTATAGAGAAAGCAATTTCAAAATGCTAGAAACGCCACATCACACATATATACATATAATCATCTTTAAATGCAACACCAAATGTTGGTTATTTGCTTGTTCGTCTTATTGATTTCAATTCATTCATCCATGTTCAATAACTTCTCAAAACTCTCTACATATGCATGTTAATTGTTATGTATATATAAATTTAAGATGGTAGGATCATGTATAAAAAATTAAAAAAATTTGAGTTTAGTCCATCATCTAAACGTTAAATTGTTTTTAGAAAAACTGAATATCTTAAGAAAAACCAATTAGCATTGTCATTATCATCAACCAAACATGAATGGATTATTTGCATTGAATATAACTTCTATTTTAGAAGCAAACGAAACCTCTCACTTTATAAGATAAAACAAACGACCACATCTCTTGTCGGAGCCCTTGCCCCATCTTACACTTTTCTGTCTTTTACTTGTCAATATCTATGATCATATGTTTTAATTTTTTTTGTGTGTGTTAATCATTCAATTTTAGGTAAGTGAGAATTGAAAGGTGAACTTCTTTTGTTGTTAAGTTATCAAAATTGTTACATCGTCAACCATTGGTGTTTTCTCGTCACCTATCACATAGACACGTTGATTATGACCTAACCCGTCAGGTGAGTGAAAGATACTACCTGCCATCGATCACAATAATGGAGTTCAAGAAACTTGACGTAAAACGAACCTAACTCAAATTATTAATGAAATAATTCGGATTATCATAGCTTTTCAATTAAACTACATTTCAACAGATCTTAAGAAAAAGATTATTGATATTTAAGTCCCTCAAATTATTTGTCTTTTATTTATTATGATCGCTAATGAAAACCTAGACACTACAAGAAAAGTCAGTAATAGCGGCGACACTATTAGCGGCGACATGCTCATTAGCGGCGACATTAATAGCGGCGACACTATTAGCGGCGACATGTCGCCGCTATTGATAATCAATCCGTTTCCAATTTTTTCCAACAAATCTAACCGTTGATCGTGCAACAGATCTAACGGACAGGGATTAAACGTACTTAACCAATAGCGGCGACACTATTAGCGGCGACAAGTCGCCGCTATTGGTTAAAAAATATACCCGGGTATACGCGACCACGATTCCCTCCACATCTCCATTCCCTCCTAATTCTCCATCTCGCGCGCGATCCCTGTCCCTGCGTCCTGCCGCCGCCGACCACCACCCTCCGGCCACCACCTCGCGAGCACCACCCCCACCGAGCACCACCCCCACCGAGCACCACCCCCACCGAGCACCACCCCCACCGAGCACCTCCCCTCTTCACCTCCGTCCCCTCTTCTCACTGCCGCTTCCCAGCCACCGTCTCCGCCACCTCTCGATCCCCGCCATTTCATCGTCTCTGCTCTGTAAGTTCATCCAAATCCATTAGTTTCATGTGTTGGTTTGTTGTACATTGTGCTATGTAGGTTGTACTTTTGTGCTTGGTTACTATGGTTCATTTGTGTTTATGTGTTTCTTGGTTGGTATTTATCAGGCCCAAGCCTCGTTATTGTTCCCCATCTGCACGAGTAAAGCATTCAGAAGCAGCTTTTCAATTCTCAAAACGAGATCTGTTGGTAAAGCTTCTTACTTTCATTTGTGTTTATGCGATCTATTATCTGTTTTGGTAAAGCTTCTTACTTTCTTTGTTGGTGTTTCTCAATTTCTTGTTGGAGTTCTGTAAGTTGATTTGTGTTGCATTGAATTACTGATTTGGTGCTTCAATTTTGATTTCTGAATTGGGATCTTTTGTGGGTTCCTTGATTTTTCATTCGTGAATTGGTTTGATTAACAAATGCCAAGTGCTACAGCTCTTATTTTTGATTCTGTTAGTTGAGTTTGTTTCTGCTATCGATTTTCGTCTCGAGAGTATAAGTTTCACTTTTAACGAACGAGATCATGTAATTCATAAATCATAGCTTGTGCCGGACATATGGTGTTAGGAGGTTATGATAGGAAATTAGTATATTGGAACCTGAGCCCTAGCATATGCTACAGAGGAATCATGTGTTTATAATGTTTATTAATTAGATGTTAGTTTAGGTGTTTTGTTGGTTGAAAATTATTATGTTAATAATGCTTAATAATTAGATTATTTAGGTTATGACAGTCGTGTAACAAGTTATGTTATTTGAAAATTATTGTTTAGTAATTTGTGTATAGACAAAACAATGATCACTATAAAATGACAAGTTGTGTTATTTATAAACACAAATGATCATTGTTTAGTTGTTTGATTTTTTAGTGATTTCTTATTGTTTTTCATTACTATAAAAACACAATTTAGGTTATGATCATTTGTGTTTTATATTAATGAAAAACAATAAAAAATCACTAAAAAAATCAAACGAAACGTGACATTTTTTAAAACAATTACAATAATGTTTCAATTTGTTTAGACATTGTCACGTTTCATTTAATTGTTATAGTAATTGCTTATTGTTTTACATTATGAGCGTTTACGTTTCGTGACTTCATTCTAATCATCACGAGCTTAGAAATATCCGCCCGAAATTGATTTAGTAATTAATTTCGGGTTGTCCCCGTTTTGGGACTGCTTTTTGAATATTTTATCTCATTTAGGATATGAATGTGTATTACATATTGTTTGTTTAAGAAAATTTGGTCATTTTCTCTTTGCTCCTCGGGTATATATTTCTATATACTTGGGAGCTAAGAGGAAATGCTGCCGAATTTTTCTTAAACAAACAATTATGTAATACATGTTCATATATGTAATACACAATGATGGTGTCATGGAGAACATTCAAAATGTTGACAATGACTTGACAGAAGATCTTGACGTTGTTCACAACCACTCTTCATCTAATAGCATACTTTTCATTGACTTCACACAATACTTTCATAACATACCTACTCATGTCACCGAAGACGAGACTCCAGTGAAGTTAATCCGCCAACTGTTACCGCTGAAGAGGTGTTTGAAGACGAGGATGATTATGATGAGGACGATTCTGATTATGACACCGAAGAGTCTGACGAAGATACTGAAGTATATGAGGGTGACTCTGATTGAAACATTTGTTAGGATTTGTATATGTATTTATTTATTTAAACCTTTGTTTGTATTTCATGTTGTACTACAAAACTTTCTTCTTATTTTAACATTATGTTCTAAATCTTATATTTCAAGACATGTTTTCATTGTGGATTGTTCTCGTATACCTTATGGCTGATGTGATGAGTCACGGGGGTGATGGCGCGGGGGATCCACCACTTCCTCCATTTGACACTCATGGGAGTCACGCGTTAGACGGTAATGGTTATTATAATTAATTTATATACTATGTATATTCAATTATTATTAATATATGATGCAATCAATGATTTTTTAATCTGATTACAGGCACGCCTTCTCGTAAAACAAGAGGCAAGGCGAAAAATAAGAAATTGCAGCAAGAGCTAGCTAAAAAGGGAGGACCTTTATCTCTACCCTTTGATAGAGCTGCCACGTATACCCCCGTTGGCGAACTTAATGATATGTTTGTTCGCGAGGTGGGGATATACATGGAAGCTAATTTACCTTTTAATGTTCGTTCGTATGAAAATCTTTCCGATGCTCAGAAGAATGCTTTGGAAGAGCATATGGCGGTAAAATTTTATAAGTTATATGTTTGTTATTCATTTTTACATAAATAACTTTTATTTTGTTGAACTTAAATGTAGCGACGCTTTGACTTTGATGAGATATTGCGAGATCGTGAGCGCGCACAGATAGAGGGTGGAATCCGTGCGGTGTTTCTCAAACGATTTAGAGATCGAAAAAATGTGGCAAAAAAACATTTTGATCGGGTTGGAGGCTACGATAATGTAGAACAAGCAAGGGTCAATCCTCCAACAGGAATGAATCATGATAATTGGAACAAAACCGTTGACTATTTTATGAGTGACGCATATAGGAATGTGTCAAGTTCAAACAAATCAAATCGTCAACAACAAATATATACAAACCGTGGGGGGACTGCTTCATATAGTAGTTATTGTTATAAGCAGGTAATGATTTAAATTTATATATTTGTGTATTATATATTAGCATTTTTTAATATATAACATACTTTTTAAAAACAGAATAAAAGCAGACTTGAAACGTTTCATGATGCTCATACTGGTAAAGATGGGACATTTGATAGCGAGGTAGCAGAGCAACAATATGTAAGTATTTCTTAAAAGTATAATTTTTAAATATATATTTATGTATGTATAAATATGTTAATATATTTTTGTTAATTAATACAGAACCAATTAAAGGAAAGGTTTGATGAGCTAAGTCAAACCCAAAATCAAGAAAGTGGATCATCAACGCTGAATGAAGTCGATATCTTTGAGTCGGTGTTGGGACAACGGCGTGGACATATTCGGGGGATTGGGCGTAAACCATTTTCATCTGCAGGGACGAGTTCTTTTGTTCATGATCATGAACAAACTCCTCAGTCGTTTACACAGGTAAGTGCATCATAGTTGGATGTGTTAAGTTCATCATAGTTCACTTAGGTTTATTATGACTTTTTATCCCTAAAATAGACTTTAATTATCTAAGTTTAGCTTAAACGGGTCAAAATGGGTGAAAACAACATGATTTGAGTTAAAACGGGTCAAAATGAGTTAAAATTGGATGTGTTAAGTTCATCATAGTTCATTTTGGTTTTTTATGACTTTTATTGCTAAAATAGACTTTAATTATCTAAGTTTAGCTTAAACGGGTCAAAATGGGTGAAAACAACATGATTTGAGTTAAAACGGGTCAAAATGAGTTAAACTTGGATGTGTTAAGTTCATCATAGTTCATTTTGGTTTATTATGACTTTTTATCCCTAAAATAGACTTTAATTATCTAAGTTTAGCTTAAACGGGTCAAAATGGGTGAAAACAACATGATTTGAGTTAAAACGGGTCAAAATGAGTTAAACTTGGATGTGTTAAATTCATCATAGTTCACTTAGGTTTATTATGACTTTTTATCCCTAAAATAGACTTTAATTATCTAAGTTTAGCTTAAACGGGTCAAAATGGGTGAAAACAACATGATTTGAGTTAAAACGGGTCAATATGAGTTAAACTTGGATGTGTTAAGTTGATCATAGTTCACTTAGGTTATTATGACTTTTTATCCCTAAAATAGACTTTAATTATCTAAGTTTAGCTTAAACGGGTCAAAATGGGTGAAAACAACATGATTTGAGTTAAAACGGGTCAATATGAGTTAAACTTGGATGTGTTAAGTTGATCATAGTTCATTTTGGTTTTTATGACTTTTTATTGCTAAAATAGACTTAATTATCTAAGTTTAGCTTAAACGGGTCAAAATGGGTGAAAACAACAAGATTTGAGTAAAAACGGGTCAAAATGAGTTAAACTTGGATGTGTTAAGTTCATCATAGTTGTTTTAGGTTATTATGACTTGGATGTGTTAAGTTTATCATAAGTGTGTTTGTTTAACATCATTAATTGACACTTCATATACTTAGCCAAGATATAAATGTATATTTTGTTTTTGTAGGAGCAAATTTCAAGTCTATTTCAAAACGCGCAATTTATGTCACAAATGACGCAATTAATTGCTTCGCAAAAGGCTCCAAATCAAGTCGAAGAAGAGGATTCAGACGAGGGGGATGAATAGCATGCTTGGATGATTGGAGATTGGATGATATTGTGTAGTGTAATTAAACATGACTTAATTATCTATATGTATGATTGGATGATATTTTGTACGTAATCTAGATTGTAGTTTATGTATAATTTTATGATATTGTGTAGTGTAATCTAGATTTGATAAACATAGGTTTGTTTTGGCTGGAAAACAGGATTTTTAAAAAAAAAAACAAAAAAAATTAAAAAAAAGACTATTAGCGGCGACATATGTCGCCGCTAATAATCGAAAAATACCATTAGGTGGCGACAGTTATTAGCGGCGATTTTTTGGTCAATAGCGGCGACACTTTTAGCGGCGACTTATTAGCGGCGACTTTTTGGTCAATAGCGACGAACTTTTAGTGGCGACTTATTAGCGGCGACTAGTCGCCGCTAATAGTAATAGCGGCGACATTTAGGGGTATTAGCGGCGACATTTGTCGCCGCTAAAGGTCTTCTTCCTTGTAGTGAGAGTTGATTATATATTTGACAATAACCATGAAATAAAAGTAAATAGAGTGTGCGCGGAGATTCATAATAACTAGATTTTGGGCCTGCGCGTTGCCGTGGCAATGCAAGTTTTAACGTAAAACTAAACCAAAATCAAAATCAAAATGAAAATTCAAAACCACAAGATCAACAAAATACACAAAGTAAAACACACCAAAAACCTAAATCCATAACACACCAGAACATGCAGAACCCAAAAACTAAATCAAAGTCTAACACCATACACAAAACAGACGAAAATCAAAGCAACAAGAAGGCGACACAGTCTAAAATAGAAAACCGACGAAAATCAAACCCCTGAAAATAGCAAAAAGGAAAACCCAACCTTAATAGTGAGAATCGTCAGGGTATCGATAACGGAAGAAAGAAAGCAGGAACCCGGAGAAAGACAACGCCAACGAACTCTAGAAACGAACATAATCGAAACACACATCACTGACACGTGTTCAGACACAAAAAAACCTACAAAAAAAACCCCACCCCCAAACCTCGAACCCACACCCAAAACAAACCCTATAAAACAAAAAAAACTCACAAGACCAAGCATATTAATATGAACAGGTAATACCTAACGATTTGTAAACCTTGATTCCATGACGAGTAGGGCTGTTCAAATAGCTCGACGTTCGAAACTCGTTCGAAAATTGCTCGGAATTTTGCTCGTTCGAATTTCCGCTCGATTGTAAATGAATCGAGCGGCTTGGTTCGGTTTCAAAACGAACCGAGCATGAGCGAAGGGTCGCTCGCTCGTCGCTCGCTCGGTTTCGCTCGAATTATTTTTTAGTTTAGTTTTTATATATTATATATAATTATATATGTTAATTTATTATTTTATTTAATTATTTATTAATTACAAATATTTTAATTTTTTAGTCAAAAGCTTAAAACCCTAATTCACCAATACTTTCAAACCTCATTCACCCTCCATAGTCCACTCCTCTCCTAGTCTCCTACTCTCCTCCAGCAGTCCAGCCGCCAGCCTCCACTCTCCCTCGCCAGACCCCTCTCCCCTCTTGTAACCTTCCGTGTTTTTGATTAATTAAATGTTAACATCGTTATATTCTTGTAAGGGTCTTGTTGTCATTTATGAAACTTTAAGGGCTTGTTATGCATGTTAGCTAATTTAAAAGTTAATAAATTAATTTATTAAGTAATAATAATAATATTAGTGTTTACAACGTTTGTTTATTATTATAAAACTTAACATTAAGCTATAATAATAATAAAAATAATAATAATAGTCAAAATAAAATAAAGAT
Organism: Flaveria linearis; assembly: GCA_024085815.1. Lineage (NCBI taxonomy): Eukaryota > Viridiplantae > Streptophyta > Magnoliopsida > Asterales > Asteraceae > Flaveria > Flaveria linearis. The sequence goes on along the minus strand of CM044004.1, from coordinate 18,839,451 downwards.
AGTAGTAATAATAATAATTAATAATTTATTAAAATTAAATAATTAATAAGTTATAAAAATATTTAAAACTTAAAACTTAAATTAAGTCCAGGGGATATTTATATAAATTTAAAAACTTTAAATGAAACTTTCTAGCATAAAATAATAAAAACTAAACTAAAGGGACCAATTGTGTAAAGTTACTAAACCCAACCCCCCACCCTCTTTCTCTCTCCCCGCAAATCCGGTGGACCTCCAGCCACCCTCCGGCCGACTCCGCCGAGCCCCAAAACCTACCGAAACCCTTCGATCTCGACCTCAAACCGCTCCAAATCGATTTGTGAACTCGATTCGAACTCAGTTAAGTACTTTAAATGGGTTTAAACGTCAGTTATGAGTGCATTCAACTCGAGTAACCAGTGCACTTGAGTCATTGAACCGTTTGAGCATTAAAGCTCAATAATAATAAAATTAATTGAAATCTAAACGATGGATTAATCAATACTAAACCTCTACACAACATAATTCTATCTGAAATCCACGAACATCCCTTAATCGAGTATCACTATTGCCGCAACATGCACTTCAATCGAAATCCATCTTCCAAGCAAATTAAACTGAAATTGATAGAGGGCTTAGGGTCGTGAACATCCTCTGAAGCTCCACACGAAGTTAATTGGATTACAATCATTATTTGAACATCAATCAAGCTCTACGTTGGTCGCGGCTTGTTCATAACATGTTCATCTCCAATCCATCATTATTTGGGTAATTAAAATAGGCATTGTACTTGTTTAAACATGGGGAACAAAAGCCCCATGATTGTTGTTGTTAACCGAATCGAAGTAAACCTCAATTTGATTAAAATCGAAACTAGGGTTCTTGAGAATTGGGGATTCTTTAAAACTATGTTCTTAAAAATTTAAAACCCATTCTATACCACGGCCACAACCCTGGTTTACTGGTTACACCCTTACATACTGAACTTGAGTTCCCGGGTTCGAACCCGAGCACCCTCAAACCATTTTTTTTGGCTTTTCCAGCCTTTAAAAATATATAAAATTTCTAAAAAATTATTAAAAGCAATATTGTAAACTTTAATTATTTCTAAAGTCATATAATCAATCTCTGTAAATTTATTTCTTTAATAATTTTTATAAAACAAAGGTTATATTTAGTTTATTTTTATAAAAATAGACTTTAAATAAAAGTTTAAATTATTAAATTATTATTGGTCACTATATTATCTTTAATTATGGATTAATCATGATACCTATAGAATTTATATACATTTTATAATTAAATTTCATAAATTATTATAAAGGATTTAATTCCTTTAAAATTGCACAAATAGTATTTTTTTTTATTAGACTAAAATATATATGATTCACTAACTAATCTTATTTATTTATTTATAAAAACCCCCAAATTCTTATCGAAACCCTAGTTCACGTTAAATCATTAATCTTATTATTAAACTTAAATCTTGTAATATATACGTTTAGGTACCTTGTGAAGGAATTCGTTGGAACGTCGTTTAATTCTTATTATCATCTTATACACATATACGTCATGTGAGTTTTCTCATGCCCCTTTTATTATTTCACACTTTTTGGGGTGAAACATGCTAACGTATGAACTTACACTTGTAAACTCTCATTCTTGTAACGCACATGCAATTCATACTTATTTTTGTCATGGTTATTTGTATTATTGTGAGTTATATGATATACATTATATGTTGACAATCATTAACTATTGCTAGTCTGGCGACGTTATAGATCTATGGGCCTGATAAGCCTATTTGGTGGCCCTAGTGTCATATTTTTGAGCACTATGGGACCAAGTACACTTAACTAATCGTTTAATCTTGTAATCTTATAATCTGTCATGGTTTGATTGTAGCTATATGTATTCTATATACTTGATAATTTGTAACCATTGACATGAATTGCTACTTGTAAACCTTTTTATATATATATGTATGCTTAACCCATGGGAACTCACCAACTTTCATAGTTGACCTTTATTTTTAACATGTTTTAGGAAATGCATAAGGTTGACGATTAATATTGAAGTATGCTTACATCTAGGATTTGGACCTAGGAAATAAATGACATATCTTGAAAACTTGAACTTATGTTTATTTCATTTTGTTGAGACTTGGTTGTAATCTTTATTTTAAGACTTATGGTTAATCATATTTACATTTAAAGATAATGTTATGTGGCTGTGAACAATCTTAACCCTCACATCTCGACGATTCCGCCGTTAAGGTTGGGGTGTGACACCTCTCCACACTCCACCCTCTAGCAGCCTCCACCCTTCGGGCCTCCCCCTGCGGCTGCCGACCAGCGGCGCTGCCCGAATCTGCGAACCTGCGACCGGTCTCCGACCCCTGTCGCCCGAATCTACGAACCTGCAACCCTGCTGTGAGC
>CM044004.1:18104534-18192034 GCA_024085815.1 Flaveria linearis | reverse complement strand
ATAAAGTATAAGAAAATCTTAAGGAAACACTTAGGATAAAATTAGGAAGCTAAGAAGTCGGAATTCATTAACTATAGAGCTCAATCAACCCCATTCATCAAATAAAAAATTTGAATTTTTAAATCTTGAATTCTCAAAAAAATGGTATAGAGGAAAGAATTTGAATATATATATATATATATACGTACATATATATATATATACATATATATATACATATATACATATATCTTCATTTATATATATTCTATATATATATATATATATATATTTATATATATATATACATTGTAAGGTTATTAGTAAGGCTGATACAACCCAAATACCCAAAGTCTCTCCTGCATGCGTGCACAAGTGTACTGAAGTAGAATGCTTCGGAAGTTTTACACTGCCTTAGAAATTATTCTAAGTGTGAAATATTCCGAAGCCAAGACCAATATCTTCCGAAGCCAAAAGATGAAGTCTTCCGAAGCTTCAAGGACAAAGTCTTCCGAAGCCAACCATTGTAGACAGATTTCTTCCGAAGACTTTTATATTACATGCTTTATCTGATGTACTTTTTACCTAAAGCTGAACCACTTTCCGCTGCCACTCTAATAAGCCACCAACCTTTCATGAGTTGGTGAAAAGTTCCATGGTTTTGGTAAACTGTACATTGAGGTCTTGAGCTTATAACTTTCCACTTTATGTACTTTATCCTTTTTGTAATATATTAGGATGTGAGCTATGGCATGTAATAGTCACTAGTCAAAATGGAATCTGCCTTTTGACTCTACATGGATTTTGTTGTCTAGTTCATGTATCCAGCTGGCCTTCAAAGTATGGTTGGCTGTAGGTTGTAGTATAAGTATTTTCTGGTCCTTGTAACTTGTAAGTTTGTGTAGAACTTTGTAAGCCATTTGTAAGGAACTAGAGATCAATATACATCAACCTTGAAAACTAACTACTTGTGTGTTGTTCTAGTTTATGTCTCATTTACACTTGTGTTTCTTAGTTCTCTAAACTGAGTTTACCGGTTCCCCATTTGAATTGTTAAGTGTTGTTTCAAACTCTCCTCTTTGTGTTGTTGTGTTGTAAAGTGCATAAGCCCTTCACCAGTCCTGCAATTGGTATCAGAGCATCTCAGGCTCTTGATATAAGATCTCACCATATTAAGATCCCTCACATACACAAAAATACTTAACCCTTCAAATGGCAGCTATCTCTAAAGCTGATATGGAAACTGGAACCATGACAAAGTCCCCACGGATCACTCTTGATGACTTTGACACTTAGTGTCGTAGAATGGAAGGTTTTATCAAGTGTCAAGACTCAAGAATATGGGAATCTATTGTCTCTGGACCTTACATACCAAAAACCCCTTCAGCTGCTGCTGGAGGTGGTATGATCCATAAGGATGTGGCTAACTACTCAGAAGAAGATAGAAAGAGAGTAGAAATTGATCAAAAAGCCATGATAGCCCTTCAGATTGCTCTTCCAAACTCTTTATACAGAGGTTTCAAAAAATGCAAAATAGCTAAGCAGCTGTGGGATGCATTGAAACTAATGTGTGAGGGTTCTACTGAAGCCAAGGAGAACAAGAAGGATCTCCTAAAGCAGTAGTTTGAAAATTTCACCTTCAAAATAGGTGAGACCGTGACTCAACAATACTTCAGGTATGTTGAGATTGTGGATACCCTAGTGGATGTTGGAGTAACTCTTGAGAGCAGGGACATTGTAAGGAAGTTTATATTGTAAGGAAGTTTATGTCCTCTCTTCCTAGGCAATAGACATATTATTATGTTGTAATCAAGAGAATTGAGAACCTTAAGACTCTCACTCTGACAGAGTTGTATGGCATTCTCAGTAGATACCAGATGGAGATGAACATGCAAGGTTCATCTGGTAACTCCAGCAATCAAATGGGTTCAGCCCTTCACGTGACTGAAAGGGATAGTATAGAACCCTAACATCATCTCATATGTTACCCTGACATCTCACAAAAGGGTCCTTTCATCACCTTCCCAGAGACACCAAGGGAGAACTATACTCAAGGAAGCCCATTCCAAGAGACAAGTTCTTCTCAAGCCTTTGTGTCTTCTGATGAAAGTTGTGGCAGCTTCCTATTCACCCTTGAAGACCTGGACTATATCCATCCAGATGACCTAGAGTACATGGAGATAGTCCAGCAAATGGCTCTTCTCACTTACAGAGCCAAGAGGTTCTATAAGAGGACAGGAAGGAAGTTTCCCAGCAATACAACTAGTGGAAAGTTTGGACTGGATAAAAGCAAAGTTAAGTGTTACAACTGTAACTTGATGGGTCATTTTGCTAGGGAATGCAAGGCACCAAGAACAAATGGTGGACAAGCACAATCCAGACCAAACTACACTGATAAAGCTACCCAAAATGAGAAGCCAAAGCAGCAAGCTGCAGTTGCTGTTGAAAAAGGAAGCTTTGACTAGAGCTTTCAGGTGGAAGATGCATCTCTAAACCAAGCATTGATGGCTGACCATGATGAAATCAAGGTATTGGAACATCTTTGTACTCCTGAATGTATTGCTAAAGTCAACAGATACGGGTCCTATAACTTAGAGATGAGATCTGATCTTGAGTCCTTGAACATCTTGAAATCTGATTTTTGAAAGGCTGAAAATGATTATAAGTTAAAGATAGAGGACTTAGAGAAAACCATTTCAGTTTTAAAACATGAGCATACAAATTACAGGACTCAGATCAAGGATCTCATAAATAAGTTAACTGAATGCTAGGCTGAGCTTATGATCAGCAAAGTCAGGGAAGAAACATGTGTTCTTGAAGAAGAGACCTTCAAGAACATCATATCCTTATCCTTGCATGCAAATGTTTGTTATCAAAATAAGCAGAGACTACGATCTAGTGAGATAGCTCCTCCATACACAATCTTGTCTGTAAGATCACCTAGGTGTGGAACTTGTGAAGATGAGCTTCCTCACATAGACCCCTTGAGTGAAGAGGATTAAGAAGTGGTAGTGAAGAATTCCTCTAAGAAGAGTGAAGAGGAGGATTCTAAAAAGGGTCACTATCCTTCTGAGGAGAGCAGGAAGCCTGAGATGACCAAGTCTATGAGGAAGAACTTGATCAGAAAGAGCAAGAGAAAGGCCAGGAGGGCTCAAGAGATCAAGGCCACTTTCAACTCTAAGCAGAAACAAGTCTTTATTTCTGTAGGATTTGACATGGTTAGGACTGAAGACATAAACCTCAACTCGTCTACCAAGAGTTCTGGTTCATGTTCAAATCATCTCAGTATCAAGAAGAAGGCTGATCCGTTATGTACCACTACTACATAGCCTGAACCATCCAACTCCAAGAACAGTCCTCAACCAAAGGGACTGTCTCAGCATCTACAAAGAAAAACGTAGAGAAGGGAAGTGATCAAAGTCAGCCTTGTTCTCAGAAGAAAACTCTTGGGAAGAAAAAGATGAAATGTGTCATGTGTGAAAGAACCTCTCATCTTGCTAAGGATTTTCCATACAATCCAAATAGTACTCTTCATGTGAATAAGAAGGAGACGCCCAAGAGATCTAAGAAGAATTAAGCTTCGGAGGAAAATCTGTTTCCTTCTGAAGCTCCAAAGGAAAGAAAAAGGCAAGTGGAAAATTGCCTTCAGAAGAAAATTTGGTCTCGGAAGAAAGGAGTACTTCCGAAGCACTAAAGTCTGCTGCAGTGTTAGTGGGATCTTCTGAAGGTTCAGTCATCAAAACTTCTAAAGTATCAAAAGCTTCTGAAGTGTTGAAGGTCAGGTCCAAACTTCCAAAGGTGGTGTGGAAGTCAAGGAAAGACCAAGTGACTGAAAGTTCTCTATCAATAACAACAAGAGATCCTCATAGCACAACTATAGGATCTATTACTGTTTCATTACCTTCTACTTTCTTTGATGAGCCCAAGACCAATAAGGCTTGGGTTTCCAAATGTAGCTAATCATTTTCTTTGTGCAGGAATAGCTCAAGACAAACAAAAATGTCTGGATCATTGATAATGGCTATTCCAGGCACATGACAGGTAACAGGTCACTACTCCAGAACTTTGAAAGGATTGATGGAGAACCAGTTGCTTTTAGAGGAGATGAAGGAGGTTACATTTCTAGAAGGGGCAAGGTCACAAATGGTAAGCTCAGCATTGAGAAGGTAAACTTTGTCAAGGAGCTTGGGTACAATCTTCTGAGTGTATCCTAATTTTGTGATCAGAGTCATAACATGCTCTTTACTGAGCATGAGTGCATTGTTCTCAAGCCCGGGGTGATTATTCCTCATGAGCATATCCTGTTTAGAGCCCCCAGGAGACGGAACATGTATAAGATGGACATGCAAGAAACATCTCTCTCAGGAGAAGTTTCATGCTTTCTATCTAAAGCCAATAGTGATGAGTCATTTCTTTGGTATAAAAGAATGTTCCATGTAAACTTTAAGAACATGAATAAGCTAATTAAAAATGATTTGGTAACTGGAATACCAAAGAAAGAGTTTACAAGTGATGACCATTGTGTTGCATGCCTTAAAGGGAAGCAACATAAGGTATCTCACCAGCCTAAGGAAAGAAACTCCATCACTACACCCCTACCCTTGTTACATATGGATCTCTTTGGCCCCACCAGTGTAATTAGTCTAGGAAGGACCTCTTACTATCTGGTGATCACAGATGACTTTACAATATTCACTTGGGTCTTCTTTCTTAGAACTAAGGATGAGACCCCTGAGATTCTGAAGAATTTCATCTTAAGTATTGAGAATCAATGTGATCATAAGGTCAAAACCATAAGATGTGATCAAGGAACTGAATTTAAGAACTAAATCCTTGACACATTTTATGATGAAAAGGGTATTACAAGACAATACAGTGCTCCCAGGACTCCTCAGCAAAATGGTGTTGCTGAGAGGAGAAACATGACACTGATTGAGGCTGCAAGAACAATGTTGTCTGACTCTAAACTACCCATCACCTTCTGGGCAGGGGTAGTCAACACTGCCTGCTATGTGCAAAACAGAGTTTTAGTAGTTAGGACTCATGGTAAGGCTCCTTATGAACTTTGGCACAAGAGAAAACCTTTTATTGGTTTTCTCAGGTCATTTGGATGTCCATGCAGCATCTTGAATAACAAAGATCAAATTGCCAACTTTGCTGAGAAATCAGAAGATGGACACTTTATTGGATACTCTTTTCAAGCTAAAGCTTATAGATTATACAATCTCAGAACTAGAGTAGTTGAGGAGTCAACCAATGTGACTTTCAATGAGCACACTCCTAGTATGAAAGGTTCTGGTCCAGATTGGCTATTTGATCTTGATTTAGTTACCAACTGTTTTAACAAATCTTGTGAGAATGTTTCAAGGTCTACAGAATTTTACCTCTAGGTGATCCTGATCCAAGATTTGAGCTAAGAAGACATTCAAGTTACACATCTTCAGCTCCAGTTGTAACTACTTCAGCAAATGAAGTTTCTATTAGTAAAACAATGACAAATTTAGCTCATACATCTGAGATGACTTCAAGTTCTAGCTCAGAGGCTCAACAGACAAACAAAGGAACTTCAAATGCAGAAGAAGATGATGGTGGTGGTGACAGTGATCAAGAATTTCTTGATGCTGATAACCACTCCATAGATGAACATATCAATGATGTCACACACTCATTGGATCAAGTTTCTCTTGATAAGTGTGTTGAAGTGGTGGAAGAAGCATCTATGCTAGATCTAAATTTCTCTAATTTAGATCTCTCTAAGAAACTTGCTATGATCCCTCAGCTAAGGATCCACAAGTCTCATCCTACCACAAACATCATTAGAGATATTGACACTGGGGTAAGAACAAGAGGACAAACCCATGAAGTAAATATTTGTCTTCACTCTTGTTTCTTGTCCTAGATAGAGCCTAAGAAAATTGATGAGGCTCTGAAGGATGAAAGTTGGATTGAAGCCATGCAAGAGGAGCTACTTCAATTCAAGAGACAGAAGGTTTGGAACCTATGTCCTCTTCCTCATGGGAAGACTACTATAGGAACCAAATGGGTATTTAGGAATAAGAAAGATGATAGAGGTATTGTCATAAAAAACAAAGCTAAACTAGTTATTCAATGATACATACAAGAAGAAGGAATTGACTACACTGATTTCTTTGCTCCTGTAGCAAGACTAGAAGCTGTTAGGATATTCTTGGCCTTTGCTGCATCCAAGAACTTCAAGGTCTATTAACTTGATGTCAAGTGTGCTTTTCTGTATGGGGTGATTGATGAAGAGGTGTATGTCAAACAATCACCTAGTTTTTGCAGATCGTGATCATCCTGATTATGTCTGCAAGCTTGATAAGGCTCTCTATGGGCTACACCAAGAACCAAGAAAGTGGTATGAGACTCTATCTCAGTATCTCTGCAAGCATGGATACAGAAGGGGTACTATAGATGGAACTTTCTTCATCAAAGGACAGGGAAATTACTTACTGCTAGTTCAAGTGTATGTAGATGACATCATCTTTCGTTCAACTAATCCAAGGCTCTACAAAGACTTTGAGAAGCTGATGAAGGACAAATTTGAAATGAGTGCCATGGGGGAACTCAATTTCTTTCTGGGAATTCAAATGAAGTAAGTTGAAGATGGAATCTTCATAAGTGAGTCAAAGTATGTTTAGGACATACTTAAAAGATTCAACATGACTGATTGTAAGATTGTTAAGACACCCATAGCAAGAAACCACTCCCTTGGGCCTGATCTTGAGGGGGAGTGTGTGGATGAACACCTTTATTGAGCTATGATTGGGTCTCTTATGTATCTTATAGCTAGCAGTCCTGATATCATGTTTGCCACATGTATTTGTGCAAGATATCAAGCCAACTCCAAGATGTCTCACCTCATCACTGTCAAGAGAATTCTAAGATACCTCAAAGGTGCATCAACACTTGGTCTTTGGTATCCTAAGAATTCTAACTTCAATCTGTATGCATATACATATAGTGACTATGGTGGTTGCAATATAACTGCAAAATCTACATCTGGGGGATGTCAGTTCCTTGGTGGAAGGGTTGTCTCATGGCAATACAAGAAACAATCATGTGTCTCTGCATCGACTGCTGAAGCTAAATACATTGTTGCTGCAAGCTGCTATGCTAAAGTGCTTTGGATTCAGAATCAGATGCTTGACTATGGTTTTAACTTAGTAACACCCGGATATTTTCCTTGAAGCCGACGAAAGAAGAAAAAGGAATAAAGTCCAAAGTCGGGGGACCGAACTCGCCAACATGAGAAAGTTGAGAAAGTGGAGACATTTGAAGGGAGAGGGCAGCCCTTACCCTCTCCCCACGCCCACATTTCAGGCAAAAGAGAGAAAAAGAGAGAAAAGGGAGAAGAGAAGAAGAAAGCTTGGTTCGTGCGGGTTCGAGTGAGCAAAATCATTGTGCAGCGGGTCTAGACGAAGCTCTTCTTCTTCTTGTAGTTTGTGTGAGTTCTAGGACCCCTATTTTACTCGTTTTCAACTGATTTGGGGCTGGAACACATAGTAAACCTGTTTTTGTATGTGTGTGTGTTTGACCCATTTAGGTGTGATTGCATGTGATGCGTTTGGAGTTTGTTTCCGGGCTTGTGTGTGCTTGAATGGTGTTGTAGTATGCATTCCTAATGTTTAGGATGGTTGATTTGGGCTTAGAATGGGTTTGGATAAGCTTGGAGGTCGAAAATGGCAGATTGGGTTCGGGATGAACTGCATCCTGCATCAGCTAGGGCTAGGAGACCGACTGGAGGCCATTCAGCCGATTGAGGTGTGATTGGATTTCATTCGCACGACTAAGGTTCAGTTGCACGACTGGGGGTCCAGTCGCATGGGGGTCCAGTCGCATGGGTGGTTATGCAACTGAGAGCCCATTCGCATAGGTGCTCATTCGCATAGTGTTCAACCGCATGAGGTCCATTCGCATAGTGTTCACTCGCACGATGGAGGGTCCATTCGCACGATTGGGTGTTCATCCACATTGAACTTCATCCGCAGTGGTCCATTCATATGATGTTCAGTCGCATGGAGGCCATGCGACTAAAGGGTGCCCATACGCCCAAATAGGGCTGTGCACCCGAGGAGAAGCATAGTTTGATTACTGACTTTTAGGGGAAAGTGCAGACGTAAGTTTTGACATGGAAGTTTTCGTAAGTGCATGTAAGATGGCCATTGAGGCCTTAGAAGTTATGTTGATAATGATGATGATGCATGATTATGCTGATGTATGTTATGTATGTAGTTACCCTATATTATGATGCTATATATGTATGATGATGATCCTCGTTATGATGTATGTTTATCTTCCCCGTGGCTTTACATGTTATGTTTATGAATGAATGAAAAGTATTATGTAACGTAAAGTGAAAGATAATGAAAAGAGGAATGAAATGAAAGAATGCAAGCATTAACGAACGAATGAATGAAAGTAAGAAAAGGCTTGCAAGCAGATGTATGGAGGTTCACACCCAATGAAGGGCGTTAGCTCAACTGTGTGTGGGTTAGCTACCCTAGAAGGATGCACATTGGGGTCCAATCCTTGTGATTAACCATATGTATGGGATCTTTGCCGCTTGCCCTAGGTACTGGAGTCAGCTTCGTGCACAATGTTCGAGGTCTATGAAAGACCTCAGGCCCAGTAACCAGCTTCGTGCACAATGTCCGGGGTATAGCACATGGCATTGATCCGTAATGAAAGAGAAAAGATAAGTGGTGAATGTACTTGCCCTAGGTACTGGAGTCAGCTTCGTGCACAATGTTTGAGGTCAATGAAAGACCTCAGGCCCAGTAACCAGCTTCGAGCATAATGTTCGGGGTATTGTACATGTCATCGATAGTAATGAATGTACGAATGAAAGTAAGAATTTATGAATGAATGTGAATGACAGTAACGAATGTGAGTGGTAATGACGTATGTTTAATGAACGAAAGTTAACGAATGAATGATGAAGATAATAATGATATTATCTATGTGTTCATATGATTTATGATCGCATGAAAGTAAATAACGGTTTTAACGATAGTAAAGTATTTTATTTACAAAACTAGGACTCACCCAACAACGCTAACTTTTTACGTGTTTCCAGTTGGCAGGTAATGTTGCTGAGAATGGCACGGGGCAGCTACTCAGCTCTTTTGGATGGCATCCATTTATATAATGCTTTTGTGATGTAATACAACAATGTATTTTGTAACCGATTAACGATATATTATTTTGCAAAAGCTTTTATGGTGAAATAAGATGTCTTTTTGATTGTTCCCGCTGCAATATTTATATAAGATAAATAAAAATGTATGTTTTTGTGCGATGATCGACCAGCTGTAAGCGTCCCGGGAACGGGGCCTTACAAACTTCAAGGAGACTCCCATTCACATAGACAACAACAGTGCTATCTCTATTACAGAGAATCCTATGCAGCACTCAAGGACAAAACACATAAACATCAGGTATCATTTAATTAGAGATAATTTTGAAAAGAGATTAATTAAACTAGTTAAAGTTAACACAAATGAATAATATGTTGATCTGTTCACAAAAGTCTTTGATGAACAGAGATTTAAGTATCTTATATCTGCTATTGGGATGATTAACTTTGAGTAGCTTTTTCTTAAAACTAATTCATTTTATTTCTTAAAATATCTGCGTCTTAAGTTATCTAGTCTATCACCTCCATAAGCTCATGTTTTCTATAGATAAAAACTTTTTGAAGAGTTTTTCTTAGATTTTTTACAAATCTTGATCCTTCGGAAGATATGATTTTATATTCGGAAGATATGATTTTATATTCGGAAGAAAATATACCTTCAAGACAAATAACTGTCTAAGTAAAATTTGCCTTCGGAAGAAATTTCTGAAATATCTTCCGAAGCTTAAAACTCTCTTAGGCAATTATATGTTTTTAAGGACCATTTTTCTTACCGACATAGTTCTCTTACTTATTTACCTTTTATACATTTTCCTTTTGTTTATCTTTTATTAAATCATATATTACTTTTAACCTTCTTTTCCATCCTTACCGACATATTCCTTTTGCATCCATATTCAACAAGCGTATCTCTTATTCCATCAACATCCTTTTCTTATCCTCTTTAGCCATTGACTTAACTTCCCTTTCTTTTAATACAATTTCATTGTAATGTTTCTTTTTTCTCATTTTTCGCATAGTTTCAGAAGTTGTAATTTTCTTGGAATTATCTGTGTTGATGAAGTTCATTAGTGCTAATCTTAGTGCTAATGTTTATGTAGAATTCTTACTTGTAGTTGGATTTGGTTTCATTTTTAACGTTCTTTTTCATTATAGCAGCACAATATGTCTTCCTTAAGCTTATGCATAACTTCTCTTTCACTTTCCTTCCATCAATAGAAACACAGGAGAAGCTACACCAACTATGGACATGAGAATCCTTGTTCATATATATTAGTTCATTTTGAACTCTTGAACGGAAAATTGGATTAAAGTTTGCAGCGGCACAAAAAATTTGTAAAGAGGATCTGTATGGGATTAATGATGTGTACCAAGATTTAGTTTGTTGGGTATAAGGAACAATTAGCTAAACTTTAAAAGAAAAAAAATCACATGCATATCATAATTTAATACTTATTGAAGGCTAATAGCAATTCTATAATGTGAATGGTAACCGAACTACAGAATAGATCATTAATATATATTTGTTAGATTTAAGGAACCGATTAACTGAATTTATAAAAGAAATTACACCATCTGTTATCAGAAAACACTTTTGATTAACATATGATGGGCCATCCGGTAGTGATTCGTATTAAGAACAACTAATCTAATAAAAGGGTTGATGCAAAAGGACAAATTTCTTTCCTAAATGTATTGACAACTCAAGATTCACAAGAAGAATTCGACCACTTGGGACTTAGAGTTAGGGCATATAAAATTCACACTCCAAATATGTATAATGTGGAGTTTCTCAACAATTATACCGATCATAAGAGTATTCGGCACATGTTTGTTCAAGCGGAGCTGAACATGTGCTAACGTAGATGGGTGGAGTTTCTCATCGACTATGTTTGTGTAATCTGTTACCACCCGAGCAAAGAAAACATAGTAGATGATGCATTAAGCGGGAAAACAAGAATCAAGCGTAGAAAAGTAGGTGCATTAGGAATGACCATACAAATGAACCTCAAAACTCGAATTCTTGTTGCAAGAAAACAAGCCCTCGAAGAGGAGAATCTAAATAGTGAAGGCTTCTATGGTGTAAAGAAGCAACTGGAAGGCAAATCCAATGAAGTTCGTTACTTCTTACATGAAATATGGGCTCTAAAGTTTAGAGACTTAACGAGAGTAGTCATGGATGAAGCATACAAGTCTAGGAATTCCGTTCATATGAGGTCTGAAACTATTATACAAAGATATCAAAGAATTTCACTAGTGGCCTGACATGAATCAGCCAAAAGCTAGAAATGATAACAAATGCTTGCCATGTTTTGATGCTATACATGATATTATTTTTAAATATTAAGTCTTGTATCAAATGAATACCCATAAATTTACAAAAAATCATATTTAAAATGCATTATTTTATGATCATATGTGGCGTTATATATATGTAATTTCAATTGATATATAAATTCTATTCAATGAATAAAATTATTTTATACGTTAATATTATCATTTTATATATAAAACATTGTCTATACACGTATGCATGCAATAATAAATGAACTCACAACTGTGTTTGCAAATATATATATATATATATACATACATATATACATACATATATATATACACATATATATACATACATACACACACACACACACACACATATATATATATATATACATATATATATATACATGTATATATATACATATGTATATATATACATATATATATATACATATGTATATGTATATATATATACATATGTATATGTATATATATATATATATATACCTATGCATATGTATATATATATACATGTATATATATATATATATACATGTATATATATATACATATGTATATATATACATATATATACATATGTATATATATACATATGTATATATATACATATATATACATATGTATATATACGTATATATAGATAAGTATATATATATATATATGTATATATATATACATATGTATATATATATATGTATATATATCTATATATATACCTATATATATGTATATATATATGTATATATATACATATATATATATATATACGTATATATATATATATATACGTATATATATATATATATATATATATATATATATATATATATATATATATATATGTCACATCCCGGCGGAAGCGTGAAATGCGGTTCGGGTGTGACTTGCTTTATCAGAGTACATTAACTATAGCGAAGTAACTACAATAATTATACATACATAAAACACAACATAAGACATGCTTTTATTTATAATGTTGGAATTACATGTTATACATAGTTTTCAAAATTAGATGTAATTTTACTACAACTAGACTACAGCATGTCTTCAGAATCGGTGGAAATGTGCGTCAACGTACACACTACCATCAACGATGTTGACGGTTAATGTGACACATAACCTCCTGATTACTTCACCCAACCATTGTGCACTTCAAAGCTACAGTTAAAAGAGTTACTTATTGTCTCCTGAAAAAGCATACTTAAACCGGTCAACAAAATATTGGTGAGAAACATAGGTTTATATCCAAATAAAATATTTTGCTGATGCACCAATTACAACCAAACCTGCTCACAACATAATCATACTATCACGAAATAATTCACAGAATCAGATAATATTACATCTCAACCCTCATTCAGTTAGATGCAGGAAAATAGCAGCAACACTCATCCTGTTGGTGCAAATATTCTCCTAAGTAGCGCTACTAATATTATCGGACGGTTTCTCATTCGAAGTAATGGTTGTATCACAAATGATAGTAAGTATCAAAATATTTTCAAAAATAGTACATCAAACCAATTAGTATGTTTTTTCCCCTAAAAACTTTATGAATACCAAAAGGATCAAAATGGGGCTATGAAACTCAACGTGTCTCCAAACTTGAACCTATAAAATAGTTCATAGTATCAGAAAATATTTTCTTTATAATTTTTAGAACCTCAGATGTAAGTATCTTTTGGAAGTTCAGCTAATAATGTTATCACAAAATTTCCAACAATTAGTTTATTATACATAATTGTTTAAAATTAGTCCAAAGTTTCCATAAATCATCAAAATTAACTTAGGTTATCCAAAAATCACCAAAAATTCATAGGATATTATTTCAACAGTTAGTAATATCCTGTAATTTTTTTAATATCTAACTCTAAACAGATTATTTTCTGTAATTTTTAAAATATTACCATAATTAATTAAAAATAGCTTCTCTAATTCATAAATTCTAAAAATTTTAAAGACAACTTATTACATAGAATTGAACATCACATAAATATATCAAGGTCCAAGCAATAACAGATTAGTTTCTGTAATATTTTACAATAATCTTAATATTTAGCAAAAATATTTATATAACTTCAAAAATTATGAAATTTATATATTCTATAGATTCAAATTTAAGATTATATCCATGAATTTCTTAGAATTTATTATTTACTTTAAGTATTTATTCTATTTTTCTACTGCAGAATACATAAAAATTCATATCTTAATTATAATAAAGAAATAAATTCTGAAATAATTCCAAAGATTTTTATACTTCTAAAGGATCATTCTGTGAATTTATCAGAATTTTCCCGAATTTATTTATATTTTTGATATTTTCTCTATTTTTATTATTTAAAATAATTTGTATAAATTGTTCCATTTATCAAAACTTTACCAAAATCTCCAGAATATTATTTCAGTATATTAATAAAGATTTTTCAATGTTTATTCCCATAATTGCATTTGTTTCTACTAGATTTTCTTAATAATTTCAAGATTTAATCTTTGTAAATTCAAAATATACCTTTTATCACAAGTTTTCTGAGTTTTTGTAACTCATTACTTGTGATTAAAGGACTTAAAAACACTTTCAAGATTGGTTTTGGTGTGTTAATACCAAAACTAACTATATATGTGTTTTTGTAACACATATGTAACATTAGGTTTTTAAAATATTTATAACCTTATGGATGATGATCTTGATGATATTCCTTCTTCTTGAACACGAGTGAAAAGCCGTGGAGGTGATGAATGATGATGGTTATAGTTATGGTGATGGTGGTGTGGGTATATGGTTACAGGTGATGGTGGTGTTGTTTGATGGTGGTGTGGTTGTTGTGTGGGAACCGAAAGTGAGAAGGAGAGACAGAGCGTGAGGTTGTTGATTGTTTGTGTAGGAAGCCCAAGGAATCCGAGAGAGTGAGAGACGAGGATGATGTTTAGTGGTTGTGGGTTGTTTGCAAGTGACCAAGGGTATGTATATTGCCCTCGGTTCACCGCCCTCATATGCATGCTCATTAATTATCCCATAGCTTGGATGAATCATCCATTATAGGGTTGCTTAGGAGTCCAAAAAGGGAGGCTTTGTGGCGGTTTAGAGGGACACCCGAGAGGGAGATTGCAAGGTGGCAAGCTAGGGGTTGATTTAAGGTGTGAATGTGTGGACTTAAGGTGTGAATGTGTGGACTTAAGGTGTGAATGTGTGGTGAACTTTCTAGGGTGATATGGTGGTAAGTTAGGGGTGTGGTGGCGGTTTAGAGGAGAAGCAAATGTGGTCTTTGGTACATGCATGCGAATTGGCCGAGGTACATGAATGTGGTCTTTAAAGTTTGCCACCTAATCCTCTAGTAATGATTATGGTGGTGTGGTGGCGACTTATGGTGTGTAGGGCGGTGCTAGGTGGCGTGTGGTGGTGATAGTCGGGTGGTGTTGTGGTATGGTGGTGGTTTCGGGTGGTGATCCAAGGGTTCGAGAGGGTCTCAAGGTGGTTTGGTGTTTGTTTTGGTTTTTAAGGTTTAAACTTTGGTTGTGTTGCTTTAGTTTTGATTTTCTTGATGTGTATATACATATATATGTATTTATAATATACTATACGTACAAATAGGTAAACATATATGTACATGCTAAACGTACATGTATACAAGCATACAAATATTTTCCATGTATATATACATGCATGCACACTTAAAGTTTTCATATACATATATGTATGCAAGCATGCATACGTAAAATTTTGGTAGATATACATGTATGTGTGAATTTCAGGTATATAAACATATATGCATACGTGAATTTCTTAATATATATGCATGCATGCAAACATGCATACGTACAATCCTATATATATATACTAGACATAATATTAATGTAATTTATTTAATCATAACATAAATATATTATAATAAAATTTTAGGGTTGTCACAATATATCTATATACGTATATATATGTATATATATACGTATATATATATACACGTATATATGTATATATATATACGTATATATATATGTATATATACGTATATATATGTATATATATACGTATATATATGTATATATATACGTATATATATATGTATATATATGTATATACGTATATATATATGTATATATATGTATACGTACATATATATATGTACATATATATATATGTATATATATGTATATATATACATTTATGTCACACCCCCGCTTATAGCGAAAACCCGAAGATGTAACGAACAGGATCGTCATAACACATTGTTAAGTTAATAGAGATGCATTAAATGAAGAAATCAACGTGTCATGACGTCACCCGACACAAATGGAGACTTGTGTCGTAGTTAGTCAATTCCACGACAAACATAGTCATACAAACCAAATAAGTATAAGTCCCACAACCGGGGAACAAATGAGCATAAGTGAATAATGAAAATCAAACAACTGTCACAGACATCCAATGAGTCTAAGTAGTGCAATCCTAAGGTCATCGCTAAGGCAGCATCCCTAGCTATCCTCAATGATTGTTACCTGAAAAGATACGCTCAAAAGTCAACACATGGTTGGTGAGTTCATAGGTTTAAACATAAATTGAAAACTTGTTGCTGAGCATGAGTTATGGATCATAAGTGTATACAGTTTATCACAAGTAATATCACATGAGCATCACAACTAAACCTATGACGAACCACAAAGCAATTGTCGGAATATATTCACCCAAGGCCGGATTCCTGGCAGGTGTGATGGTACTCATAAGTAACCATTCATCAAGGGTGGGGGTGTCAACCCAGTAGTACTACCAATACCTATCCGTCGGCTCAACACCGGAGTTAAATAGTTGTGAGTAAGAACCACTAAGAAAACTCATGCATAAAATACAGCTTGCAAACAGTAACACGTTAATCCATGTATGAAAATTGTATGAAAATCGTATGTATGTTGTACAGCATTGAAAACGGGTGAGCATACTTTTCCCCCATGTTTGTAAAAGATTGAAACAATTGTATAAGCATGAAAAGGGGCCGTGAAACTCACCTTGACGTATATGTGTATAAGATGATAATAAGGATTAAATGATGCTCCAACGAATTCCTTCACAAGCCCCTAAATGTATATATTACAAGATTTAAGGTTAAGATTAACAATACGATTAACGTTCCAAAAGGATTAGATTTTTAATAGTTTTAAGGTTTTTAATAAGTAATAAGTTTTTAACGTAATCATTTATGTTTTGATTCAATTAAAAGGACCATTCACTTAAGTATTCTAGAAATGACTTTAAGTATAAATAATGATAAGGTTTTAATGAGTAAATGTATCCTTATTATTTAAAATAATTAGAATAATGTTTTGATTAATAATGAATTATTAATCTAAATCTTTAGTTTTTTTAAAAATATTTTATAAGAAAGATAATATTTGTAATTAATATTTGCGAAATATATAACTTCTACATTTATCATAATTAATGCATAATTAAAGGCAGTTTAGTGTCCAATAATAAATTAATAATTTAATTATTACTTAGAGTCCATTTTTTTATAAAAAAATTAAACTAGTTATGTTATTTATTTAAAACAATTAATAAAATAAATAAATAAAATGTTAAGATAAATTTCAGAAAATAATTAGGTGGTTTTAAAAATATTTAATG
The DNA here is from genome assembly GCA_024085815.1 of Flaveria linearis. Taxonomy (NCBI): domain Eukaryota; kingdom Viridiplantae; phylum Streptophyta; class Magnoliopsida; order Asterales; family Asteraceae; genus Flaveria; species Flaveria linearis. Next base: position 18,174,980 of record CM044004.1, on the reverse strand, counting down.
TTTGTAAAAACATTTTTATAATTTTTAGAAATTTTTCTGTATTTTTTTAAAGCTTAAAAGGCTTGACAAAAATAAAAGTGGGTGCCCGGGTCGAACCCGGGACCTCTTGGATTGCATGTGTACAATGAACCAGTGAACCAAAGGCATACAGCCGCGATGGAACTGGGTTCGATTTGTTTTTAAACACAAACCAACAGAAAGCCCTGAACACATACGAGCCCTAGTTCGATCCGAACCAAATTGAGGTTCAATTCGACTTTGAAAGCTTCTGCAATCATGGGGCTTTCATTCCCCATGTTAAACCAAGTGTGTAGGTGTAATCAATTACTCGAATGGTGATGAATTGATGATGAACTCGACAAGAACAGGTCCGCGATTAGTAGGGTGTTCGAAGGGGTGTTCGGGTTGTTTCGGATGAAATCGATCTCAAAGGAAGCTTATAAACGGTTCAAGGTTCGTTAGTGCGAAGTTAATTTAATCATTAAAGTGTGTGTAGTGCGCGTTAATGGACGAAAATCGGGGTGGTTGGTTCGGTGCTTAAATAGCTCTAAATGACTTTGAATTTTTAAATTAATGTGGGCATAGTGTTTGGATTTTTCTCGTGATATTGTCAGGGTGTTAGATTGTGTCGAAATCGAGTGTTTCTCGGGGTTTTGGGACTCACTGGAGGCTCGCCGGTCCGGTGACCGGAAAAACGAGAGGGAAAGGGATGGGGGCTGGGATTAAAAATAAATTTACACAAATGGTCCCTGTAGTTTCAAGTTCTTATTATTTTATGTAAAACTTTATGTTTAAAGTTTCTAAATTGTCATAAATGCCCTCTTAACTTATTTAAGCTTATGTGTTATTTAAATTTTATAAATTTTATTTATAACTTATTAATTGTTTAACCTTTATAAGTTTTAATTAAGTGAACATTTATCATAATATGCAAAAGTTGTAATTACTTGTATTATTACTTTTATTAGTATTATTATTATGATTCTTATTATTATTGTTGTTATTATTATTATTATTACTATTATTATTATTACTTAAATAATTTAAATAACTTTTAAATTAGCTAGACAAACATAACAAACCCTCAAGGTTTCATAAACGGCATAAAGGTCTTTACAAGAATTTAACAAAGTTAATTTTTATTTACCAACCATACGAGATGTAACAGTCTCCCCTGCTTTAGGAAATTTCGTCCCGAAATTTTAATCACGAGAAGGCTGAAACGAAAAGATGAGGATACTTGGATTTCATTTGATCCTCACATTCTCAGGTGAACTCTTGTCCACGCTTTGAGTTCCACCTAACACGTACAATAGGAATCTTGCTGCGCTTTAATCGTTTGACCTCCCGATCCATTATTTCTTCTTCCACAAAATGGAGCTTCTCATCAATTTTGATTTCTTCAATATGCACGTGTAAGGATTCATCGGCCAAACACTTCTTGAGGTTCGACACGTGAAAAGTATCATGTATACCGCTGAGTTCTTGTGGCAGTCTCTATCGGTAAGCCACTGGACCGATTCTTTCTGTATTCTCGAATGGTCCTACGTATCGAGGGGCTAACTTCCCTTTCTTTCCAAATCGTACAATCCCTTTCCAGGGAGAGACTTTGAGTAAAACGTGATCTCCAACATTGAATTCTAGAGGCTTCCGACGGTTGTCGGCATAGCTCTTTTGGTGATCTCTTGCAGCTTTAAGCCTGTCTTTGATTTGGAAGATCTTGTCAATTGTTTCTTGAATGATATCTGGGCCCGTGAGCTGGCTCTCACCAACTTTAGCCCAACAAACTGGGGATCTACATTTCCTCCCGTACAATGCCTCAAATGGAGCGCATCCAATGCTTGTGTGATAGCTGTTGTTGTAAGAAAACTCAATCAATAGTAAATGGGTGTCCCAGCTACCACCAAAATCGATTACACAAGCTCTGAGCATGTCTTCCAACATTTGTATCGTTCGTTCACTTTGGCCATCTGTTTGTGGGTGATAGGCGGTACTCATATCTAATCGAGTGCTCATCGTTTTCTGTTGTGTTTGCCACAATCGTGAAGTAAATCGACTGTCACGGTCAGATATGATTGACACCGGTACCCCGTGCCGTGTCACGACCTCTTTGATGTACAACCTTGCCAGCTTATCCATTTTATAGTCTTCTCGGATAGGCAAGAAGTGAGCGGATTTTGTCATTCGATCCACTACGACCCATATCGAGTCATGTCCGCTAGGTGTCCTTGGGACTTTGGTAATAAAATCCATGGCTATGTTCTCCCATTTCCACTCGGGAACTTCAGGTTGCTGTAATAATCCCGATGGTTTTTGATGTTCAGCCTTAACTTTCGAGCACGTCAAGCATCGGCTTACATATATAGCAATGTCTCTCTTCATGCCTGGCCACCAGTATAGATCCTTAAGATCGTGATACATCTTGTCTGCACCAGGATGAATAGAATATCGTGTCTTGTGTGCTTCCTCCATGATCAGGTACGAACGTCTCCCCATTTGGGTACCCATATACGATCCATGAAGTACTGTATGCCATCATCCTTGCAAATCATCTGTTTGTCTAATCCTCGGAATTCTTCTCCCGCAAGGTTTTCTTCTTTCAATGCTTCCCTTTGTGCAAGTTGGATCTGAACTTTCAAATTCGTTTGAATAGTCATTCCCAAAGCTCGAGCACGTAGTGGTTTCGTACGCTCTTTATGACTTAGGGCGTCGGCCACCACATTTGCTTTCCCCGGATGATACCGGATTTCACAGTCGTAGTCACTAAGTAGCTCTACCCAACGTCGTTGTCACATGTTGAGTTCTTTCTGATTCAGGATGTGTTGAAGCCTCTTATGGTCTGTGTAGATGATGCATTTAGTTCCATACAGATAGTGCCTCCATATCTTAAGTGCAAATACTACAGCGCCCAACTCCAAATCATGAGTTGTGTAGTTCTTTTCGTGCACCTTAAGTTGTCGTGAGGCGTTGGCAATCACCTTGTCTTTCTGCATCAGCACACAACCCAAACCTTGATGTGAAGCATCGCAGTACACCACAAAATCATCAGTCCCGTCCGGGAGGGACAATATCGGTGCGTTACACAACTTCGACTTCAACGTTTGAAATGCTTGTTCTTGGGCATGTCCCCACTCAAACTTCTTGTCTTTCTGAGTCAACAGGGTTAACGGTTGAGCAATCTTGGAAAAATTCACAATGAAGCGACGATAGCATCCGGCCAATCCTAAGAATTGCCGTATCTCTGAAGGTGTCTGGGTGTATCCCATTTCTTCACTGCTTCAATTTTGCTGGGATCAACATGAATCCCATTCTCGTTAACCATGTGCCCCAAAAACTTCATTTCTCGAAGCTAAAACTCGCACTTCGAGAGTTTAGCGAAAAGTTTCTCTTCTCGTAACAAACTCAGTATGCCTCGAAGATGTTTCTCGTGGTCTTCTTTTGATCGAGAGTAGATAAGTATAGCGTCAATGAATACGATCACGAACTTATCCAAGTATGGTTTACACACCCGATTCATCAGATCCATGAATACCGCTGGTGCGTTAGTCAGTCCGAACGGCATGACTAAGAACTCATAATGACCATAACGAGTCCTAAACGCTGTTTTCGGTATGTCATCCTCGAAAACCCTCACTTGATGATATCTAGAATGAAGATCAATCTTGGAGAAATGTGAAGCTCCTTGCAACTGATCAAACAAATCATCGATTATGGGAAGAGGATATCGATTCTTCACAGTCAACTTGTTCAACTCGCGATAATCAATGCATATGCGGAATGACCCGTCTTTCTTTTTGACAAATAAGACCGGTGCTCCCCATGGTAAATGACTCGGTCGAATAAAACCCTTCTCCAGTAGCTCTTGAAGTTGGCTAGATAACTCTTGCATTTCGGATGGCGCTAACCGGTATGGTACTTTTGCTACCGGCGTAGCTCCAGGAACCAACTCGATACGAAATTCCACCTGTCGTGGAGGAGGTAAACCCGACAAGTCATCAGGGAATACTTCCGGATAATCTCGTACTACAGGAATATCTACCAACTTGTTGCCTTCTTCTTCCTTTTCCACTACATGGGCCAGAAATGCGTAACACTGCTTTCGTAAACATCGTCTCATCTTCATGCAAGTGATAAGCTTCAAATTTTTCCCTGTCGTTCTCCTTGAATCTTGAGTACCTCCCCGTTTGGCATGGGATTCGTACTACTTTCTCCCGACAAACAATCTCGACTCCGTGTTTTGACAACCAATCCATTCCCACAATCACATCGAAGCTTTCCAACTCGAAAGGTATTAAGTCTATGTTGAAGGCATGGTCCTCCAATATCATGGAACACTGTCTAATAATCCTATCTGCTTGTACAACTCTACCGTTGGCCATTTCTACAGAGAAGCTAGTTTTTAGTCTACTAGGGTTCAAGGCAAGCATGTGTGCAAAATCAGAAGATATGAAACTATTGTCTGCCCCAGTATCAATTAGTATGGATGCGAAGTGGTGGTTGAGCAAGTACGTACCCGTAACAACGTTCGGGTCCTGACGGGCGTCATTTGCTCCAATAACGGACGCACGTCCTCTGGCAGTATTTCCTTGGTTCCCTTGGCCTGGATTACCGGCTATGGCCAGCTGCTGGTTATTCCCTTGTTGACCCGGTGCCCTATTCAGTTTGGGGCACACATTCCGATTGTGGTCAAGACCTCCGCACTCATAACAAGCCCTGGCATTCCCGGCGGGGTTAACCGCGTTGATGGGTGCAACCAAGTTCGGTGCTGTTCTACAATCTTTAGCAAAGTGCCCTAGGCGCCTACAGTTTGCACATAACCGGCACTGTATCTCTAGGGGATGATGATAATTGCACCTGCCACATTTGGGATGCGGTCTCGTATACTCTCTTCTACCTTGAGTCACCGCCACAAAATTTCGGTTGTCTTGGCCTTCTTATCAAATCTTCCGACATTAGACCGGCTCGTTTCCCCAGCCTCCTTTCTTTTCTCTACTCCCCTACCCAACATCCCTATTCTTACCATCTCATCCGTTAGAGCGCCGGCCTTCAGGATTGCGCTCTGAATCGTGGGAGGAGCAGCTGCTGTAACCAATGCTCTGATATGTGGCGCGAGTCCCCAAATGTACCTTTCAATCCTCTTAGATTCCGGAGTGACTAGGTGTGGAACTAGTCTATCCAGCTCGTGGAATCGGTCAGTATAAGCTGCATGCCTAGCTCCTACCATCGCATGGTTCCAGAATTCCTACTCAAGTTTCTGTATCTCGTTGTGAGGGCAGTATTCTTCCGAAATCAGGGCTTTGAACTCATCCCAAGTCATTTGCATCGCAGACTCTCTTCCTCTTGCTTGTACCTGGGTGTTCCACCAGGTTAATGCCTTGCCCTGCAGTGAACATATGGTATACTTGATTCTTTGACTGTCAAGGCACCCACTGATGTCAATCACTGCCTCCATCTTCTCAAGCCACCAAGTTAGGGCTATCGCCCCACCTTTCCCATCAAATTCTCGGGGTTTGCAGGCCACAAATTCCTTGTAAGAACATCCCCGTCTAGTATTATTGACCCCTGCTTCGTTCCCATTTGTTCCTCCAATCCCAGCGTCTTCCCCTGTTCCTTGGTTATGCTGACCATTAGTATCATGATCCCCGTGGAGATGATGATTCAGAAGAGTGTCACTCACTTGAGTCACAATAGTCGGAATTAGTGCAGGTAGCTGCTGAGCAATCATAGCAGCTATGTCAGGGTTGTCAGTTCCCTGATTGTTGCCAACTGGAGCACCACCAGTTCTTGGTGGTCTACCCCTACCTCTGCCTCGTGGGGTCACACCTTCTTGATTGGTACTATGTGTGGCTCTTCAAGGCGACATCTTCTAATCATAGAAAGGTGTAAACATGTAAACTTTAGTAAACATGTAAACCTTAGTCACTTGAAGATACATGTATGGTTCCACTCATCAAGTTCAAATAACCCATGCTTCAGTCTATCAAGATCATCACGTAGCCCAGTTTAAGCACATTATTAGTATACCGGTGATGCTTATATATAGGGTTTCCCTCAGCGTTCCCACCACATCCACGATATACCTTGAATGACGCTTAAACCAGTTACACGACATCCTAATTTTCCATAGCATCATTCCAAAGAGTAACGTAATGTATGTGTAGAGAGTATTTCCTGTAGTCCACTTTCATTCTAAGCATTTAATCAGTTCCTTAGTTACTAAATGCTAAGTGGAGGAATGTCTCATTGAGGATAAGGTCAATGTCATGATTGGAAATACCCTGAAGGCTCTAAGTAGGATAGGACTTAAGTAATAGCAAATGTTAGTAATGTTTTGTTACCCTTAACAAAGTCTTGCTATAATTATGATCCTAGCACACCATAGGGTATAGAATAGAGAACTTGTGATACTCCTGACTGTTACCTCATGGTAAGATTTGCCAGGCTTCTCATGCAGTGCAAATTGCAATTACGTGTGCACCCGTAATGGTAATTTACCTTGCATGGTCACCCTAGCTCCACTTACCCCAAGTTAACATCATAGTATTGTCAACACTCATCAAGCATGGTTCGTGTAATGTCCTTATGTCCATGAGCCATTAGTATTCCAATAGTAGTATATAGTAACAAGTAAACTCCAAGCATATAAGCACAATATGTTTAATGATGGTTGCCTATCCTTCATCCATTCAGGATTTCAGGCATAACCATGTTAGGGTCGGATTTAGTATTAAAAGATGTTAAGGTATTTTGACCCATTCGCCTTAGAAACTTGTGTATGTTGACCATAGTTTATCACTCATCCTAGAAATCCCCCGGTAAGCATAACTGGTCTCGCAATGAGATTTATACGATATGCTTGCCTTAGCCCGGAGGCCTTTTGCCAGGAAATCCAGAATACAGGTGTCTATGTGTCACACAAATTTCTTTGGTTCATAGAATCAGAACCTTGATGAGATTTTCATAGATTAGACATAGAGTCAAGTAACAAGTATAGAAGAACACACATGTAATATTAAATGCAAGCCAGTCCTAGCATGCATTCTACATGAAGGTTCCTAGGTTATAGTTTAGGTCAAGTGTATTGCCTAATTCTCTATAACCAATGGCTCTGATACCAATCTGTCACACCCCCGCTTATAGCGAAAACACGAGGATGTAACGGACGGGATCGTCATAACACATTGTTATGTTAATAGAGATGCATTAAATGAAGAAAATCAACATGTCATGACGTCACCCGACACAAATGGAGACTTGTGTCGCAGTTAGTCAATTCCATGACAAACATAGTCATACAAACCAAATAAGTATAAGTCCCACAACCCGGGAAACAAATGAACATAAGTGAATAATGAAAATCAAACAACTGTCACAGACATCCAATGAGTCTAAGTAGTGCAATCCTAAGGTCCTCGCTAAGGCAGCATCCCTAGCTATCCTCAATGATTGTTACCTGAAAAGATATGCTCAAAAGTCAACACATGGTTGGTGAGTTCACAGGTTTAAACATAAATTTAAAACTTGTTGCTGTGCATGACTTATGAATCATAAGTGTATACAGTTTATCACAAGTAATATCATATGAGCATCACAACTAAACCTATGACGAACCACAAAGCAATTGTCGGAATATATTCACCCAAGGCCGGATTCCTGGCAGGTGTGATGGTACTCACAAATAACCATTCGTCAAGGGTGGGGGTGTCAACCCAGTAGTACTACCAATACCTATCCGTCGGCTCCAACACCGGAGTTAAATAGTTGTGAGTAAAGAACCACTAAGAAAACTCATGCATAAAATATAACTTGCAAACAGTAACACGTTAATCCATGTATGAAAATCGTATGTATGTTGTACAACATTGAAAACGGGTGAGCGTACTTTTCCCTCATGTTTGTAAAAGATTGAAACAATTGTATAAGCATGAAAAGGGGCCATGAAACTCACCTTAACGTATATGTGTATAAGATGATAATAAGGATTAAACGATGTTTCAACGAATTTCTTCACAAGCCCTAAATGTATATATTCAAGATTTAAGGTTAAGATTAACAATACGATTAACCTTCCATAAGGATTAGGTTTTTAATAGTTTTAAGGTTTTTAATAAGTAATAAGTTTTTAACGTAATCATTTATTTTTTGATTCAATTAAAAGGACCATTCACTTAAGTATTCTAGAAATGACTTTAAGTATAAATAATGATAAGGTTTTAATGAGTAAATGTATCCTTATTATTTAAAATAATTAGAATAATGTTTTGATTAATAATGAATTATTAATCTAAATCTTTAGTTTTTTTAAAAATATTTTATAAGAAAGATAATATTTGTAATTAATATTTGCGAAATATATAACTTCTATATTTATCATAATTAATCCATAATTAAAGGTAGTTTAGTGTCCAATAATAAATTAGTAATTTAAATTATTACTTAGAGTCCATTTTTTTATAAAAAAATTAAACTAGTTATGTTATTTATTTAAAACAATTAATAAAATAAATAAATAAAATGTTAAGAAAAATTTCAGAAAATAATTAGGTGGTTTTAAAAATATTTAATGTTTGTAAAAACATTTTTATAATTTTTAGAAATTTTTCTGTATTTTTTTAAAGCTTAAAAAGGCTTGAAAAAAATAAAAGAGGCTGCCCGGGGTCGAACCCGGGACCTCTTGGATTGCATGTGTACAATGAACCGGTGAACCAAAGGCATACAACCGCGATGGAACTGGGTTCGATTTGTTTTTAAACACAAACCAACAGAAAGCCCTGAACACATACGAGCCCTAGTTCGATCCGAACCAAATTGAGGTTCAATTCGACTTTGAAAGCTTCTGCAATCATAGGGCTTTCATTCCCCATGTTAAACTGAGTGTGTAGGTGTATTCAATTACCAGAATGGTGATAAATTGATGATGAACTCGACAAGAACAGGTGCGCGATTAGTAGGGTGTTCGAAGGTGGTGTTCGGGTGTGTTTCGGATGAAATCGATCTCAAAGGAAGCTTATAAACGGTTCAAGGTTCGTTAGTGCGAAGTTAATTTAATCATTAAAGTGTGTGTAGTGCGCGTTAATGGACGAAAATCGGGGTGGTTGGTTCGGTGCTTAAATCGCACTAAACGACTTTGAATTTTTAAACTAAAGTGGGCATAGTGTTTGGATTTTTCTCGTGATATTGTCGGGGTGTTAGATTGTGTCGAAATCAAGTGTTTCTCGGGTTTTGGGACTCGCCGGCGGCTCGCCGGTCCGGTGACCGGAAAAACGAGAGGGAAAGGGATGGGGGCTGGGATTAAAAACAAATTTACACAAATGGTCCCTGTAGTTTCAAGTTCTTATTATTTTATGTAAAAACTTTATGTTTAAAGTTTCTAAATTGTCATAAATGCCCCCTTAACTTATTTAAGCTTATGTGTTATTTAAATTTTATAAATTTCATTTATAAATTATTAATTGTTTAACCTTTATAAGTTTTAATTAAGTGAACATTTATCATAACACGCAAAAGTTGTAATTACTTGTATTATTACTTTTATTAGTATTATTATTATGATTCTTATTATTATAGTTATTATTATTATTATTATTATTACTATTATTATTATTACTTAAATAATTTAAATAACTTTTAATTTAGCTAGACAAACATACCAAACCCTCAAAGTTTCACAAATGGCATAAAGGTCGTTACAAGAATTTAACAAAGTTAATTTTTATTTACCAACCATACGAGATGTTACAGTCTCCCCTGCTTTAGGAAATTTCATCCCGAAATTTTAATCACGAGGAGGCTGAAACGAAAAGATGAGGATACTTAGATTTCATTTGATCCTCACGTTCCTAGGTGAACTCTGGTCCACGCTTTGAATTCCACCTAACACGTACAATAGGAATCTTGCTGTGCTTTAATCGTTTGACCTCCCGATCCATTATTTCTATCGGTTCTTTCACAAAATGGAGCTTCTCATCAATTTTGATTTCTTCAATAGGCACGTGTAAGGATTTTGCCAAACACTTCTTGAGGTTCGACACGTGAAAAGTATCATGTATAACGCTGAGTTCTTGTGGCAATCTCAATCGGTAAGCCACTGGACCGATTCTTTCTGTGTTCTCGAATGGTCCTACGTATCGAGGGGCTAACTTCCCTTTCTTTCCAAATCGTACAATCCCTTTCCAGGGAGATACTTTGAGTAAAACGTGATCTCCAACATTGAATTCTAGAGGCTTCCGACGGTTGTCGGCATAGCTCTTTTGGCGATCTCTTGCAGCTTTAAGTCTGTCTTTGATTTCGAAGATCTTGTAAGTTGTTTCTTGAATGATCTCTGGGCCCGTAAGTTGGCTCTCACCAACTTCATCCCAACAAACTAGGGATCTACATTTCCTCCCATACAATGCCTCAAATAAAGCGCATCCAATGCTTGTGTGATAGCTGTTGTTGTAAGAAAACTCAATCAATGGTAAATGGGTGTCCCAGCTACCACCAAAATCGATTACATAAGATCTGAGCATGTCTTCCAATGTTTGTATCGTTCGTTTACTTTGGCCATCTGTTTGTGGGTGGTAGGCGGTACTCATATCTAATCGAGTGCCCATCGCTTTCTGTAGTGTTTGCCAAAATTGTGAAGTAAATCGACTGTCACGGTCGGATATGATTGACACCAGTACCCCGTGCCATGTCACGACCTCTTTGATGTACAACCTTGCCAGCTTATCCATTTTATAGTCTTCTTGGATAGGCAAGAAGTGAGCGGATTTTGTCATTCGATCCACTACGACCCATATCGAGTCGTGTCCGCTAGGTGTCCTTGGGAGTTTGGTAATAAAATCCATGGCTATGTTCTCCCATTTCCACTCGGGAACTTTAGGTTGCTGTAATAATCCCGATGGTTTTTGATTTTCAGCCTTAACTTTCGAGCACGTCAAGCATCGGATTACATATATAGCAATGTCTCTCTTCATGCCTGGCCACCAGTATAGATCCTTAAGATCGTGATACATCTTGTCTGCACCAGGATGAACAGAATATCGTGTCTTGTGCGCTTCCTCCATGATCTGGGTACGAACGTCTCCCCATTTAGGTATCCATATACGATCCATGAAGTACTGTATGCCATCATCCTTGCAAATCATCTGTTTGTCTAATCCTTGGAATTCTTCTCCCGCAAGGTTACCTTCTTTCAATGCTTCCCTTTATGCAAGTTGGATCTGAGCTTTCAAATTCGTTTGAATAGTCATTCCCAAAGCTCGAGCACGTAGTGGTTTCGTACGCTCTTTACGACTTAGGGCGTCGGCCACCACATTTGCTTTCCCCGGATGATACCGGATTTCACAGTCATAGTCACTAAGTAGCTCTACCCAACGTCGTTGTCGCATGTTGAGTTCTTTCTGATTCAGGATGTGTTGAAGGCTCTTATGGTCTGTGTAGATGATGCATTTAGTTCCATACAGATAATGCCTCCATATCTTAAGTGCAAATACTACAGCGCCCAACTCTAAATCATGAGTTGTGTAGTTCTTTTCGTGCACCTTAAGTTGTCGTAAGGTGTAGGCAATCACCTTGTCTTTCTGCATTAGCACACAACCTAAACCTTCATGTGAAGCATCGCAGTACACCACAAAATCATCAGTCCCGTCCGGGAGGGACAATATCGGTGCGTTGCACAACTTCTCCTTCAACGTTTGAAATGCTTGTTCTTGGGCATGTCCCCACTCAAACTTCTTGTCTTTTTGAGTCAACAGGGTTAACGGTTGAGCAATCTTGGAAAAATTCGCAATGAAGCGACGATAGTATCCGGACAATCCTAAGAATTACCGTATCTCTGAAGGTGTCTGGGGTGTATCCCATTTCTTCACTGCTTCAATTTTTTCGGGATCTACATGAATCCCATTCTCGTTAACCACATGCCCCAAAAACTTCACTTCTCAAAGCCAAAACTCGCACATCGAGAGTTTAGCGAAAAGTTTCTCTTCTCGTAACAAACTCAGTATGGCCCGAAGATGTTTCTCGTGGTCTTCTTTTGATTTTATAATAAGTGATTTTATAGTGATCATGACCTTATATATATACATATATATATATACATATATATACATATATACACACATATATATATACACACATATATATATATACATATATATATATGTGTGTGTGTATGTGTGTGTGTGTATCTGTATATATGTATATATGTATATATATATATGTATATATATAGAGGGGAGGGATCCCTTGAAAACCAAGTTATAAATGAAAACCATAAAACTAGGGTTACATATATGTAAGTACGTGTTACAAAGTGTATAAGTAAGAGTTACGTATATGTAACCGTTATGTATGTGTAAGTACACGTTAACAAGTGTACAACTACGAGTTACGTACATATAATTCATACAAGTTACGTATACGTAAGTCGTTTCGTCATCATCGACGTTACTTGGAGTTTTTATTAAAAAATATATAATAACCTCGAAAAATAAGGTTGAAATTTACTCAAATATACTTTAAACAATTAAAAGATAAATCAATTATGAATTTTATGATTGGGTGGTAGTAGTTTTTACGGTTTCAATTATAAACATGGTTTTCATTTGATCCCTCTCCTATATATAGATACATATATATATATACATATATACATATATATATATATACATATATATATACATATATATATGTATGTATGTATATATATACATATATACATATATATGTATGTATGGATATATGTGTATGTATATACATATATACATATATATATACATAAATACATATATATATATATATGTATGTATATACATATATATATACATATATATATATGTATATATATGTATATATATGTATGTATATATATATGTATATATATATATGTATATATATATGTATATGTATATATATATGCATCGTATCTTGATTTCAAACCTATCACCAATGGTTCATTAACTTAATAACTTTTGAGCTTGACAAAGTTCATTTTATAAACATTAGTTTAGATACTAACTTAGAATCTTAAATAATTTGAACAAACACCTTATCACGTACACATATCAATCTAATGTTCATGGAAGGGTTACTTCATTCCTCATTTATCAAGAATCATTAATCCCTATGTTTGTATTGTGCACTTGTTAACTTTGAATGTATATTGCATGTGTTTCACTTATCACATTTTTTTTTTGAACGGCTGGTTAGTTGTTAGTTGTTAGTATCACCAAGTTAGTAATATTCGCCCATGCCAAGGTTTGAAACTTGGACCTCTAAGAGAGACAAAACCTCCCACCTCCCCCTTAACCACTAGGCCAAGAGATTACCTGGGTTAACCACTAGGCCAAGAGTCCCTTAAGCTTCACATAACCATTTAACTCATTGATTAAACTGATTAATTCACATAGATAGTACCACCTGGGTTAAACAACCCCATTCTCTTGTTTGTTGGACACATCAACCAAGAGACAACTATATTAGATGATTATTTTTACTTTTCTAACAAATACTTCATGATAAGGTATTTGCTGAGGCTAAACACAGTCACTATGTTGATTGTGGACTCGTGTAGATTGGATTCCCTTACTTATGTTTATAAGCACAGCTGAACACGATTCAAAGCTATGATTCTTACTTATAATTATAACTTATCATCTGTCATGTCTTAAACATAGAAACTCTACCAACTAAGATTAATTAATCATAAATTTTTTAAACAATTGAGATAAGCTCGGAACACTACATTAAGAGTACAATGGAAGATTTATGGAAATAGTCCTTTTGTAGATTAGACCATATTTTGTATATCTTCGAGGCTTGGACTTTAAAAAAATGCTAGTTAACATTTCTCTTGAAACAATGTGTTCATGATATTTGATTTCATTATATACTTATGTTTTCGCTTTAGAGGGAGTATGATACATTGTCTCGACAACCGCAGACTCCGCTCGTGGAGGAGCTATATCGCGTTTACCTTTTAATTAAATCAATATTTTAAAAGTAGACAATAATGTAACAGTCATATATAAATGTTAAGTGGTTTATAGCTACAATAACGTATAGGTGACTTTATTAGATAATGTTAAAATTTGGTTATTATGTTGTGGTTTGTTTAGGCTTTAATATTCATTTTTATCATGTTCGAGTGTGAAAGAAACCTTTTAAATTGATGGTTAGGATGCATACATTAGATTCTTATTGTCCCAACAATCTGGACCCCAATGTTTACATGAGTTTTTAGTACGGGGTTTGTCCTAATTTAAAATTTCACAATAATAAAATAATAACAAAACTTAACGGTTTTATAGCTATAAGCGTGTATAAGTTACTTTATTGAATAATATTAAAATTTGATTATTCTTTTATGGTTTCATGAGACTTCAATAAATACAACTTTGTCCAAGAACATATATTTGATATTTTATTATTACTTTTGATCATAAGATGCTATTATTGAATTTAAAGTCACATGATAAGGATATGGTAATGAAGCTTCTTAATCCGATCTACAAATGTCATCATCATATGCACATATTAATGATCTTGGAATCACCAAATTCAACGATTGTTTTTATCTCGAAGTCCCAAAATGATGAAGTTTTAAAAATTGCTTCTTCCCGATGAATCATTTTTGCAACATGGGGTGTGATATTTACATAATCTCTAATTCTCTATGTGCATTTATTTTCGATAAATATTCAAAGAAGTATGTTTGGATTTTAGTTGTTCGTGAGGATATAAAATTCAAATATGTAGTCCTTATTGAAAAACGCAACTATTTATCCTTAGGCTATATTGTTTTGTCCTTTCTATTTTGAAATTGTAAGCGCTGAAATCAATTTCTCTTTTTTTTTAAAGGCAATACTCCATAATTATGCATGCTAGCAAGTAGCTAAGCATGCTAATAATACATTAATGTTGTAAAAGTCAGTCAAATTCCCAAGATAATCAACCAAGATCTCAATCATAATTATCTCAATCACAATAACACGGAATGAAATTATGATTGGAAGAAGACAAAGAATGATCAAAACAACTTCAATTGATAATCAATAGTGATTACAATCTTGTGCGAAATCGCACAGAGCAAATACAAGCGAAATTGATCTGAAAACTGGACAAAACTTAGCTACAAAAGCGAAAATTACATATATATACTAAAACAAACGGTTCTCGCGCGAGACAGGCTTTTCGCGCGGGTCTTCATCTCGCGCGAGATCAGCTTCTCGCGTGAGTTCAATTTTTGCTTGACTTCTTTGTTTCGTGTATCACTTTGTTGTTTTGCCGAGCCTTATGTAGTCTTCTACATCTCCCCCTAGGCTCGGTGAAACATCATCAGTCAAAGTCAACATTGGCTTTCTTGAAAGAACCAGAATAAGCGTACCATTTATTTCTAAGGATTCGATCTGTCATCCAGACATATTGGCAAGACAAAAAGTAAACAGACTCGTCAGCTGTGATAGGACAATGTAGCAGCTTGTTCAAGTCGTCTTTGCCAAACTTTATTAAGTCAGCTGGATCGATGATTCTATATGATCTATCAATGTATTTGATCACAGCCTGACCTAAATCCTTCTCACAATTCCAAGATAGAAATTGCTTCAAAGAATTTGGAGGAACTGGAGCATGTACTGGGACTTTCTTTATGTATTTGGGATGTTGATAGACTCTGATTTTCATTGGAGCTTTAGTATTTTCATTAATTCTGGAAGAGTCATCAATCACCTTTGACTTTGCAGTTTTGAAGTCCTTGAAGTTAGTTCTCATCTCTCTTCTTATCTTTGATCTCATTAATTCAGCTTCTCCATAGTTGCTTTCATTGAAGAATGGAGCTTTTCCCATTGAATAAAGATCAGCAGCTCTTAAAGTATGAAAATCTTGAGGGCTTTTCAGATAATCAATCTCACCATTCCTTCTCTTAATTACGTACATCTTCTTTTCACCATCATAAGCCCAGCTAATAACATGAGAAAGTTCACCATACTTGTCTTTCGGCTTTGATACGAATAAGAAATGAGTCTCTTTAGGTGGTGGAGGTGCTTTGAATTGTAATCATCCTCTGGTATATAAAGCAATTTGCCCAGTAGAGTCCTTTTGTATTGTACCAAAAGAAGTTGGATCACTTACAGACTCAGTAGGAATTTCTCCTTCTTCCAGATCAATATCTTTGAATAAGTCTTGTAAGTTGTTCCCAAAAATGTCAATATACTCATTTTGCTCTTCAACATCATCAAATAACCCAAATTCTTCTTCTGTCGTTTCAGTTGCAGTAGATAGCTTGAATGAGTACAACTCTTTATCATATAACTCTTTCGTGTTAGGATCCAATGGTTCGTATCCTTCTGGATTACTAGCACTTGGTCCTGAGACATTTTCAGTGCTAGTTTCACCAGTTGGATTAGAAGATAATCCTCCAACATCACCTCCATCATCATCATTATTATTATCATCATCATCTTCACCATCATGTCCACCATCATCTCCACCATCATTATCATCATTATCATCATCTTTGTCATCATCATCCTCATTTTCATCATCATCAGAATCTTCATCATCATCAGAATTACCATAATCAAGTAAATCTTCATCATCTTCTTCAGTAACAATAGGAAGAGTCATCATATGTTCCGGCTCAACGAAAGCTGTAGATGTAAAAGCTTCAGTGATAGGTACTTCAGATGAAATTGGAACATCTTCAGTAGTACTAACACTTGGCTGTTCTTCAGTTGCTTGAGCTTCGTTGCCTTTTCACTTTCTTGAATATTTTTGCAGGAGATGGACTTGGAGAACGCCTGCTCATCTCACCAACCACAGTTGTAGACCGAATAACTGGTGGTTGATGGAAATAGGTTTGAGAGATAAACTCTCTCAGCTTATTCAGCTGCCTCTCCAAACCCGATGAATAGTCAAAAATATTCTTCATTTGTTGTTCTAGAGTTGCTATTCTTGTATCTTTGATTGCAGAATCTAGATGAATCATGGTAATTAGCTTTGTTTTCTCTTCATTTTCCTTTTTCAACTCAGATATAACCTTTAGATTTTCATAACTCTCCTTTTCCAAATTCTTGATTCGTTCTTCCAAAGTAATAGAGTGAGGAGCACTGGTAGATTCTTCTCTTCCTTGGAAATCTGGAGGAGTGTTTAGAAAAGTATCTACATCAAACTCCAGATTTTCTTGTCTTGGTGGAGTTGAGAAAACAGGATCAGAGACGTTAGGTGTATCAAAAACATGAATTGGTTCAGTCTCAGTAGCTGTACCACTTGAGCCAGCTGGATGTTCTTCCTCAGTCGTCTCTTTCTCAGGTGATCTTTGAGTATCAGAAATAATAGGCTGTTCAGTTTCTGTAATAATCACCTGAGTACGTGGTTTTCTTGGAATTTCACCTCTTCCCCTTTTTCTAACCGGGAAATCTTTTCTCCTAGCCATTCTCTTTCTCCTCATAGAAGTACTAGGTGAATCCACAGGATTATAATCAGAATCTCTCTCATCTGTACTTATCCTGGAAGAAGTAGAAGTAATAGGAGGTTGATCTCTTTGAAGAATGTAAGGTACATTCCCAATTTGATCACTATCTGTCTCAGAACTGGAAGCAATGTGTACTTCACCTTCCACTCTCCCTTCATTGATTGGCTCCTCTTCAAACATTCTTTCTATCTCCTTATCAATATCGTCTCTAGCATCAGAGGCAGAAGTGCCAGTCTATGCTTCTTCAGTGTTAGCATTTTCTCCTTCCAAATCTCCAACAGTGTCATCTATCTCAGAGAATTTACCAATCTTAGCAAAGCTTTCTCCAGAGCACTTGTTTCCACGTGCTCCAGTAAGATGAGTAAAGATCTCCTTCTTGATAGTCTGTACAACATATTTTGGAGACCTCAGAGTGGCAAGTTCAGGATAGGCGTCATTAATTACCAGCTGAATAAACCGAGGATACATTATAAACTTCCTTCCTGGATTAGCTGTGGCATTTTTCTGCATCTCTTGGAAGATTACTCCAGATATACTGAATGGAAGATCATCCACCAGGGAGACTAATAAAGATCCAAACACAGCACTTAGACTATCCATCCCAGCCTTCAAGTTGCTCAGACAGTGAATAACCACGTTAAATAAATACTTCCAGTACAGTGGCAGCCACTTCTTCTCCAGACTAGGATATCTGTACTCGTATCCCATCCGAGTTAGACAATCAATAACAACATTATCATCCAATCTGGTTGGAGCACCCTCTTGGTCATCAAAAAGTAGTACTCTATTTAGAATAGCTTGGGAGACAGTCACTCTCTTATCTTTGACAGTAGCAGTGATGATTGGATTTCCAGCTTGATCTTTTTCTAGAGCAGCAGTACTCCAGAAAGAATCGATCAACTCAGAATATATGGCTGGATCAGCAGAAATAGCATATACTATTCGGGAGTTCTTTAGTCCTTCAATCATAGACGTGAAAAGTTTCTTTCCCTCAGGAACATCATCCAAGTATGCTACACAGTTATGATTTTTGTTAAAAATCATTTGAGCCATATGCAATGTCACAAACAAACAACTTTAGAATGATTGAAATAACTTAATCACACATAAGAAAAATGTTAACACTTAGAAAAATTTTATCATTTGAGTTTTCTTTCACGTGGATATAACACATTTAACACTTAGAAAAATTTTCAGCATGTAATTATTTTCAATCGTGCGAAAAAGAAATGTTCAACACTTAGAAAAAATTAACAAATAAGGTTCTATCATGCGAAAACTAAATTCATGCGAAAATTCCAGTTGAGCGAAATGTTCATTTCATGCGAAAATCAATTTCAAGCGAAAAATCCTTTCGTGCGAAACTCTCATTTCGTGCGAAGACAAGTGTCATGCGAAAGTCAAACATCACGCGAAACCAATAATCATGCGACAACTCTTATCACGCGAAAATAGAATTCACGCGAAAAGCTTTCTCATGCGAAAACAAATTTCGCGCCTTTTCATTGTACTTGTGCGATTCGCATATTTCAATCATCAAATTGACTGTCAAAAATATGATTTTAATCCATGACAATCATTCCACAACTGTCGCCTAGGATCATTATGTCTATTTCATCTTTCAATTTCAACTTTTAAGTCCATTTATGAGATTTTAGTTTAAGTTGTTAAGATCCATTTTGAAATTCTTCTCTTTAGTAACCATATAGATCAAGATATACCTTTAAAATCACAATATGAATGTAATGTGAATGGCTACGTGTAGTAGAATGTCGAATAAGAACAAGATGAACTCAGATTTTGAATTTATGAAGGGAAGCGAAAAAGGGTTTCGGATGAAAGATGAAGCGAAAAATGACTTTTCGCCTTGACTGATGATATTTAAAAGTCAAATTGTGTATGAGATAAATCCTTTCGCATACCCTAATTTTTCGCGTGACATCTTTTATCACGCGACAACTCCAATTCGCATGAGTTTGTTTAATCCTTTGAAAAATTTTCAATGTTTTCAGATTTTCAACATTTCTTGTGTTTACATAAACATTTATTATCAGTTATGTATGTCAACAAAAAGTTTTATTTACCAAGTGACCAATTAATTTAATGAATCTTCAATTTTTAAAATTTATCTGTTATTTATTTGTCTTAAAACGAAACAACACAGAAGTAAAATGAAAACAATATACACAAAATAACAAAATAATGAAAACAATTAAAGAATCAAGATCGGATTTGTTTATTAATCAATATTGTTTTGTAAGAATTTTCATAATGAGATCATATAGTTATTTGTTAAGTCAAGACTCTGTCCGACTTTTATATAAAATAACTGGTTAAGTTGATTGTCAATATATTTTGTCCTTTTTAAACTTATACCTCAGGTTTTATTCAGAAACATAAGGAATGATACATATCATGTTTTGTTTTGATTTAATATAATACAGTGGATCCCACAATCAGAACTTCTGTAAAATAATTATTATTCTTCAAGACACTGTTGAGATTTCAAGTCACCCCAAATTGACTTAAACCATGCATTGTTGATCAGTGATACCATTTATTTATTCCTAAAATATAACTATTTGAGCATAACTAGCCTGAGAAATATCTCTTAATCACAGAATATTAACAAGTTTAAGGACTTACTAACAGCCATCCAGACTTACGTCTGCCCTCTCAAGATGTTTAGGACTTACAAGCCATCCGGACTTACATGCCCCATCTTTTGATTTTGCCTTCCATGATCAGAAAATATTCTCAGAATAGAAAATATATACCATATAGTATGTATGTCTTTAGACATATCTTTTGATTTGTTGTGCTTCTTGGCATCTTATATCCTATATGACCTTTTGGCATCTTTTTGCTCAATTATTTGCTCAACTATTTTCTTTTTGTCTTTTTATATTTTCTTTTTTTTCTTTCTTTTATATATATATATATACATAGTTATGATAATCACTGAATCAAACAAATACAGGCTTGAGTATGACAAGATTATAACTCTCAGTCTGTGTTAGAACATTTTTGACATTATCACAGAATCCTGATATGTTCCCCACTAAATCATATCACTTTAATTCAAGTGTAATCACTCAATTATGATCTTTTTATTTATGAAAGCAAAGCCTATCGACACATCAATCATAATCCAAGTCTATTCGTATTTAAGACTTTGAAAGTACTTAGACTCTTTTAGAACTTTGTAATATCATTTCTCATTTAAGTATGAAAATTTCTTTTCTTTTCTTTTCTTTTTATTTTTCAGTCCTTTGATCTTGACTCCCCCTAAAACCAAAAATATTTTTCACAACATGTTTTTCTAATTTTCTCCCCCTAAAATTGTGATTGTCTTTTTAAAGGAAAAGAAACAATTGCAATTTTATTTGTTATTAACAAAAGTGAAAAATCTTTTTGTGAAGATTCAAGAAATCAATTTATCCAAAATTAATCATTCCCAATGATTGCACAAGGAAATCAAATCGAGAATGATCAAATGCTTTGGTAAATAAGTCAGCAATGTTTTCGGTTGACGGCACTTGTTTTAAATAAATAAGTTTTCGATCAAAACAGTCACGGATAAAATGGATGCGGATGTCAATGTGTTTAGTTTTGGAATGTTGAATGGGATTTTTAACGATGTTCAGAACTGCCGTGTTATCACACCAAATTGGTGTGTCGTAAATATTGAGACCATAATCGTGAAGTTGTTGTTAAATCCAGACAAGCTGGGAACAACAGCTCGATGCAGCCACATATTCAGCTTCGGCAGTGGATGTGGAAACAGTGTTCCGCTTTTTACACTGCCAGGAAATGAGTCGGTTACCCAAGAATTGACATCCTCCTGTAGTCGACTTCCTGTCTAAATTACAACCACCATAATCACTGTCAGTATAAGAAAATAAATTGAAATCAGAATTTCGAGGATACCAAAGACCAAGTTTGGGTTGACCCTTGAGATACTTGAAAATCCGCTTGACAGCTTTCATGTGTGATTCTTTTGGATCACTTTGATAGCGGGCACACTGACAAACAGGGAACATGATATCTGTCCTGCTTGTAGTGAGATACATTAGAGAACCAATCATTGATCTGTACAGATGTTGATCAAACGGATTCGCCTAATGGATCTGGAGTGAGAGTAGGTCGAGAAGACATAGGAGTTGGAGCAACTTTGGAATCTTGAAACTTGTATTTCCCAAGAATAGTCTGAACATATTTTTCTTGATGAATGAGAATACCAGTTTCAGATTGATTAACTTGGATACCCAAGAAAAATGAAATTTCTCCAAGAGAACTCATCTCGAATTTCTTCTTCATCACTTCTTCAAATTCCGTGCACATACTATCATTTGTAGAACCAAAAATGATATCATCGACATAGATTTAAACCAGAATAATGTCATCGTCTGATTTACGAATGAATAAGGTTTGATTAATAGCTCCTCGTGAATAACCATTTGCAAGCAAATGTTCAGTCAGAGTTGCATACCAAGCACGAGGTGCTTGATGTAAACCATATAATGCCTTATCCAACTTGTAAACATAATCAGGATGATCTGGATCTTCAAACCCAGGAGGTTGACAGACATAGGCTTCTTCTTTCATTTCTCCGTATAAAAAGGCAGTTTTAACATCCATCTGATACACCTTGATATTCATGTATGAAGCAAAGGCTAAGAATATTCGTATTGCGTCAAGTCTTGCAACTGGAGCATACACTTCTTCATAATCCAATCCTTCAACTTGATAGAATCCCTGCACCACAAGACGTGCTTTATTCCGAACTATAACACCCTTTTCATCCGTCTTGTTTCTGAATATCCATTTTGTTCCAATCAGAAGCTTATCCTTTGGAAGTTCTACAAGATGCCAAACATTCAGCTTCTTAAATTGCATCAACTCATCTTGCATTGCTTCTATCCAGCTGTTTTCCTTGAGTGCCATTTACACATTCTTGGGCACTATTTGTTATAGAAAGCAAGCATATAGGCATGTGTTTATTGCTCCTGATTGACTTCTGGTAATGACTCCTTCATGCAATGGACCAATGATTGCTTCTGTTGAATGAGTTTTATGAATTCTTAATTGAGGAATATCATCTGCAACCATCCCGTCTTCCAAGTTAGTGATGTGTTCAACATTTGCATTCACTTCTTCAGAGTGTCTAGACTGATACATAATATTTTCTTCCAACGTGTCATCTGAAGTGTGATTTGCAGAAGCAGTAGACACATTTGGAGATTCTTCAAATGGAACTTGAATGACTTCTATTGGTGTATCCAAAGTTTCTGAAGAAGATGAAGACAATGGTGAACTTAGTGACTCTTCCGGCTCCTGGGTAGGGATTTGTTCTGAAATATCATCTGATAAACCAGAACTTTCAGACACTTGCATAGAAGCTGTGGGAATAGCCTTGGATGATGAAGAAATTGCTGAATCATCAGATATAATAGATGAAAGTTCCTTAATGATTTTGTTCTCCAAAGATTGTGATACAATCTCACCCTTGGATTATGATATCGTTTTTCAGAAAACTTGAATCTTCAATATAAGGTCGACTTAATATCTTCAACTTTTCAAATCTTCAAACAAAACCTTTCGTAAGGATGGTTTTCGTACAAGTGGATGTTGAATTTGATGCAACTTTTAATCTTCAAATCTTCATAAGTTCATGCCCTTTGATTCGGTTTAGTGTGTGTTCTCGGTTTAGTGTGTGTTCTCGGTTTTGAATAGATCCTCGATGAAACCGGAAATAACTCAATCAAAGGTTATACAATGAATTCACTTGAGCATTTATACAAACACTGGGTGTGCATATCAATACTTCATACCGATCATAGCATTTGAATCAAATTTGTCTTCAATTTCTTCACCAACTCATACAATTTGAATCAAAATGAGACAAAATTGTGTGTGTGTCTTAGTTTCGGATTGAACGTTGATGAAACCGGATAAACTTTCAACAACATTAACTAACCTTTTAACTTGTTTAACATCCTCGAATGGAAGATCGTGGAATAATGATCCATTGTATCAAGAGCAACACCTTGCTCTGATACCAAATGTAAAGTCCTTAAAAGCGATCGATCTCACTTCGTTTGAATTGTTGCACTTGATAATACGCGAAGACGGGTGCGTAATTTGAATGAATCAACCGAGAGAACAAGAAATTAAGCACAATATCATTGTAATTCAAATGTATATAACATGTGTCGAAAGATTACAATGATAATCGATATAGAATCGATCTCACCCGAAGGTGGAAACAATCACAAAATGTGATCTGCTCGAACTAAGCGAAAACTATAATTAAACACACACTTAAAATGATCTCTCGGTTGTAAAATATGTTGCACACACACCTCACTGTGCACACATGCACGTATATATATTAATGAATGGAGTTGTCGCATGCTGCCAAAGAAACTGTTTTCGCATTGCATGCCATGTCGCATGCTTTAAGTTTCCAAGAGAACTTTCGCACGCGTGGATTTCCACTTTCCATTGAAGACTTTATTTGCTTTTTGTACTTCTCTCGCATGGAGATCTAGTCTCAAGTTCTCGCATGCATATGCGACTCGCTTGCCTTTCCTTCATTCGTATGGATGCATATTCGCATGTATATAATATTTTCTTCATTGTCGCGCGATGTGATCTGTGTCATGCATGCATGTTGTCGCATGCATGGCATGTTTTGAATTCAAATCTCAATCTCTTTGTTCGTTCACGCAATAACGATATTGTAATCCATATGTTTTGTCCCTTACAATGCGTTATTGTCATTGAGATCTTGGTTGATCATCTTGGGAATTTGACTGAGTTTTACAATTGGTATCAGAGCAAGGTGTTGCTCTTGATACAATGGATCATTATTCCGCGATCTTCCGTTCGAGGACGTCAAACAAGTTGAAAGTTTATCCGGTTTCATCAAGGAGTTATTCGAAATCGAGAACACACACAACACAGATTCAGATTGAAAGATATTATGAAGTTTTGAAGCTCAACAGTTGTTGCATCAAAGTCAATTATTCCGCGTGTGCGAGAACCTTCATTGAGAAAGGTTTATTGAACAATTGTTTCATCTATCCGCTGATGCAAGAACCTTCATTAGAAAGGTTTATTGAAGATTCAAGTTGTTTTTAAACACAAAACGATATCATAATCCAAGGGGGAGATTGTAAGGGACAAAACATATGGATTACAATATCGTTATCGCGTGAACGAACAAAGAGATTGAGGTTTGAATTCAAAACATGCCATGCATGCGACAACATGCATGCATGACACAGATCGCATCGCGCGACAATGAAGAAAATATTATATACATGCGAATATGCATGCATGCGAATGAAGGAAAGGCAAGCGAGTCGCATATGCATTGTAACTCAATATAATATTTTAACACATTTAATACACTGAGTATAGTTTTTTCTAACTTGTGTTTTTAAATTACTCCAAACTAATTGTATATTACTTGAATTTGAACCCAAAACTTGTATTCTTATTTTTTTTAAAATAAGTGATTTGTAAAAATACTTATGTAAATTCAAAAGAACATTTACTGTGTATGTCATTCAAAAAACAGAGAAAACGTTATTGCTATAAATTTGACCATTTGGGACGATCAAAACCGTTGTATTGTCGCCTCATATACATAATTGGCTATGGTTTTAATCGTAACAATTACCACATCATAAATAGTAATTGAAATGGTTTTTGCATGGGAGGTAAATATCACTAATAGGGACACACTTTGCAACGAAGTTAGTGATGTATATTTCCTGTCTAACCTGTAGTTTAATTTATGTAAAAAAAATATTTACAAATTTATCTAAACCCATCATAGATAGTAAAAGTACCATGCCTAAATGTGATACCCATACGTAGATAGTTAAACTACAATGCGTAGATGTGATACCCTTGCATAGAAAGTTAAAGTATATCATGCGTAGCTGGGATGCTCATGAAAAGAGAGTTAAAGTCCGATGCGTATATGTGTTTGGTCATGTATATATAACCAACTCATGCACTGATGTAATGTTTATGCGCAAATGAAGTTGTCCATGCCCACCTAAAGTATCTCATGCGTAGATATAGAAAACCACACATAATCCCTCATGTATTTATGTAAAGCGTGAATCAAAGAGTAAAGTCTCAACTAACTTAAAGTATAACGTGTCAAACTTACAAAGTGTTCAAAAATTATACATGAAGGTAAAGTATAGTTAAAGAGCTAAAGTTCACTGGATATTTCATAGAGTACTTTTAATCAATCTGATTTATTCCGTACCCTTAGCTTATTAAGAAAGCTACATCAAAGTCAAAGGTGTCACACCCTCAAAATCCACATGCGGAGTTTTACCGCGAGGCGTGTAAACAAACCAGGATCACAGTCAATAGTTACTCGGAATGACTCAATATGCCATGTTTAAAATAAAACAAACCAAAGTTCAAACTTTAAAACCATGCGGAAGCGTTTTGTAAACAAGACAAACCCAAAGTACAAAAATGTATAATATGGCAAAACACGCGCCATCCAAGTGTTTGAAGCCCATAATTAACAGACGAGTAAATATGTCTATAAAATAAAGCCTTAGAATGCATGCTGGACCCGTGTTGTGCTCCTACTGGCAAGCTGAGTTATCGACCTGAGAATAGCATACTAAAATGTAAACACAATGGTTGGTGAGTTCAAGAGTTGGCGTTCAAATATAAACAGTTTAACAGTTGTGATATATAAGCAGTGTATTGTAACAGATAGCTAGTCTATTAACAATAAATATTAATTCATAGTTATTTCGCAATTGAAGCTGACTGTGATAATTTTTGCCTCCTGACATGACTTACAGGTCGTGACAAATGTTCATTAGGACAAATTGCACCCGGTTGACCTCGAGTCACACAGGTAGGGCTTGTCATACCCAGTAGTACAACCCAAGTTTCCCCACTATTCAATATTAACAATTCGAAAGTATGAGGACTTTTCCATGGTAAACAGCACTATATTAATATTATACACAACTTAAGTATATAAAACGTTTGTGAAATTACCAGTATGCTATCTTCCCAAAAAGAGATTAAATAAAGAGTGGAGCATGAACTCACCTGATATGCGTACAAATACTTAGGGTTTACTTGGAAGTGAGTGTGGACAGACAACCTTCAGAGGTTACCTAGATCACGTGAGTACATGAGTACGTGGAAACAGAGAACATGTGGAACCCTAAGTACACTACAACCAAAGACTCAAGGTTTCAGAAAACAAACACGTTTGACCCAGTTGACCCGTTTGACCCATTGGTGACATTATGAGTTGTAAACCAATTAAGCAAACATGAACATATATCATACATGGTTAACATTCCAATGGATCACATGTCATTACCCAATGCATTACTTAGATCATCATACCATATAAATATCATACAAGTCATGCCAGTCCCTAACAACTAGCATGCTCAGTGTATCTATACCACAACTAATGCATCATACAAAGGTCAAATCATGCATAACCTACCCATATGACCCATAACCATGAATTATCACAAACAGGCCAAAACAGATAATTTATCAAGTAATCATCCACACTATCCAACAACACATTCGACATGTCTATTACATTCGACATACACCAAGATGATCAATTTCCAGTCCCAAACATAATGCCCTAGTTACTAATCCACATTCAACATCATGTATGATCATCAAAGTGCATAAGTCACACATAATCAAATGGACATCCCATACAACCTATTTAACAGGTTCTATCTCCTTAGAAATCATCCATTGACATACTAACATACTCCTAATGTCCCAAACATGCTCAAACTATCATCCTCTAAACTTTGTGCAAATAAAGTTTCCCTTTTGGGAAAGTACATCCCAAAACTATCAAATATCTAATGTATACCTGAATTCATTAATAATATACCATTTCAAGTTCATAACAACATCTAAGAATGATCAACAACATCCAAATATCATAACTCATCAATTTCATATCTTAAAAGTTACTACTTTTGGAAATATATGAACTACAACATTCATTCCAAGGTTTCTAGCATTCATATCAACAATCTAGCACCTATTCATCATTATAAACACATCCACAACATCAATTTATCAACAAATCAACATTCTAAGCAAAATAAAGTTACTATTATTAGTAACCTATGAACAACACCTTCAATTCATCAATTTCTTGCAAGATCAATTTATTCTAGCATTCATCCAACCAAACTAACATCATGAAATCATTAGACAACCATCAACTTCATATAATCAACATCAATTTCAAATTAGGGTTCATCTTGCATCAAAGTCTATGAACAATTCAACAAAGCATATCATTCTTGCATAATCGATGTTAAACAACATGTATACTATCTAACTAACCTACTAGCATCATAAAACAACAACAAAATTCGACATTTTTGAACCCAAATCTGAATTAGGGTTCGACCACATCAAAAACACCATAAAACTTGTAAAATTCTAACCTTTAAACGTATATTATCTTACAATTGATGATTCCAACGTGTTCTATAGGTTGAAATCGATCAAAATCAACGTGTTCTTGCCTGTTCTTGGCTGAATTCACAATGGGGATGGAGAGGGGATGGTGGTCACGGCCGATGGGGTGGGATTAGGGTTGGGTTTTTTTAATTAACTTAATTATCCTTAATTACCCCTTTTAACCCTTATAATTTGTATTTTATAAAAAGGCTCTCTTTAATTTACTTTTTAAATGTTTTTTAAACACAATACTACATATATAAACCCATAGTAACAATTGTATATTTTTATCTTTATAAAACACAAACATACGAATTTACACCCACGTTTCCACGTTATGCGATGAAATTCAACGTTAACATTTAAATCGCGTAAACACATAAGCATAACACAATAATCATCTAATCAACTCGATTATTATTAATTTAGCATTATTAATTATTATTAGGTCACCAACGTTAAACGACAACTAGTGTGTGCTCACGACACGTGTATGCAAGACTTAACGGAACTAACGGAGTTTTGGTAACGGAAAATTACCGGATGTCACAAAAGGGATAAGTAAACCATAGTTCAAGAAAGCTAAAGGCATAGTTTAAATATGAAATGATAAAGGAACTTGAATAATAATTCAAGAATAGTTTTCCCTGTAAAGCACAACTAAGAATGATAAAGTACGCTAAAAGAGTCTTGCAAACATAGATGTCTTGACGTAGTTCAAGGATCGACATAGGAGTATTGTGTAATGGCAAGTGACATAAGTATTGTATTTGTTGCAAGTGATAATCAAAGGAGTCTTGTGTGCTATATAAACAATGGCTAAAGGAGTCTCGTATGAGTACAAATTCAAGATTAAGTAAAGGTAATGTAAGAGATAAAGAAGAGTTGAGAGTTAACACAATGATAACCAAAAGAGTCTTGCACTTGTGTAAGCACACAGATAAAGTAAAGTATAGAGTACATATACTATAAAGTATGATGTGAACTATAAAGTTAATGCATAGTTAAAGTAAAATAAATAAAGATAGCTAAAAATAAATTAGCAGCCATAGTTAAAGATAAAATAGAAGTTTGATATAGCTATTTGCTAAAAATAAAACAAAAATTCATTCAGTTGTTTTTATGCATATTAGCTTGATAGGTATGGAATGATGAATAAAGACGTGAGTTGGGCATAGATCTCAAGGTTACCCAACTTAGTATCCAAGTCTGGCATCTTAGCTTTGTTGTTAAGCTTTTATAAAGTTTTTTTTAATTAGTTTAGTGTAATGAATATGATCTTAAAAAATGTTTACTTTCCACTGCTTAAAGTATAATAAATGTTAGGTTTAAAAATTACGTTTTTGATATTTAAATCCAACTTTAAAATCTCCTAGAAACAAGGCCTTGCGCCTCACGATGGTAAGTAGTGTTGGTTGTCATGGTTTTGTCATGTCTTTAAATATATTAGGATAATGTCTTGTCTTTTACATGATATATAGTACCAATGGTTGTATGGTCTTTTGGTGGTCTTAACACAGTTAGAAGTTGATTACTTGAAAGAGTTTATTTTGACCGATTTTGATAAAAGAGTTAGAAATGACAATGCTAATATTATGGTTGTCTTTAAAGTAGTTGTGTTTTTAGTAACTTGAAGAGATCATATAGACCAAATTTGATTTAAAATAGTTGGTCTAAGTAGTAATGAATTGTATTTTTTAACTTAGAAGATGTCAGTTTGGTTCAAAACAGTTGGTTGTTATAAGTACTAGTGAAATTCATTTGATCAAAACAATTGTGATTTACACAACATAGTCCCTTACCCTTTATGATCTGCAAATACATATTGCTCTATAGTACCTTATAATCTTTGTCTTCATGGTTTACTCAAACATTGGTTTGTATTTGGTATTTAACTAGTACCAAGCCTCCCGCTTTGCAGCGGGGTGAAAAACCATGTTAAGTAGCGCCAATGTCAAACCACGGCCAATGACCATCAACACTGGAAAAGCTTGTATAAAGAATAAAAAATAAAAAATGTTGGACCAAAAGAACCAATGAGCCAAGATCAGGAAAACCTCTAAGTCCCACATGACATCACAACAACTGCTGAAGACTCCCATCAGCTATTGTGTTCTCTTGCTTGAATGTCAGACTCGAGAGCATCTTAGCTCCAACCATCAGCTGTTCTGACAAAGTCTGAAGAACAAAGTATGAAGATCAAAGAACTGAAGAATAACAGCTGAAGAAGACTCCAAAGTACTGAAGACCAAGTACTAAAGTCTAAAGTACTGATCTTACAAGTACTGAAGACTTCAAGTACTGAAGACAAGTACTGAAGAATCAAAGCTGAAGAACTGAAGAACTGGACCTTCTACTAAAGCACAAAGTCTGAAGACAAAGACTGAAGACAATAACTGATGATATCTACTGAAGTCATCAGTTGTTATATCATCTGAAGCCAAGTCTGAAGACCAAGTACTGAAGACTCAGAGTTTGTCACAACAGCTGAAGATATCTTCTTCAGTTGTTGTGATGGTTTTTCCTTTTTAGTAGTTTATTTTGTTTCAGTAGTTGTACAACAACTGAAGAGCATGTTCTTCATTGTTATAGTATCAGTAGTTATAAACGACTGAAGAGCTTGTTCTTCAGTCGTTGTAGGATTTCAGTAGTTTACTTTTGTCAGTACTTAGGAAACTTTTGTAAGAAGATGTCAGTTGTTGACATCTTCAGTAGTTTTATGTTTTGTCAGTTGTATTTTTAATATTCAGTTGATGTCAGAAAAAGGACATCAACCCATCCTTTTGCCGCCTATAAAGGATGGGGAACCATACTGTTTTAATTGCCGAAACGTGCGAAGCAATAGAACATTTATTATTTCGCAGAACTCTTTTCTCTCTTTATGCTTGTGCTTTTACATGCAATATCTTTTATGTTCTTGCATTAATCGCTAATTAATGTGCTAAATCCGCTGCAAACATAATCTGATTGATCAAACGAGAGGCTGAGATCCTGTCGAATGGTATCAGAGCAGGTTAATCATTGATCAATTTCACTATTGATCATTTGAAACTGCTCTTTTGATCTCTCTGTTTGATCGAATTAGCAATTTGCAAGAGTTAGCCATAGAGAGTGAGTTTCTGCTGTTTCCGGCCAAATATTAAGGTCTTTTGGTGGTTTTGAGTTACGTTTGTCGTGTTTAAACTTGTTTTTGACTAAAACCTGAGATGACAACACCAACTAATGATCCTCACAACACTGTTCCGCAACCAAGCCTCCGATGCTGGTAAGGAACGAGTATAACATATGGCAAAGACGTATGCTACACCACTTGGCTGTCAACAGTGCTGGTTGTTGGAAGTCAGTGGTGCATGGGCCATACAAGCCTATGGTGAGCGTCCCGGAATCTAATGAACAGGTTGCGAAGAAACCTGAAAAATATTCGGATGAAGATCTAAAGCTGTTCGAAATTGATGCTAGAGCCCATGGAATTCTAGCCATGGCTATTCCTAATGAGATATATTCAGGGCTCTTGCATCATGAGTCTGCTCATGACCTATGGGTTGCTCTAAAGGAACAATTTGGAGGAACTGATTCGGTCTTAGCAAACAATAGGGAAATCCTCGCCCAACAATATGAGACATTTTCATATAGAAAGGGTGAGACTCTGACCCAGCAGTTTGAGCGGTTCTCTTGTTTGATCTCTGAGCTGAAGATGGTTAAACAAGAGTACTCCAAAAGCCAGATGAAAACAGGTTCCTCAGGTCATTGCCTGAGAGATGGGACACATATACCATTGTCCTACGCTCCAGTGCTGACCTGGACACTCTATCTCTCACCCAACTTCATGGGAAACTGCTCACTTTTGAGAGAGAGGTAGAGCAAAAGAGGAAGTTGTCATCTTCTGGCAAACTTGCTGATGACTTTGTCCAAGGTAATGCTGCCTTGATAAGTCATGAGTCAAAATATGCTTCATCAGAAAGTTCTTATGATGAGCATATTGATTTCTCTACCAACTCAGAACAAGCTTTTGTTGGTGTTAGTAGTTCAGGAGGTGGTGGTGACAACTTGTGTTTTCTGATGGAGGACTTGAAGGGCATTCCAGATGATGATCTGGAAGAGATGGATATCTTGAACCAAATGGCAATGATAAATATCCGCTCTCAAAAGTTCTACAAGAGAACTGGTAGGAAATTCCCAGGACTCTCTGGCAAAACCAAAGTTGGTTTTGACAAGAGCAAGTTGATGTGTCACAAGTGCCAAAGGCTTGGACACTTTGCAAGAGAGTGTAGATCATCTGGATCTAACTAATCTGCACCCTTTGTGACTTTTCCCAGCAATAGCTCACAGCATAAAGGGCAACCCTCCTCCAGTTCTAGCTATCCATCTCAGGCACAGGCACCACCTGCTTATTTTGTGCCACAGGGTCATATGCCATATCCTTACCCCTGTTACTACATGCCTCAGCCTAGTCAAACTCAAGCACCCCCGGCTCAACCACCTCATGCTCTTCCAGAGCCTCATTCTTCCCAATCTCATCACCACACACAACCTCAACAACAAAGCTTTTTCACCCCAACTGTTGTTGACTGGAGTAGTCTACCAGAAGAGCTATCTGGTCAGGATCAACTACTTCAAGGTGCTGGTCAACATGGTGGTGACCAACCTTTTGGAAATCTTGCTCTAATGGCCCTTGATTCTGCTGAAGGGTCATCATCCAATGCCTCATCTCAGGTATCCACTGAGGCAAAAGCCAAGCTTTGTTCAGAATCATGCATAGCAACATTTGCTTCTATTAGAGAAGCAAATGTAGCTTTAATAGATAAAACTCTTGAGCTTGAGCAAACAATTTCCAAAAGAAAAGCTGATTTTGAGGTTGTTCTAAAAGATAAAAATGATGAGATTTACAAGCTTAAATGCCAAATCAAAGATGATAAAGCTAGGGAAGATGTACTTCTAGAGAAGTACAAAGACCTCAAGGAAACTCTTGCAACCACCCAAGTTGAGTGTGATCGATGGGTACAATCATGCAAGGGTTTTGAAATGCTTCTTAGCAAGCAATCAGCTTCCAATGTGAAGTTTGGCATTGGTTATAATCACACTGCTCCTCCCACAGATTTCACTTCAAGAGCAGAAGTTGAATCTGATGAGGAGAGCAATAACCAATCCTTCTCATCATGTGACTTACTATCCTCTGAGTCAGCATCATCAGAGATAGATGTCAGCATTTACTCCTGCCAAAACCAATCAGCTGATGCTACAACAGCTGATGGTTCAAATGCTGACTGTCACATGACCAAAAGGCTGATCAACTCAGGTGTTGTCACTAGAAGTACTGAAGGTACTGGAGAGCAAGTGACAACATCTGAAGTTCAAACCTCAAATACTGTTAGCACTAAAGAGAAGAAAACTAACAGTAGGAAAGGTTTGAAGACAGCTAGAGAGGATACCAGGAAAGCAGGCACTAGGAAGAAAACTGCTAGTACTGATGACAAACAGCTGAAGAACAAGTCTTCAGTAGTTAAATCCTCTTCAGCTGATGATCAGCATAAGATGAAGAAAAAGCCATGTGAAATATGTGGCTTGTTCAATCATCTTACTGATGATTGCTGGTACAAAAGGGGTTCCAAACTCAAACAGAAGGAGAAAATTGATGAAAGCATCAATAAAATGAAAAATGAGTTTGAAACTAAGTTTGTGCTAGCAACATCCAAGCCTGAAATCCCTAAGCCCAAAGCTAAATCTAAAAAGAAGGTAGGATTACTCAGGCAACAGCTGAGGTTGCTCAGAAAAAGATGGTACAACATAGGAACTCATCATTAGCAAACTCCAATGTGTCTGAAGAGCTGAAGGCCTTATCACAGAATCAGACACAATTGGTGATGATGGTTCAGCACCTAGTGGGAAGAGTCAACCACTTAGATGCTCCTGTGTTGAAATCACAGAAAAGGAAGTCCAAGCCAAAGGATTCCTCTTCTGTACCATCTTCTTCACCTCAAGCTGTGACACACAACACACCTATTAGTGCTGCACCTGTAGCTGAGAACAGACCTAAAACCAAGCAGGTGTGGGTCTCCAAGACAAACTAACACATGTTGTGTTTGCAGGGTTCTTCAACATGCCATAGAAGCATCTGGTATGTAGACAGTGGAGGATCCATGCACATGACAGGAAGCAGCTCCCTTCTTAATGACTACTCTCAAGGAAAGAAGGGATTTGTTTCATTTGGCAATGATGCAAAGGGTTACATCATTGGTAAAGGCATTGTTTCTAATGGGGAAATAAGGTTTGATGATGTTAACCATGTGGAGAATCTCAAGTACAACCTCCTGAGTGTCAGTCAAATGTGTGACAAAGGCCATGTTGCCCTTTTACAAGCCAGAACTGTCGGATTCTGTCATCCAAAGTTCTGAGTTTGATTGACAAGGCATTGGATGAACACACTCTCCTGAAGGCCAACAGGACAGGAAGAGTGTATGCCTTAGATCTCTCCAAAAAGATGGATCTAAAAGGCCATCCTTGCCTATTCTCCAAGGCATCTCCTCAAGAGTGTACACTATGGCATAGGAGGCTGGGTCATGTTAATTTCAAGAACATGAATCAGCTCATAAGCCATGGTTTAGTAAGAGGATTGCCTCAGAAGGAGTTCAAGCGTGAAGATGACTGCACTGCTTGTGTGAAAGGAAAACAACACAAAGTTCCATTCCCTTCAATAGAAGAACCTAAGTCCACTGCCTGCTTACAGCTTCTGCACATGGATCTCTTTGGTCCTGTCAGAGTAATGAGCATGGCAAAGAAGAAATACTGTCTGGTAATAGTGGATGATTATTCCAGGTTTGTATGGACTTTCTTCTTGCACTCCAAGGATGAAGCAGCAAAGACAATAATGAACTTTGTGTTACATGTAGAAAAGCAGTATTCCCTACAGCTCAAGTGTGTGAGGAGTGACAATGGAACAGAGTTTAGAAACCACACACTTGATGACTTCTACCTGTCCAAGGGAATTAGAAGACAGTTTAGCATTCCTAGAACTCCTGAGCAGAATGGAGTGGTGGAGAGAAAGAACAGGACCCTCATTGAAGCAGCAAGGTCAATGTTGGCTGACTCAGGGTTGCCACTGACCTTTTGGGCTGAAGCTGTCAATACAGCTTGCTATGTACAGAATAGAGCTTTAGTGAATAAGAGGTTGATGAAGACTCCATATGAAGTTCTTCATCATTTGGCCCCTCTTATTTCATTCTTTAAAGCCTTTGGGTGTCCTTGTTTTATTCTCAACACTAGCAACCCACTCCAGAAGTTTGCTAGTAAGGTGGATGCATGGTATTTTGTTGGTTATTCATCAACTTGCAAGGCCTACAGAGTCTTCAACTGTAGAACAAAGGGGGTTGAAGAAACTCTGCATGTTAAGTTCAATGAATCTCCAAAGGACAAGATTCCACAAAACCCTGTGGAGTTGTTTGATCTGGACATACTGCAATATGTTCCTTATCAACCTCCATCTGTTGAGCCTGTCAACAGATCTCCACCTGGTGGTACTGATGATGATGAAGTCAGTACTCACCTCTTCAGGTTTAGTGACGACCTGCCTAAGTCCACTGAACCTGATGCTCCTGTAGCCTTAGCAGCTCCATCCACTACAAATGCTGATGAGATTTCTGCTTGCTCTACTCCGTTTGAGCTGCCATCCTCTACATGGTTTCAGGAATCTCCATCACCATCTGTTGCTGCTGATAGGTCTACAAACACTTGCACAGATATCATAGTCTATCAAGAGCTCAAGAATCAACCCACATCACAGATCATTGGTGATATCCATGCTGGAGTTTCAACCAGGAATCAATTGTCTAACTTCTGCTTCTATGCTCTCTTCATCAGTCAGCAAGAGCCAAAGAACTATCATATTGCTTTAAGAGACAATGGATGGGTGGAAGCTATGCAGCTTAAGCTTCTTCAATTCAAGAAACAGCAAGTGTGGGAGCTTGTTCCATTACCCAAAGATAAGTGTGCTATAGGCACCAAGTGGGTATTCAGGAACAAAACAGATGAGAAGGGCCAAATTGTCAAGAACAAGGCCAGACTGGTTGTCCAAGGGTTTGCACAGGAGGAAGGCATCGATTATGATGAGACCTTTGCACCTGTGGCCAGACTGGATGCAATCAGACTGTTCTTAGCTTATGCTGCCTTTCACAGTCTCAAGGTTTATCAAATGGATGTCAAAAGTGCCTTCCTATATGGAAAAATAAAGAAGAGGTTTATGTGTGTCAACCACCAGGCTTTGAGGACAATAAACATCCTGATTGGGTGTACAAGCTTGATAAGGCTCTCTATGGGCTGAAGCAAGCACCTAGAGCCTGGTATGAGACACTCTCAACCTTTCTTCTAGAGAATAAGTTCACTAGAGGCACCATTGATAAAACCTTATTCATCAAGACTGTGGAACAACATAAGCTCCTTGTTCAGATTTATGTTGATGACATCATCTTTGCATCCTCTGATCCAAAGTTGTGTGATGAATTTACAAAGCTTATGAAGCTACGATTTGAAATGAGTGCTATGGGAGAATTACAGTACTTTCTGGGTTTGCAAATCAAACAACAGGATGATGGAATCTTCATCCATCAGTCCAAGTATACCAAAGAGTTGTTGAGTAAGTTTGATTTACAAACCTGTAAGCCCTGTTCGACTCCCATGATTCGCATCACACAACTAGATGTAGATCAGAAAGGTAAAGCGGTTGATGAAACCCTTTACAGATGTATGATTGGGTCCTTGATGTACCTTACAGCCTCTAGACCAGACATCATGTTTTGCAACATGTGCTTGTGCTAGATTTCAGGCTGCACCTAAAGAATCCCATTTGATTGCAGTCAAAAGGATCTTTAGATATCTGCAAGGTACCCAATCACTAGGTCTTTGGTATTCAGCTGGGCATTCTTGCAAATTAGTTGCTTTCTCTGATAGTGACTATGCAGGATGCAAAGTCACCAGAAAATCCACTTCTGGTGGTTACCAATTCCTAGGCAATTGTTTAGTTTCTTGGCAGAGTAAGAAACAAACATCCATTGCTACATCCACTGCTGAAGCTGAGTATATTGCTGCTGCAAGCTGTACCTCTCAAATACTCTGGCTTCAGAACCAACTTCTAGATTATGGCATTACTGAGACTAAGAATCCATTATTAATGGATAGTGCTTCAGCTCTTTGTATTGTTAAGAATCCAGTCCAGCACTCTAGGACCAAACATATTGAGATCAGACATCATTTTATAGAGATTGCTATGAGAAAGGTCTTATTGATCCTAAGTTGTGCCTAGTGCTGATGAGCTTGCAGACATCTTTACTAAGCCTTTAGATAGTGCCACATTCCAAAATTTGGTATAAAGGCTTGGCATGCTGCAGCTTGACTGATTTGACCTTTGCTGCTGCTTTTACTTCACAACTACTGATGAGCATTAGGTCAAATACAAGTACTGATGAGTAATTTAGTCTTCAGCTCTTTCACAACTACTGAAGACTAAAATGACTCAGAAGTACTGATGTACATTATTTATTGAAAACAACTGTAGTGAGGTGGATTACAACTACTGATGTATGATTTTCAAATAAATAAGTACTGAAGAACAATTTTGTTCACAAGTACTGATGTGTGATCTTACACAAGTACTGAAGACAAATTTGTTCACCAACTCTAAAGAATGTCATCAGCACTTATGAACATCTGATCATAAAAGCTGAAGGCATAAATATTCATAAGAGCTGAAGGGTCAATGAAACATCTGAAAGTCAGCCAAAGAGCTGATGAGTAAGTGTGGAGGCTAGTATGAAACAACTGATTTGATGGAAACAGCTGGTGAGTAATTTCTCATCAGCTGATGACAACAGCTGTCTTCAGTAGTTTCACAACTACTGATGGCTAACACCAAGTCAGTTTACAACTGAAGCAATACCATGTCTTCAGTAGTTCACAACTACTGACATTAGTAGTTCACAACTACTGAAGGCTAACACCAAGTCTTCAGTTGTTACAAAGTCTGAAGAAGAATATTAGGTCATCAGTAGTTCATAACTACTGAAGACTGACAGTAACTCTTCAGACGTTTACAACATCTGAAGGACAAAACCAAAGTCTCAGTAGTTTCAACTACTGAAGACCAACACCAAGTCCTCAGATGTTACAACCACTGAAGGTTAAAAACCACGTCATCAGTTGTTACAACAACTGTAACTAACACCAAAACCTTCAGTAGTTTTCTTCCAACCTTTGACCTACCCTTTAAATACCCCACTTTCAGAGCATTTACTCCTCACTTGACCTAATCCTTCCAAACCTCTGAAATTCCCATACACCATTAATGGCGACCATGCAACTGAAACCTCGACACAACTGTGTCGCCCATCTTACAAAATCGCCATTATGGCCTAAGTTCCACCAAGCCGTAGATCTTATGAACGACTCACCCTACAAAACGGCTTTCTCCTGAACCCCACTATATACACCGACTCTTTGGCGGAGTTTGGACAAATGTAACCGTCCAAACCGGAGAGTAGGATGGCGAGGTCTCCTCCGGTCCTCCGTCAACACCACCCCCCGTGGTTATCACTCCAGCTACCCTACGCCAAACCCTAGAGTTGGAGGATGCCACTCACCCAACTTCCTACCCCAAAGGTACCCTGGATCTCTCATTCACATCCCATGACTACCAGGGTAACCTCTCCGCCTCCACCTTGTTGAAGAAACACTTCCCTGACCCTCAACGATTGATCTTCCACATGGTGAACGTGTGTCTGGCTCCCAAGACCTCCTCGTGGGACCAGATGTCCACAAGGTGGCAACAGGTATTGTTCTCTATCTTTGAAAAACAACCGTTAAACTTAACTGATTTACTATTTTTGGAAATAAAGGATATGGCCACAAAACCAATTTCTAACGATGGATCTTGTATCCTCGGTTCATTATGGCCATAATAGAGAACCAGCTTCAGGCTGAGGGACTAGTTAGGACTGGGGTCCCTGCCATGGCTGTTCTAGCCGAGGTATACTCCAGGCACAACACTGACCAAACACTCAAACAGGCTGGCCGGCTGCGAAAACCCACGCAGCTGGAACCCACAGCCTCCACCTCCAAATCCAAAGTCCCCACCAAACCAAAAGCCAAAAAGAAGCCCAAAAAGGCTACTCAGGGAGATGAGTCCCTGAGGATGCCCCTGCAACACAAAGGCAGGATGTGCCTGCTGGTTCGATTCTCCCAGCAGGTACTACTACGACTCCACCCACCACAACCGCACAGGCTTCCTCTCAACAGGAGCCTGATGCAACCATTTTGGGGCAACCACATTACTGGGGTCTTTCTCACTGAGAAGACTGCCATTGAAGAGCACAGTCCTCCCCATGTGCACACTGCTTCGAGCCCATCTCTTGATGAGACCGCCCCACAATGCCCTACATTGGTTATCGCCAAAGTGCTGACCCATCTGAGCACTTCACCCTCTCCCTAGAAACCTATTACAACTGGGGAGACTCCAACCGAAGAGGGGGTGGATACAAGTGCCGGTAGGAGCCCACAGCACAGAGAATCAGTCCAATCTCCCAGTGTGGCTAGGGAGACAAGACAATCTGGTGAGGCTATCACTTCCCCTGCATTAACATCTGAGTAGGGTGAAGCTGGTAACATCACTAAGACCTCACCAGAGGCAACTGCCGATGATGGATCCAATCCGGAGGCTAGAAGTCCCCAGTACCATGAACAAGGGGCACATGCTATTACTGAGCCACACTCAGGGCATGTACATCCTGACATTGTCAGGAGGTCAGGTGATTCAGCTCATGTTGATGATGACCTGAGCTTTTCTATGATGTAGTAGCTCAAAACACTATCCTAGAGGATGAGATAAGCAGACTCAAAGAGTTGCTTGCTCAAATGACTCAGGATAGAAGTCCATCTGCCACCACTACCCCACAGATGGCACCTTCACCCGAAGGTCTCATAAACACTGAGCCACTCCCACAAACTCGGCCACCAGCCCCTGCTTCTGGCACTAGCTCTCAGGGTCAGAACCCCCTGAGCAGCTGGATGCTATCCTCTAAAAATCCCTACCTCTCATCACACCCATGCTTAAAGACTTAGTCATTCAAACCCTTGATGAGAGGCTTCCCACATACATCCAACCCATGGTGGAGGTTGCCATTTCTAAGGCACTTGCTGATAGTCAAACCCCAATCAATGCACCCAAAAAGGGGGAGACATCAGTGCAAGTCAAGAGGAAGAGGGTGAGGAGAGGTAGAGGCAGAGAAAGAGGTGGTGGTTGAGAGGGAGTTGGTTGAGGAGACTAGGAAGGTGAGGGAGAAGGGAAGAGGAAAGAGAGGGAGGTTGAGCAAATAGAAGTGGCTGACATCCAAAAGGATTTCAGTTTCACTGATAAGAAAAAGGAAAGGAGGGAAAGATGGTGGCTGACTCTGATCTAGCAGCCCTTGTCAAGGAGGCTGATGCTGAACACAGCAAATCAATGGATTCTGCCATTGCTCAGCTGTTCAAGCAAGGCTTTGACAAGGACACTGCCCTGCTAGATTAGGAGATCAGGAAAATGGAAACTAGGGAGATAAACTACCGATGGTCTACTTATAGCCAAGAGGATCAAAAGAAACTCGAGGCTATGAGTAGATTCATTTCGAAGTATCTGGCAGGCCAGTCCTTGATGTAAAAGCATGGACCAGGGACAGACTCCTGGCAATAACCACCAAGATCTGTTCGGTTGGTGATTTCACTAAGGGACTGCGTCGTAGAGGCCCTTTCTGAAGCAGGTGCTGGGAACAGGACACTGCTAGTAAAACAGACCAAACAAGCCCTTATCTCTAGGTTACTAGCAGTGCCTGCCAACATTCCCACACCAACAACCCAACCACAACCCACTAAACCAACCCCTTCACCACCAAAACCCGCAGCCAATGATCCACCCTTGAAGAAGAAGAGAAGGGTGTTAAGGCTGCAAGAAGAAGAAGAAGAAGAGGGGATGAGGAGGATAGACTGCCTCTTTCAGCAGTCATTCCTCTACCAAAGGCCAAAACCCAAACCATCACCCCCACCTCACAGATGAAACTGTGAGGGTGAAGATAGAGGAAGAGGCACAGCAGCTTCATGATGCTGAGATGCTTAAGTCTATTGACCAAGCATATGCTGCCTCTACCTCTATCATGAATATGAAGAAAGAAGCTCTGAGACTCTTCACTCTCAAAAAACCTTCCAATATAACAAAGAGAGAGTGAGGACTTGGCCTGATCCTAGGGTGGCTCACAGGATCACAAAGAAAAATATTCCTGTGAGGTACAAGAGCCAGATGAAGAGGATTGTAGATGAAGTAATCACTCTGGCTCTTGTAGTAACACCCTGGGAAATTATGGATGAGTTTGAAAAAGCTTATAAAGCTAAGCTACCTCCTGAGATGATGTTGGAAAACAGGATGGTTACGAAGGCTTAGTTTATAAGAAGCTTGAGAACTTCCGCAAAAATGAGCTCAACTTGTTGCTAGAAGGCAGACATCCAGATGAATTGCTTACAAGCAAATCACAACAGTTGAGCTCAAAAATAGGAAACAGGTCAAGTATGTCTCAGAGACATACGGCCGTGAAGGATTGTTCGATGGTGGGGATGAGGGCATGACCAAGGAAGAACAAATGATCTTTGTCCGAGCCTACACCCAAGAATCCTACCGGCTTGTACATGCGAGGTAGATCTCATGAATGGGACAACAGCTCTGTGTCCAATTCCCCAAGACAGAGCTCCCATCCATACTTAGCCAAACAAACACTAGAGACTACCTCTCAGGCCAGTGCTTATCTGGGTCAACTTCTAATCTGATCTAGAAGGAATAGACCAATCATTATGCCACCATAAGTGGGACAACCAATAATTAGAGGTTTTGGTTGCATTGGTTCAGGGGGAGTTTGTTGGACCAAAAGAACCATGAGCCAAGATCAGGAAAACCTCTAAGTCCCACATGACATCATAACAACTGCTGAAGACTCCCATCAGCTATTGTGTTCTCTTGCTTGAATGTCAGACTCGAGAGCATCTTAGCTCCAACCATCAGCTGTTCTGACAAAGTCTGAAGAACAAAGTATGAAGATCAAAGAACTGAAGAATAACAGCTGAAGAAGACTCCAAAGTACTGAAGACCAAGTACTGAAGTCTG
This sequence comes from Flaveria linearis, assembly GCA_024085815.1. NCBI lineage: Eukaryota > Viridiplantae > Streptophyta > Magnoliopsida > Asterales > Asteraceae > Flaveria > Flaveria linearis. The sequence goes on along the minus strand of CM044004.1, from coordinate 18,132,846 downwards.
AAGTACTGATCTTACAAGTTACTGAAGACTTCAAGTACTGAAGACAAGTACTGAAGAATCAAAAGCTGAAGAACTGAAGAACTGGACCTTCTACTGAAGCACAAAGTCTGAAGACAAAGACTGAAGACAACAAGTGATGATATCTACTGAAGTCATCAGTTGTTATATCATCTGAAGCCAAGTTTGAAGACCAAGTACTGAAGACTCAGAGTTTGTCACAACAGCTGAAGATATCTTCTTCAGTTGTTGTGATGGTTTTTCCTTTTCAGTAGTTTATTTTGTTTCAGTAGTTGTACAACAACTGAAGAGCATGTTCTTCAGTTGTTATAGTATCAGTAGTTATAAACGACTGAAGAGCTTGTTCTTCAGTCGTTGTAGGATTTCAGTAGTTTACTTTTGTCAGTACTTAGGAAACTTTTGTAAGAAGATGTCAGTTGTTGACATCTTCAGTAGTTTTATGTTTTGTCAGTTGTATTTTTAATATTCAGTTGATGTCAGAAAAAGGACATCAACCCATCCTTTTGCCGCCTATAAAAGGATGGGGAACCATACTGTTTTAATTGCCGAAACATGCGAAGCAATAGAACATTTATTTTTCGCAGAACTCTTTTCTCTCTCTATGCTTGTGCTTTTACATGCAATATCTTTTATGTTCTTGCATTAATCGCTAATTAATGTGCTAAATTCGCTGTAAACATAATCTGATTGATCAAACGAGAGGCTGAGATCCTGTCAAAAAATAAAACTAAACAAAAAGAAAAGTAGACGTAAAAATGTTGAACCACACATGTGCCACGTAAAACATAGAAAACAATAACTAAGTCGATCCAAGATCCGCGCGTTACGACGGGGCTGTTAATGGGAACAAATAGGGTCAAAATATTGAACTACACCCGCGTTGTGTTGCGACATGTTAACTCGTAAACTTTAAAACCAAAACAAAAAATGAAAAAGTTATAAAAGATAAAAAGTATAAGGATAAAAGCCAAAAGTGAAAAAGAATTGAGGTTAAACTGTAAAAGATCTAGAAATATGGGGTTAAAAATTAAAAAAATTAAAGATAAGAAAAAAAAACCCAAGAGAGGCACTCAGGCACAATACAATATACTCATATTATAACTACAATTCATCTTGATTGTAGGTCTCCAATAAGGAGTAACATTCAATCTCTCATCATTTACACCTAAATTTAATCCTTTAATCATCCAGAATGCTAAGTCAATTTAGTTTTTGAATACATTTCGTTTGTGACAGAAATCAACACTTAAACCTTGTCTATTTTGTTTCCAATACATTTAATTAGATTTGTGTTTTGTTGCAATTCAGTCCAGTTGTAGAGACTGAGAATTAATCTGTAAGGCCGCGTTCCCGGGACACTTACAGCTGGTCGATCATCAACTTAAAACACCTAATTATATAGCTTTACTAAAATCATGCAGCGGAAACTTTTAAAACCAACGTTTCATTTCTCTAAATAAACAATTTTGCAAAATAATACATCATTCATTACAAAAGATCGCTTGATCGTATTACAATGCAAAAACGTTAAACAAAAAGAATGCCATCCAAAAAGAGCCGAGTAGCCGCCCCGTGCCATCCTCAGCAACATTACCTGCTAACTGGAAACACATAAAAAGTCAGCATTGCTGAGTGAGTTCTAGTTTTATAATAAAACATACTTTCTTTTGCTAAAACCGTTCTTTACTTTCATGCAATCATACATCATACGTACACATAGATAATATCATTATTATCTTCATCATTCATTCATTCATTCTTTAACTTTCGTTCATTCATACGTCTGCTTGCTAGCCTTTCTTATTTTCATTCTTTATTAATGCATACATTCATTCATCATGTTCCTCTTTCATTATCTTCCACTTTACGTTACATAATACTTTCATTTCATTCATTAACATAACACGTAATGCCACGGGAAAGATAAACATTCATCATAATAAGGAACATCAACATACACAGTAGCATCATCATACAGGGCATCATCATCATACATAACATACATCACGCATAACATGCAACATCATCATACCCAACATACCCTCTAAAACCCCAACAATCATCTTACTTGAACTTTCTGGAACTTCCACGTCAAAACTTACCTGTGCACTTTCCCCCAAAGTTAGAAATTAAACTACGATTTTCCTCGGGTACACCAGCCCTATTTGGGCGTATGGGCATCCTTCAGTCGCATGGCCACCAGGCGACTAAACATCATGCAAATGGACCAATGCGGATGAACACAATGCGGATGAACACCCAATCGTGTGAATGGACCTCATGCGGATGGACACCCAAGCGAATGAACACCCATGCGAATGACCTCATGTGGATGAAACTAATGCGGATGAACAGTTATGCGACTGGGCCCTCAGTCGCATGACTCCCCATGAGACTGTCCCCCAGTCGTGCGAATGAATCCCCAATCATGCGAATGGACCCTCAGTCGTGCGAATGAGCCCCAATCGCACCTCATTCGGCCGTATGGCCTCCATTCGGTTGCATAGCCCTAGCTGATGCAGAATGCAGTTCATCCCGAACCCAATCTTCCATTTTCGATCTTCAAACTCATCCAAACTCATTCTAAGCCCAAATCAATCATCCTAAACCTTAGGAATGCATACCACAACACCATTCGAGCACACACAAGCCTGAAAACAAACTCCACGCACACACGCAAACACATACAAATGGGTCAAACACACACACACAAAACTATGTGTTCCAGCCCAAAAGGGGTCCTAGAACTCACACAAACTACAACAAGAAGAAGATATTCGTTTAGACCCGCTACACGATGATTTCCAAGCCAGAACCCACTCGAACCAAGCCTTTTTCTCTCTTTTCTCCTTTTCTTCTTCTCCTCTCTTTTTGGCTGGGTGTGGGGAGAGGGTAAGGGCTGCCCTCTCCCTTCAAATATCTCCACCTACCCAACTCTCTCACGTTGGCGAGTTTGGTCCCCCGACTTTGGACTTTATTTCTTTTTCTTCCTTCGTTGGCTTCAAGGAAAATATCCGGGTGTTACAAGTCCACCCCCTTATATAGGTTTCGTCCCCGAAACCTGTTATTCCTCGAACAAACATGGGTAATGATGCCTCATTTCTTTTTTGGTCTCCCATGTTGACTCGGATCCCTTCCTGTGCTTCCACTATACATGCACAAGAGAAACCACTTTATTTCTTGTTGGACCAAAAGAATCAATGAGCCAGATCAGAAAAACCTTTAAGTCCCACAAGTCATCACAACAACTACTAAAGACATCATCAGCTGTTTGAGAAAGTCTGAAGATCAACAGCTGATGACTAAAGTACTGAAGCCTTCATTAGCTGAAGACCAAAGTCTGAAGATCAACAGCTGAAGGCCAAAGTCTGAAGATTAACAGCTGAAGACTAAAGTCTGAAGATCAACAGCTGAAGACTAAAGTACTGAAGTCTATCAGCTGAAGTACAAAGACTGAAGACATCAGCTGATGTAAAAAACTGAAGACATCAGCTGATGACAACAACTGAAGTTCAAGTCTGAAGTCCAAGTACTGAAGCCTTCAGAGTTTGTCACAACAGCTGAAGAAGTATTCTTCAGTTGTTGTGATGGTTTCTTTGACAACCCTCAATTTTCGGGTAATTTCTCTAGAAACCCTAGATCCTGATTTCTATGCTTAGTCTTGTTTTAAAATATATAGCACTAGATAAACTAATCTAAAGGTTGATTAGAGTCCCACGTGTGCTTACGTTTCTATTCCATGCGTGTTCGATCATGAAAACCCGAGTCCGGCGAATGTCTGAAAATAAACGCCGCTACGAACCGACCGGGAAAGAAATATTAACGTCATAGATAAAAGTGAGAATTTGGCCTAACTTAATCTTAGTTACACAAATATTAGTGTTATTATATGAGGAAACGACTATCGTGATGAGAAAACCTGATAACAGCATCTACGCGCCTTAATGCGGCGAGATGGCTTAATCTAGCGAATAAACAATAAAATGCCTAATTGGATGATAAAACAAAGATATGGGGCATGTAAATAGTCGTTTTGGACTAGAATTTCACAAGGAATTAGAATTTAACATGTTTGGGTTTCGAAAGTCGGGTCGAGATGGAAGAAATGTTGAAATGACCGTTGGACTACCCCTCTAACCCCTCCCCTTGCCCTTGGCCGCCCACTCCCCCCTTCCCTCTCCTCCCCTATTTAAACCCCTTCCCCCTCTCTTCTCCCACTTCTTCCACTTCATTTCTAGAAATTTCACTCTTTCTCTCCCTCTTTTCTCTCCAAATCCACGGCCCACACCACCACCACACCTTCATTTTCGTTTTTTGTCACGTTTTCTTGAAGATCATCACTTGGATCTCAAGGTGCAAGCATACTAGATCAAAAGAAGACTCGTTGGTGGTAAAAAAAGAAGAAAGATCATCATTCTATGCTCTTTTTCATGAAAACAACTTGCTAGGACTAAGGTACCTTAATATTACGTTTTAGCTACGTTTTTATACGAAATAACTATCTAAAAGCTGTAGATTGTTCATCCAAGTAGGAGTTTGGGAAAAACCTGTTTTAAAATAGAAAATATGGTATGAAAATGAGTTAAATACGTGTATGTATGTGTCCGTAAGTATGCATGTATGTATGTTAAAGTTTGGATGCTAGATTGTGACTAGATGATGCGTTGTTGTTGTTGGATCGTCCATGCAAGTAGAGTTAAGTGTGAAATCTATTATGGATCATCTATTATGACATTTTGATGAAGTTTTTACGTGTATTAGGTGTGTGTATAGATGACCGTATGCATGCATGTGTGTAGGTTGATGTTTGGGTGTTGTTCTTGCAAAAAGTGAAGGATTATGGTTAGATATGAACATGCAAGTATGGATAACGTTATGGATGATTTAGATCAGAATATTTCAGTGTTTTGTTAAAGTATTTGATGGATTTAAGGTATGTATGAATGTCATATGTATATATATGCATGTATGGTTCATTACTTGCGAAACGTGATGAAATAAGACTTGATCTTTGACATGCAATAAGTTATTTGTTATGGATGGTTTAGAACAGTAAGTTGGGATATAATGTAGCATGAAAACATGTTAGATAGTGGATGGATCATTGTTTGGTTAATTTAAACGATTATGGCTGAAATATACGTCAAAATGCATGCTAGAATAGGTATTTTCATATGGAATAAAAGGAATTATTGAAATCTGGAACTAGGACTACAAAACGAGGATATTTTATGTGTAAATAATGTATTTTTGATAATATGTATGATTCTTGGTGATTGGATGCATTACCTTACGTTTTAGGCTTAACTAGTCGTAAGAACGTCAACTTTTGGCATGAAAATTTGGCATAAGATGGGTCTGAGTTTAATCAGTAGTTATGGACTTGTTATATGTATTATTTACAACCTTATAAAGTATAATTAGTTCATAAAGTGATACGTGCGTTTGAACATGTTTTATGATGCCTAAATAGTCATTATTGCGTAGAAATTGCCATGAATTAGTGATTTTTATATCAAGTTGTTAAAGTTGTTTGATTCATGAAAATATGATTTAGGATTTATGTACATATATAAATATGAGTTCTTATGTGCTATTTGGCTATAATTTTCACATTTTGGTTGTTAATTAGTACGTGTCTAAGTAAGGCGTGATTTACCGTTTTCGTTAAGATCTTAACCGAGTGTTATAGTCACCAACTACTCGCGTAAACAAATATTTTCTATGAAAATAATATAAGTCTAGTAGGTTGGATGAACAACTAGCTTGTAAGACTTGAGTATCAATTCTCAAAAAGTGTCTATCGTATTTAGGGCACTAATAGGGTTGACTGGACGTCTGTTGGTGTGATTGCACGTATTATCAATCTTTTTGATCAAGGTGAGTTTCTACGGCCCCCCTTTTTTTAACTTGTTATTGTTTTACAAAATCATGGGGAAATACATGGCTTTCGTTCGTTGTATCAGGATTATATGGCTTACTCGTATGTGTTCGTATGATAGTCTTGAGTATGGGTGGTTCGTTATTGTGTTCATGTAGGTCGTTCATGAATACCCCCTTTCCCATATAATCATTAGACTTGGGGTAGGCCACAATGTATATTGGTAGATCTATTTGGGTTTGACAGCCCACACTCGGGATCAGTAGCTCTGATCAGGCGTTTTGGATGCGAGTGAATATATGTTGAATTCGTTTCGTGGGGATTGCTTACCTTGTGTAAAGCCTTCGTGTTTTGGTTTGATTATAGCTCCGGGTGCTATCATTTAGTTGTATTCCTAGCTAGTTTACAACTTACCACATTGTTTGTCACTGAAATCTGATACGGTTGTATGTAATGTTTTCATGAAACCCGTGAAACTCGCTCAACTTTGTGTTGACCTTTTAAGCGTGTATTTCAGGTACATAGGAGCATGGATGGTGGTATGAACTGGGCTTGGGCAAACGTGGAAGTTGGCATCTTTTGGGATTTATTTTGACTATTTATGCAAAAACACGATCTTTGTGTATGATCGATGATAAACAAACTGAATTTTACTTATTTTGAAATGTTGGGACAAAAATCCTGTGGTTGTAATTTTAAAACTTATGTTTTAACGTTTGCCTATATATCATGTTGGTTCCAACTATGTCATCACCATGCTTACGCATATACAATTCCGCTGCGATATTCAACGTCGTTTTTGGGGTGTGACAGTTTCCTTTCAGTCTTTTCTTTTCAGTAGTTTTCTTTTGTATTTCAGTACTTGTAAACGACTGAAGAACATGTTCTTCAGGCGTTGTAGTTTCAGTAGTTATAGTTCAGTAGTTTCTTTTCAGTAGTTGTAGTGATAGTTAACACTTGTCTTTTGTAAGAAGATGTTAGCTATTTGACATCTTCAGTAGTTGTGTTAACTTTCAGTAGTTTGTTAAATAACAGTTAGATGTCACTGTAAAGTGACATCAGCTGACATCATCTTTCCTTATAAAAGGAAAGATGACCTAATTGTAAAGTTGGTCGAAGCATATATTGAATGAAATACATCCTTTGTGAAGAAACTCTTTCCTATTCTATAGTTATACTGTTTGATTGATAAATCTCTTGTGTTCTTGCTTTGAGTTTGTCTAATTCGTGTGCTAATTCTGCTTCAAATCTAATCTAATTGATCAAACTAGATGCTTAGATCCTTTCAAATGGTATCAGAGCTGGTTAATTATTGATCGATTTAACAATTGGTCATTGAAACTGCTCGGTTGCTATCTACGTTTGATCGAATTAGTAAATTTGCAAGAATCAGTTATAGGGATTGAGTTTCTGTTGCTTCTGGCCTTTCAATTTGAGGTTCAAAGTGGTTTTGAGCTAGATTTGTGTAGTTTACCTTGAATTTGTCTGGATTCTGAATGGCGCCGCCAACCAATGATCCTCACAATACTGGCTCCTCAACAAAGCCTCCGATGCTTGTTACGAGTGAGTATAACATATGGCAATGACGTATGCTCCATCATCTCTCTATCAACTGCGCTGGTTGTTGGAAATCAGTGGTGCATGGACCATACAAGCCTATGGTGAGCGTTCCTGAATCAAATGAGAAGGTTCCGAAGAAATCTGATCAATATTCGGATGAAGATCTGAAGCTGTTCGAAATTGATGCTAAAGCTCATAGAATTCTGGCCATGGCACTGCCTAACGAAATCTATTCAGGGCTTATGCATCATGAAACTGCTCATGATCTCTGGGTTGCTCTGAAGGAACAATTCGGAGGAACTGATGAGGTCTTAGCAAACACTAGGGAAATCCTCGCTCAACAATATGAGACATTCTCTCATAGGAAGGGTGAGACTCTGACTCAACAATTTGAGCGATTCTCTTGTTTGATCTCTGAACTGAAAATGGTTAAACAAGATTATTCTAACAGCCAGATGAACAACCAATTCCTCAGATCACTGCCTGAGAGATGGGACACATACACTATTGTCCTATGCTCTAGTGCAAATCTGAGCACTCTATCTCTCACCCAACTTCATGGGAAACTGCTTACATTTGAAAGAGAGATAGAATAGAAAAGGAAGTTGTCATCATCTGGTAAGCTCACGGATGACTTTGTATCAGGCAATACGACACTGATAGGTCAGGAGTCAGAATATGCTGCATCAGAGAGTGCCTATGATGAGCATATTGATTTGTCTACTAACATTGAACATGCTTTTGTTGGTGTTGATGGTAGTTTAGGTGGTAGTAGTGATAACTTGTGTTTTCTGATGGAGGATCTGAAGGGCATTCCAGATGATGATCTGGAAGAGATGGTTTTGAGCCAAATGGCAATGATCAATATCAGATCTCAAAAGTTCTATAAAAGAACTGGTAGAAGATTCCCTGGACTCTCTGGCAAAACCAACGTTGGTTTTGACAAGATTAAGTTGAGGTGTCACAAGCCATAGGCTTGGACATTTTGCTAGAGAATGTAGATCATCTGGATCTAATTCATCAGCACCCTTTGTGACTTTTCCAAACAATAGCTCACAGAACAAAGGGCAACATTCTACCAGTTCTGGTCATCCATCACAAGCTCAGTCATCATCTGCATATTTTGTCTCTCAAGGTCATATGCCATATCCTTACCCCTGCTTCTACATGCCACAGACCAGTCAAGTTCAAGCACCCATTGCTCAACAACCACAGGCTCTTCCTGAACCTCAACTATCCCAATCTCATCAACAACCTCAATAACATAGCCTTTTCACCCCAGGAGTTGTTGACTGGAGCAGTTTACCAGATGATATGTCCGGTCATGAACAACTGTTTCTTGGTGCTGGTCAACATGGTGGTGACAATCCTTTTGGAAACCTTGCTCTCATGGCCCTGGAGTCTGCTGATAGCTTATCCTCCAATGTCTCCATATCACAGGTATCACAGGTATCCTCTGAGGCCAAAGCCAAGTTATGTTCTGATTTATGCATAGCCACATTTGTATCTATTAAAGAAGCAAATGTAGCTTTAATTAACAAGAACCTTGAGCTAGAGCAAATAATTTCCAAAAAAAAAGCTGAATTTGAGTCTATGCTTAGTGATAAGAATGATGATATTTACAAACATAAATGCCAAATCACTGATGATAAGGCTAGGGAAGAGGTACTTCTAGAGAAGTACAGAGACCTCAAAGAAACACTTGCAGATACCCAAGTAGAGTGTGATCGCTGGGTACATTCCTACAAGGATTTTGAAATGCTTCTCAGCAAGCAATTAGCTTCCAATGTGAAGTTTGGCATTGGTTATAATCACATTGCTCCTCCTATAGATTTTACTCCCAGAGCAGAAGTAGAATCTGATAGAGAAAGCAATAACCAATCCTTTCATCATGTGATTTACTATCTGATACAGCACCATCAGAGGTTGAAGTCAGCATTAATTCCTCACAGAACCAATCAACTGATATTGATGGTTCAATTGCCGACACTCACATGATCAAAAAGATCACTTCAGGTGTTATCTCTCAAGGTACTGAAAGTACTGAAGAGCAAGTTATCACACCTGAAGAACAAACCCAAACTACTGCAAGTACTAAAGGGAAGAAAACTGCAAGTAGAAAGGGTGGGAAAACTACTGAAGAAGATATCAGGAAAGCAAGTACTGCAAGGAAGAAACTGCAAGTACTGATAGCAAACTGCTGAAGAACAAGTCTTCAGTAGTTTCATCTTCTTCAACAGATGATCAATTAAAGATGAAGAAAAAGCCATGTGAAATATGTGGCTTATTCAATCATCTTACTGATGATTGTAGGTATAAAAGGGCTCTAAACTCAAACATAATGAGAACATTAAAAAGAAATGGACAAAATGAAAACTGAGTTTGAGACCAAGTTTGTACCAGCAACATCAAAACTTGTAACCCTAATGTCTAAGAAGAAATCCAAAAGGAAGGGGTTAATCAGGCAACAGCTGAGGTTGCTCAAATGAAGATGGTAGAACATAGGAATCCATCAAACTCAAGTACTAATATGACTGATGAGCTGAAAGCTTTATCACAAAATCAGACATAACTTGTTATGATGGTTCAACATCTATTGGGGAGAGTAAACCAATTAGATGCTCCTGTGCTGAAACCACAGAAAAGGAAATCCAAGCCAAAGGATTCCACTTCTATATCATCTCCATCCCCTCAGGCTGTTATTCATAACAAACTAGTTAGTCTACCATCTGTTGATGAGAACAGACCCAAAACCAAAAAGGTTTGGGTCTCAAAACCTAACTAATTTGTTGTGATGATTGCAAAGTTCTTCAGCATGCCAAAGAAGCATCTGGTATGTAGACAGCGGAGGATCCATGCATATGATAGGGAGCAGCTCTCTTCTTCATGACTACTCTCAAGGAAAGAAGGGTTTGTCTCTTTTGGCAATGATGCTAAGGGTTACATCATCGGCAAAGGCTTTGTTTCCAATGGGGAAATAAGGTTTGATGATGTTAACCATGTGGAGAATCTCAAGTACAACCTCTTGAGTGTTAGTCAAATGTGTGATAAAGGCCATGTTACTCTTTTCACCAGTCAGAACTGTAGGATTCTATCATCCAAAGTTCTAAGTTTGATTGACAAGGTGTTGGATGATCATACTCTCCTGAAGGCCAACTGGACAGGAAGAGTGTATGCCTTAGATCTTTCCAAGAAAATAGATCTAAAAGGCCATCCTTGCCTATTCTCCAAGGCTTCTCCTCAAGAATCTACTCTATGGCATAGGAGGCTGTGTCATGTGAATCTCAAAAACATGAACCAGCTGATACACCATGGTTTAGTAAGAGGGTTGCCTATGAAGGAGTTCGAATGTGAAGACAACTGCACTGCCTGTTTAAAGGGAAAGCAACACAAAGTTTCATTCCCTCTAATAGAAGAGCCAAAGTCCACTGCCTGCTTACAGTTACTGCATATGGATCTTTTTGGTCCTGTTAGAGTGATGAGCATGGCAAAGAAGAAATACTGTCTAGTAAATGTGGATGATTTCTCCAGATTTATATGGACTTTCTTCTTGCATTCTAAAGATGAAGCTGCAAAAGCTATTGTGAACTTTGTGTTATATGTGGAGAAGCAGTATTCCCTTCCAGTCAAGTGTATGAGGAGTGATAATGGCACAGAATTTAGAAATCATACACTTGATGACTTCTACTTGTCAAAGGGAATCAAGAGGCAGTTTAGCATTCTAAGAAATCCTGAACAAAATGGAGTGATGGAGAGAAAGAACAGGACCCTTATTGAAGCTGCAAGGTCATTGTTGGCTGACTCAGGTTTGCCACTGACTTTTTGGGCTGAAGCTGTCAACACAGCTTGCTATGTGCATAATAGAGTGTTAGTGAATCAAAGGTTGATGAAGACTCCTTATGAAGTTCTACATCATTTGGCCCCTTGATTCATTCTTTAGAGCATTTGGGTGTCCATGTTACATTCTCAACACTAGCAATCCACTCCAGAAGTTTGAATCAAAGGTGGATGCAGGGTATTTTGTTGGTTATTCATCAACTTGCAAGGCATATAGAGTTTTCAACTGCAGAACAAAGATAGTTGAAGAGACTCTGCATGTGAAGTTTAATGAATCTCCAAAGGATAAGATTCCACAAAACCCTGTGGAGTTATTTGATTTGGACGTACTGCAATATGTTCCTTATCAAGCTCCAGCTGTTGCTCCTGTCAACAGTTCTCCACCTGGTGGTACTGATGATGATGTAGCCAGTACTCACCTTTTCAGGTTTAGTGAAGGTTTAGTGACCATCTGCCTGAGTCATCTAAACCTGATGCTCCTGTAGCTTCAGCAGCTTCATCCACAACAAATGCTGATGAGATTTCTGCATCTTCAATTCATTTGAGTTGCCATCACCAACTTGGTTTCAAGAATCTTCATCTGTTGCTGCTGGAAGTTCTACAAACACTTGCACAGATCTTATTGTATATCAAGAACTGAAGGAACATCCAATGTCTTAAATCATTGGTGATATCAATACTGGAGTTTCAACCAGAAGTCAATTATCTAATTTCTGCTTCTATGCTCTCTTCATCAGTCAGCAAGAGCCAAAGAACTACCATGTTGCACTAAGAGACAATGGATGGGTTGAAGCAATGCAGCTTGAGCTTCTTCAGTTCAAAAAGCAGCAAGTGTGGGAGCTTGTTCCTTTACCCCAAGCTAAGTGTGCAATAGGCACTAAATGGGTGTTTAGGAATAAAACAGATGAAAAGGGCCAAATTGTTAAAAACAAGGCCAGACTGGTTGTAAAGGGGTTTGCACAAGAAGAAGGTATTGATTATGATGAAACCTTTGCCCCTGTAGCCAGACTGGAGGCAATTCAATTGGTTTTAGCTTATGCTTCTTTTCATAATCTTAAAGTTTTTCAAATGGATGTCAAAAGTGCATTTTTATATGGAAAAATAAAAGAGGAAGTTTATGTGTGTCAACCACCAGGTTTTAAGGACAATAAACATCTTGATTGGGTGTATAAGCTTGATAAGGCTCTTTTGGGTTGAAACAAGCTCCAAGAGCCTGGTATGAAACATTGTCTAACTTCTTCTTCAAAATAATTTCACTAGAGGCTCCATAGATAAAACTTTATTCATTAAGAAAGTAGGGCAGCATAAGCTACTTGTTCAAATTTATGTTGATGATATAATTTTTGCATCCTCTGATCCACAGTGTGTGATGAATTTACAAACTTAATGAAAAAGAAGTTTGAAATGAGTGCCATGGGAGAATTACAGTTCTTTCTAGGTTTGCAAATCAAACAAAGGACTGATGGAATCTTCATTCATCAGTCCAAATATACAAAAGATCTTTTGCATAAGTTTGATTACAAAACTGTAAGCCCTGTTCTACTCCCATGAGCAGCACCACACAACTGGATATTGATCAGAAAGGTAAAGCGGTTGATGAAACCCTTTACAGATGTATGATTGGGTCCATGATGTACCTTACAGCTTCCAGACCAGACATTATGTTTGCAACATGTGTCTGTGCTAGATTTCAGGCTGCACCTAAAGAATCCCATTTGATTGCAGTCAAAAGGATCTTTAGATACTTGTAAGGCACACACTCTCTAGGACTTTGGTATTCTACTGGGCATTCTTGCAAATTAGTTGCTTTCTCAGATAGTGACTATGTAGGGTGCAAAGTCACCAGAAAATCAACTTCTGGTGGATGCCAATTTCTAGGCAATTGTTTAGTTTCTTGACAGAGTAAGAAACAAACATCAATTGCTACATCCACTGCTGAAGCTGAGTACATTGCTGCTGCAAGTTGTACATCACAGTTACTCTGGCTTTAGAATAATTTATTGGATTATGGCATTACAGAGACTAAGACACCATTACTCATGGATAGTGCTTCAGCTCTTTGTATTGTGAAGAATCCAGTCCAGCATTCTAGGACCAAACATATTGAGATCAGACATCATTTTATTAGGGATTGTTATGAAAAAGGTGTGATTGATCCAAAGTTTGTTCCTAGTGCAGATGAGCTTGCAGATATTTTTACTAAGCCTTTAGACAGTGCAACTTTTCAAAATCTTGTACTAAGGCTTGGTATGCTGCAGCTAGAATAAATTGACTAATACTGATGCTTTCAGGTCACAAGTGCTGATGAGCATCAGTATACAAAAGTCACATATAAGTACTGATGAGTCATTTAGTCTTCAGTATTTTTCATAACTACTGAATACTACAATACTTTAAAGTACTGAAGTGTAGCATTTGTTGAAACCAGCTGATGTAGTTACAACTACTGATGTGATTATAACTACTGATACCTAGTTTTCACAAATAAGTACTGAAGAACAAATTTTGTCCATAAGTACTGATGAGTAATTTTACTCATAAGTACTAAAGACAATATTTGTTCACAAGCTCTGAAGAATATCTTCTTTTATCAGATCTTCTGAACATCTGTTCACAAGAGCTGAAGAATAAATATTCACAAGAGCTGAAGACCAATGAAACATCTGAAAATCAGACAAAGTCTGATGAGTAAATGTTGAGGTCAGCATGAAACAACTGAATTGACGACAACAGCTGATGAGTAAACTTTACTCTTCAGCTGATTTCAATATCTGCTGTTTCATATCCAAACAAATGAAGGACAAAACCATGTCTTTAGTAGTTTTACAACTACTGATGACTAACACCAAGTCCTCAGTTGTTTACAACAACTGAAGGACAAAACCATGTCTTCAGTAGTTTTACAACTACTGATGACTAACACCAAGTCCTCAGTTGTTTACAACAATTGAAGCAAAACCATGTCTTCAGTAGTTTACAATTACTGATGACTAAAACCAAGTCTTTAGTTGTTTACCTCTAAAAGCAACACCATGTCTTCAGTAGTTTACAGCTACTGACGACTGACACCAAGCTTTCAGTCGTTTACAAACTCTGAAGGTTAAAACCATGTCATCAGTCGTTTAAACAACTGATGACTAACACCAAAACCTTCAGTCGTTTCCTTTCAGCTGTTTCCTAACCCTTATAAATACCTAAACCTAACTTCAGAGTTTTTCATTCTTTCATAACCTAACGTTCCAAAAACTCTGAAATCTCTCTCCTAACATTAATGGCGATCATGCAGCTTAAACCTTGACACAACTGTGTTGCGTACCTGACCAAATCCCCATTTTGGCCCAAGTTTGATAAAGCCATTGATCTCATGGTTGATTCCCCATTCCAAACGGCCTTTCTCATCAATCCCACCATCCACGCCGAATCCTTAAGCCAATTTTGGTCGAACGTCACCCTCACTGGAGAGAATGACGCCGAGGTCATTCTCCAGTAGTTGTTCAACACTCGTAAGGTGGTCATCACTCCGGCAATCCTTCGCCAAACCCTAAAACTGGATGATGCCACCTTCCCCACTGGATATCCAAAGGGCACCACTGATCTATCCTTTGCCCATCATGGATACCAGGGTAACCTCAGTGCTTCTACCATCCTAAAGAAGCATTTTCATGACGCAGAACGCCTTATATTCCACATGGTGAATGTCTGCTTAGCCCCAAAAACCTCTTCATGGGAACAAATGTCCTCCAGGTGGCAGCAGGTTTTATTTTCTATCCTTGAGAAACAACACTTAAATTTTTTTGAAATAATCTTTTTAGAACTTAAGGATATGGCCTCAAAACCTATTGCTAACTGATTGATATTATATCCACGGTTCATAATGGCCATTATAGAGGACCAGCTGAAAGTTGAGGGACTTGTTGGCCTTGGAGTCCCTACCATGGCTGTATTGCCTGAGGTATATTCCAGGCACAACTCTGACCAGACACTCAAAAAGGCTGCCAAGCTGCGAAAACCCACGCAGCTGGAACCTACAGTCTCCACCTCCAAATCCAAAGTCCCCACCAAACTCAAACAAAAGAAACCCAAAAAGGCTACTCAGGGAGATGAGTCCCCTGAGGATGCCCCTGCAACACAAAGGCAGGAGATATCTACTGGGATTAATCCCCCAATAGATACAAGGACTCCACCAGCTTCAACCGCTCAGGCATCCTCTCAACAGGAGCCTGTAGCAACCACAACAGGGCCCCCCACACATCTGGAACCTTTCTCACTTGAGGAGGTTGCCATTGAAACGCACCAATCTCCCCGGGTGCATACTGCTTCTACCCCATCTCCCATTGCAACCGCCCCTCAAAGCCCTACTATTATTATTGCAAAAGTGCTGACTCAGCTCAACACTCCACCCTCTCCCCAGGAACCTCTAACAACTAGGAAAACCCTAACCAATGAGAGGGAGGACACAAGTGTTGCTGAGAACCCCTAGCACAGGGATTACCATGTTCGATCTCCCAGTGTGGAAGAGGAGATCCGGACTTCTGGTGAGGCTTCCACTTCCCCTGATTCAGCACATGAACAGGATGAAGCTGGTACTATAGCTAAGTCCTCACCAGAGGCAACTGCCAATGAAGGTTCTAATCTTGAGGCAGGAAGTCCCCAGTACCAAGAACAAGGGGCACATGTGTATACTGAGCCACACTCAGCACATGTAAATCTGAGCCAATCAGGAGGTCAGGTGATTCAGCAACAGCTGATGATGACCTGGGCTTCTCTTATGATGTTCTAGCCCAGAACACTATTCTTGAGGAGGAGGTAAGTAGATTAAAAGATCTACTTGCCCAACACTCTCACAAATCAAGTCCATCTGCCACCAAAATCACCCAACAGATGGCACCTTCATCTGAAGGTCTCACAAACACCGAACCACTCCTAAAATCTCGACCACCAGCCTCAGCTTCTGGCACTATTTCTTAAGGACAGAACCCCCTGAGCAAATAGCTACTATCTTTCAAAACTCCCTGCCTCTCATCACACCCATTATCACTGATATAGTGATCAAAACCCTTGATGAGAGGCTTGCCTCTGTTATACAACCCCTGGTGGAGGATGTTATGGCAAAGACGCTTTCGACAGTCAAACCCTTACAACCAATGCAACCAAAAAGGGGAAGACTCAGTCAGTGAAAGCCATCAAGAGAAAGAGGATTGAGGAGGTGAAAGAGAAAGAAGTTGAGAAAGAGGGGGAAACTGAGATGGAGTTGGTGATGGAGACTGAGAAGGTGAAGGAGGTTGAGAAGGGAACTGAAATGGAGAAAGTGACTGAAAGTACAAAAGACTTTCATGTCACATACAAGAGGAAGAAGAAAGAAAAGGAGTCTGAGAAGAAGTTGAATGAGCTAATAAAGGAAGTTGATGCCGAACATAGTCGATCAATGGATAACATCATTGATCAGTTGTTTAGGCAAGGTTTTGATACTGCCCAACTTGACTCAGAGATCAGAAAGTTAGAGGTGCAAGTGATAGAAAACCGATGGACTTGCTATAGCCAAGAAGAGAAGGAGAGACTTGAGGCTATGGCAAGGTTCACTTCGAAGTATCTGGGGAGATCAGTCCTGGAGATCAAGTCATGGACCAGGGACAGCATCTTGGCAATTACCACCAAGATCTGTTCGTCTGAGGTATTTACCAAAGAGCTGGTCATAGAAGCCCTGAGTGAAGCAGGTGCTGGGAACAGGACTGCTCTAGCAAAGCAAACCAAATCTTCACTCACATCAAAACTGCTAGAACAGCCTACCAAAATTTCCACACCAAAACCACTACCACAACCCACTAAACCAACTCCCTCTCCCACAAAACCAACAACCGATGATGCACCCTTGAAGAGGAAGAGAAGGGTATTGAGGCTGGAAGATGAAGAAGAAGATGACGATGAGGAAGAAGATAGGCTGCCAATCTCAGCTGTCATACAGTTTCCTAAAGCCAAACGTCTCCCTCTGACAATTACTCCGGAACTCCAAAGACAGAATGTGAAAGTGAAGCTAGAAGAAGAAGAGCTTCACAAACATCATGATGAGGAATTGTTGAAGAGGGTAGACAAAGCATATGCAGCCTCCTCATCAATCATAAACATGAGAAAACAAGCTCAGAGACTGTACACTCTCAAGCACATATTTCAATATCAGAGAGAGAGAGTGAGGATTTGGCCTGATCCCAGGGTGTCTCACAAGACCCAAAGGAGAAACATTCCTCAGAGATAAAATGGGCAAGTGAAAAAGATTGTAGATGCAGTGATCACACTTGCCATTGTAATATCACCCTGGGAGATCCTTGAAGATTTCAAGAAGGCTTATACATCTAATATGCCCCTACAAAAGATGCTGGAAAATAGAATGTGAAAAAAGGGCTGGTGTATAAGAGGCTTAATGAAATCAGAAAGGATGAGCTCCAACTGTTACTTGAGGGTAATCACCCGGATGAATTTGCTTACATAGAGATCACAACTGTGGAGCTCAAAAATGGAAAACAGGTCAAATTCCTATCTGAGTTCTATGGGCCTGAAGGATTCTTTGAAGGTGAGGTAGAAGAGCTTACAATAGAGGAACAGATTGTGTTTTTAGAAGCCTACACCAGAGAATCATATAGGCTTATAGTTGGGAAGTAGGTCTCATGGATGGGATAACAGCTTTGTGTCCAGTTTCCCAAGACAGAGCTCTCATCCATCCTTTGCCAATCAGATCATTGAGACTTCTTCCAAGCCTATGCTAACAAGGGTCACTTCTGAGCTGATCTAGAAGACAAAAGACCAATCATTCTGCCTTAATAAGTGGGACACTTCAATAAGCTTAAAGGTTTTGGCTGCATTGGTTCAGGGGGTGTTTGTTGGACCAAAAGAACCAATGAGCCAGATCAGAAAAACCTTTAAGTCCCACAAGTCATCACAACAACTGTTGAAGACATCATCAGCTGTTTGACAAAGTCTGAAGATCAACAGCTGATGACTAAAGTACTGAAGCCTTCATCAGCTAAAGAGCGAAGTCTAAAGATCAACAGCTAAAGGCCAAAGTCTGAAGATCAACAGCTGAAGACCAAAGTCTGAAGATCAACAGCTGAAGACTAAAGTACTAAAGTCTATCAGCTGAAGTAGAATGATAGAAGACATCAGCTGATGTAAACAACTAAAGACATCAGCTGATGACAACAACTGAAGTTCAAGTCTGAAGTCCTAGTACTGAAGCCTTCAGAGTTTGTCACAACAGCTGAAGAAGTATTCTTCAGTTGTTGTGATGGTTTCCTTTCAGTCTTTTCTTTTCAGTAGTTTTCTTTTGTATTTTAGTACTTGTAAAACGACTGAAGAACATGTTCTTCAGGCGTTGTAGTTTCAGTAGTTATAGTTCAGTAGTTTCTTTTCAGTAGTTGTAGTGATAGTTAACACTTGTCTTTTGTAAGAAGATGTCAGCTGTTTGACATCTTCAGTAGTTGTGTTAACTTTCAGTAGTTTGTTAAATAACAGTTAGATGTCACTGTCAAGTGACATCAGCTGACGTCATCTTTCCCTATAAAAGGAAAGATGACCTAATTGTAAAGTTAGTCGAAGCATATATTGAATGAAATACATCCTTTGTGCAGAAACTCTTTCCTATTCTATAATTGTACTGTTTGATTGATAAATCTCTTATGTTCTTGCTTTGAGTTTGTCTAATTCGTGTGCTAATTCTGCTGCAAATCTAATCTAATTGATCAAACTAGATGCTTAGATCCTTTCATTTCTCAGCTTCTTCTCTTTTCGGTTGATGATTGCCACTGGTTGCTCCATATAATTGAGTCGTTCGTCTACTTCGATATCCTCCAGTAGAACAATCATATCTTCATCTTCCAAACACTTCCTTAGATGAGATACGTGGAATGTCAGGTGAATTCCACTTAACTCATCTGGTAACTCCAATCTATAGGCCACCTCTCCTACTCGAGCAATGATTCGGAAAGGGCCTATGTATCTCGGGCTCAACTTACCCCGCTTTCGGAAACGAATGATACCCTTCCAAGGTGAGACCTTCAACATAACCCGGTCAGCCACCTGGAACTCAATTGGTCTACGTCATTTATCAGCATACGACTTCTATCTATCTTTGGCTGCCTTCATGAAGGCTTTGATCCTTTCAAGCTTTTCAGTCGTAGCCTCGATCAACTCAACGCTCCCTAACTCTTTATGACTAATATCACCCCAACAAACGGGTGTTCTGCATCTCCTACCGTATAGCATCTCATAAGGTGGCATACCAATGCTGGCATGATAGCTGTTGTTGTATGAGAATTCAGCTAACGGTAAGTGGTCATCCCAACTTCCCCTAAATTCAATCACACATGCCCGTAGCATGTCCTCTAATGTCTAAATGGTCCTTTCTGACTGACCATCAGTCTGAGGATGATAAGTCATGCTAATATGTAACCTCGTCCCCATGGCGTCGTGGAATTTCTTCCAGAATTTGGATGTAAACCGGGTGTAACGATCGGACACAATAGACACCGGCACACCATGACGAGTTACAATTTCCTTGATGAACAGGTCAGCCAACCTCTTAGATGAATATGTCTCGTGGATCGGTAGGAAGTGAACACTCTTCGTCAAGCGGTCAACAATCACCCATATAGCATCATACCCTTTCGGAGTACGCGACAGCTTCGTAATGAAATCCATGGTGACGTGCTCCTACTTCCATTCCGGTATATCCAAAGGTTGAATCTTTCCATACGGCTTTTGATGCTCGGCCTTCACTTGCAAGCAAGTACGACACTTACTCACATACTCCACTACGTCACGCTTCGTACCCGGCCACCAATAATATTTCTTCATGTCTTGGTACATCTTTGTAGCACCAAGATGAATAGAGTATCGAGTCTTGTGAGCTTCATCCATAATCTTCACCCATAGATCTCCAAGACGAGGAATCCACATTCGCCCGAATCGGGTTTTAACACCAAATGTGTTTTCACCCAACTCCGCGACCAGACCTCTCATTCTTTCGGAGTTAAGATGATCTTCTTTTAATGCCTCATCTTGAAACACTTTGACTTGCTTCATCACATTAGAGGTCATAATCAGCTGGTACGCCTTCACCCGAATAGGTTCGGGTCTTACCTTTCGGCTAAGGGCATCCGCCACCACGTTGGCTTTGCCCGGATGGTAATAGATCTCGTAATCATAGTCCTTTATGAGGTCCAACCATCGTCACTGTCTCATGTTCAGGTCCTTCTGCTCAAAGAAGTACTTCAAGCTCTTATGGTCAGTGAATATGGTGCACCTCGTCCCATAGAGGTAGTGCCTCCAAATCTTTAACGCAAAGACCACGGCTGCTATCTCCAAATCATGAGTAGGGTAGTTAACCTCATGAACCTTCAACTGTCAGGATGTATAGGCTATAACCTTTTCTCTCTGCATTAACACACACCCCAACCCCGAGTAGAAAGCATCAGAATAAACTACCAGATCTTCACTTCCATTGTGTAATAACAGAACAGGAGCTTGAGTCAATCTCGTCTTCAATTCTTCGAACGCCTTCTCTTGAGGTTGACCCCATACAAACTTTACATCCTTCCGGGTCAACTTGGTTAAGCGATCTTAGAGAAGTCTTGAATAAACCTTCGGTAGTAGCCCACCAAACCCAAGAAACTACGGATCTCAGATGGTGTCTTTGGAGACTTCCATTGCATCACCGCTTCCACCTTTGCCGGATCCACCATAATCCCCTCCGGATTCACCACGTGACCCAAGAATTGAACTTCGCGCAACCAAAACGCGCATTTGGAGAACTTGGCGTACAACTTCTCCCTTCTTAACGTCTCTAACATTTCTCGAATGTGACCGGCATGCTCTATCTCGCTCTTTGAAAATATCAGGATATCATCAATAAACACAATCACTGATTTATCCAACATCGTCCGACACACTCGGTTCATCAAGTCCATAAAAGCAGCTGGCGCGTTGGTCAAAACAAAAGACATAACGAGGAACTCATAATGACCATAACGCATGCGAAAAGCTGTTTTAAGAATATCCTGCTCTTTCACCTTTAGCCGATGGTAGCCAGATCGAAGATCTATCCTTGAAAACCAACTGGTACCTTGAAGCTGATCAAACAAATCATCAATCCTCGGTAATGGGTATTGATTCTTCACCGTCAACTGTTCAGTTCACGGTAGTCTATACACATCCTCATACTACCGTCTTTCTTCTTCACGAATAAGACCGGAGCACCCCAAGGAGAGATACTCGGGCTAATAAACCCCTTATCAAGTAGCTCTTGCAATTGCTCCATCAACTCTTTCATCTCAGTCGGAGCCAACCAATACGGTGCCTTGGCAACAAGTTGGGCACCTGGTATCAAATCAATCTGAAACTCGATCTCACGGTCCGGTGGCACTCCTGGTAATTCTTCGGGAACACATCCAGAAAGTCACACACCACCGGTACATCAGACAGTTGTGGTGTTGGCGTATCCACATCCTTCACATAAGCCAAGTAGGCGCTACATCCACGCCTCATACACTTTCCCACCACCGCCATTGAGATTACTTTTGGAATCGTAGTAACCTGATCACCATAAACCGTCAACGAGCTACCGTCGGGCGCTGTCAAACCAATCATCTTCTTGCGACACACAATGTTTGCCTCATAATCCGCTAACCAATCCATCCCAATAACCAAATTGAAACCACCTAAGGTCATCAAGAATGGTCTAATAGGAAACTTATGACCTTCTAGTTTCACATCACAGTCCTCTATCATCTTAGAAATCCTGGTAGACTTACCTATGGCAGTTTCTGCATCAAATGGCGCATCAACACGTCTACTACTAACCGGCAACTTAGTATAGAAAGCAGTAGAAATAAAACTTTTACTAACACTAGAATCGAACAACACAGAAGCTAAAGTTTGGTTCACTAGAAACGTACCGGACACAACATCAGGGTCCGTCCTAGCTTCCTCTTGTGTCATGGTGAATGCCCTGGCGCTTGCCCTCGGTCCTTCATTCCCCTTCTTCTTCACTCCGGAACCCTCAGCCCTAGGCTTTTTACAATCCTTACCTACGTGGCCCTCCACGCCACAGTTAAAACACCGGACCGTACGACAGTCCCTGGCTATATGCCCGCCTTCCCACATCCGAAGCACACGTTCGACCACAGCCTACATTCCCCACTATGCTCTCTCTCACACCTACCGCACTTCTTCATGCCCGCACCCGATGTGACCACACGGCGGTCATCCACCCGTGCCTTCTTGTTACCCGTCGAGGCATCACCCCGACCAAACCTCTTCCTACTCCATTTTCAATCACTACCACCCTTCCTGCT
The DNA here is from genome assembly GCA_024085815.1 of Flaveria linearis. NCBI lineage: Eukaryota > Viridiplantae > Streptophyta > Magnoliopsida > Asterales > Asteraceae > Flaveria > Flaveria linearis. The sequence goes on along the minus strand of CM044004.1, from coordinate 18,110,208 downwards.
ACCTTCAGCCACCACTACTACAGTCCTCTCATCATTTAACCTCCCTGCCAAGTCCACCGCCGACCTAAACGTGCTCGGTCGGGCAGCGATCATGTGCCTGCAGATATCGGCTGGCAAACCCTTAATGTACCTCTTAATCTTCCGTGACAGAGGCGTCACTTGATTCGGCACCTGACGTGCCATCTCGTTGAACTTCGTGGTGTACTGCTGATGTGTCATGGTTCCCGCCTCCAGTTGCAGGAACTCCCTCTCAACCTTGTCCATTTCCCGGTGAGGACAGAACTCTTCAATAACCAACTTCTTCAACTCCGACTATCTCATTCTCCCAATCGCCCGACTACCCTCGGCTTAGAATATATTGTCCCACCAACACAAAGCCGAATCCACAAATGAGTGGGCAGCAAATTTCACCTTCTGATCTTCTCGGCACTCGTTGATATTCAGAACAACTTCCATTTCCCTCACCCATCAGTGAGCAGTGGCGGCAGTGCCATTTCCATCAAAGTTAGGGGGCTTACACCTTTGAAATGCCCCGTAATTAAAGCCTCATGTCAGCTCCTGCACAGGCCCTTCCTCCTCCTCCTCGTCATCGGAGGGAATCGTCTCAGTCTCTGGTTGCTCCCGACCTCCCAAGGACCGGTTCCACTCTTGTCTTTCCCCTTCCCATACTGCCTTAATCACCTCAGTCACCACAGATGGTAAGATTGTCTGCATGAAGAAGCTAACATCACTAAGACCTCACCAGAGGCAATGGCCGATGATGGATCCAATCCGGAGGCCAGAAGTCCCCAGTACCATGAACAAGGGGCACATGTCATTACTGAGCCACACTCAGGACATGTTCATCCTGACAATGTCAGGAAGTCAGGTGATTCAGCTTATGCTGATGATGACCTGAGCTTCTTCTATGATGTAGTAGCTCAAAACACTATCCTTGAGGATGAGATAAGCAGACTCAAAGAGCTGCTTGCTCAAATGACTCAGGATAGAAGTCCATCTGCCACCACTACCCCACAGATGGCACCTTCACCCGAAGCTCTCACATACACTGAGCCACTCCCACAAACTCAGCCACCAGCCCCTGCTTCTGGCACTAGCTCTCAGGGTCAGAACCCCCCTGAGCAGCTGGATGCTATCCTCCAGAAATCCCTACCTCTCATCACACCCATGCTTAAAGATATAGTTATTCAAACCCTTAATGAGAGGCTTCCCACATATATACAACCCATGGTGGAGGTTGCCATATCTAAGGCTCTTGCTGATAGTCAAACCCCAACCAATGCACCCAAAAAGGGGGAGACATCAGTGCAAGACAAGAGGAAGAGGGGAGAGGAGGAGAAAGAGGCAGAGAAAGAGGTGGTGGTAGAGAGGGAGTTGGCTGAGGAGAGTAGTAGGGTGAGGGAGAAAGGGAAGAGGAAAGTGAGGGAGGTAGAGCATATAGAAGTGGCTGAAATCCAAAGGATTTCAGTATCACTGATAAGAATAAGGGAGAGGGAAAGAAGGTGGCTGATCCTGATCTAGCAGCCCTTGTCAAGGAGGCTGATGCTGAGCATAACCGTTCAATGAACAAAGTCATTGAACAGCTGTTCAGGCAAGGCTTTGACAAGGACACTGCCTTGCTAGATCAAGAGATCAGGAATATGGAGAGGAGAGAGATTGAGTACCGATGGACTACTCATAGCCAAGAGGAAAGACAGAAACTTGAGGCTATGAGTAGGTTCACTTCGAAGTACCTGGGCAGACCAGTCCTTGATGTTAAGGCATGGACCAGGGACAAACTCTTGGCAATAACCACCAAGATTTGTTCGGCTGGTGATTTTACAAAGGGACTGGTCGCTGAGGCCCTATCTGAAGCCGGTGCTGGGAACAGGACACTGCTAGTAAAGCTAACCAAACCAGCCCTTATCTCCAGGCTACTAGCAGTGCCTGCCAACATTCCCACACCAACAACCCCACCACAACCCACAAAACCAACTCCTTTACCACCAAAACCCGCAGCCAATGATCCACCCTTGAAGAAGAAGAGAAGGGTGCTGAGGCTGCAAGATGAAGAAGAGGAGGATGAGGAGGATAGCCTGCCACTTTCAGCAGTTATACCTCTACCCAAAGCTAAACCACAAACCATCACTCCCACCTCACAGCAGGACACTGTGAAGGTAAAGTTAGAAGAGGAGGAGCAGCAGAAAAGACATGATGAGGAAATGCTGAAAAGCATTGACAAATGTTATACTGCTACCACCTCTATAATAAACATGCAGAGAGAAGCTCTGAGATTATTCACCCTCAAACAAACCTTTCAATATGAAAGGGAGAGGGTAAGAACTTGGCCTGACCCAAGGGTGGCTCACAGGATAGTCAAGAAGGACATGCCTGTGAGATACAAAAGCCAACTAAAGAGAATCGTAGATGAAGAGATCTCTGTGGCTATTGTAATAACACCCTGGGAAATAGTAGATGAATTCGAGAAAGCTTATAGAGCCGGCCAATCACCCTTTTCAATGCTAGATAATAGGGTGGTTAGGAAGGGTCTGGTCTATAAGAAGCTTGAGAATTTCCGTAGGAATGAGCTCACTCTGTTGTTGGAGGGTAAACACCTGATGAATTTGCATACAGGCAAATCACAACAGTTGAGCTCAAAAATGGAAGACAGGTCAAGTTCATCTCAGAGCTGTATGGTCAGGAGGGGTTGTTCGAAGGTGAGCCTGAAGACCTGTCCAAAGAAGAACAAATGATCTTTCTTCAGGCTTACTGTCGAGAATCCTACCGGCTTGTACGTGGGAGGTAGATCTCATGGATGGGGCAACAGCTCTGTGTCCAATTCCCCAAGACAGAGCTCCCATCCATACTTAGCCAAACAAACACTTGAGACTACCTCTCTGGCCAGTGCTTATCTGGGTCAACTTCTAATCTGATCTAGAAGGAAATAGACCAATCTTTATGCCATCAATAAGTGGGACATCCAATAATTAGAGGTTTTGGCTGCATTGGTTCAGGGGGAGTTTGTTGGATGAAAAGAACCAATGAGCCAAGATCAGGAAAACCTCTAAGTCCCACATGCCACTGCTACAACTGCTGAAGACTCCCATCAGTCACAATGTTCTCTTGCTTGAATGTCAGACTCGAGAACATCTGAAGACTCTCATCAGCTATTGTGTTCTCTTGCTTGAATGTCAAACTCGAGAGCATCTTAGCTCCAGCCTTCTGCTGTTATGACAAAGTCTGAAGAACAAAGTATGAAGATCAAAGAACTGAAGAACATCAGCTAAAGAAGACTCCAAAGTACTGAAGACCAAATACTGAAGTCTGAAGTACTGATCTTACAAGTACTGAAGACTTCAAGTACTGAAGACCAAGTACTGAAGCATCAAAAGCTGAAGAACTAAAGAACTGAAGACCTTCTACTGAAGCACAAGGTCTGAAGACAAAGACTGAAGACAACAACTGATGATAACTACTGAAGTCATCAGTTGTTATATCATCTGAAGCCAAGTCTGAAGACCAAGTACTGAAGACTCAGAGTTTGTCACAACAACTGAAGAAGTCTTCTTCAGTTGTTGCTTCTTCAGTTGTTGTGGTGGTTTTTCCTTTTCAGTAGTTTATTTACTTTCAGTAGTTGTACAACAACTGAAGAGCATGTTCTTCAGTTGTTATAGTATCAGTAGTTATAAACGACTGAAGAGTTTGTTCTTCAGTCGTTGTAGGATTTCAGTAGTTTACTTTTGTCAGCACTTAGGAACTTTTGTAAGAAGATGTCAGTTGTTGACATCTTCAGTAGTTTTATGTTTTGTCAGTTGTAATTTGAATATTCAGTGATGTCAGAAAAAGGACATCATGCCCATCCTTTTGCCGCCTATAAAAGGATGGGTAACCATACTGTTTTAATGGCCGAAACATGCGACCAATAGAACATTTATTGTTTTGCAGAAACTCTTCTCTCTATGTTTATGCTTTAATTTGAAATATCTTTTATGTTCTTGCTTTAATTGCTAATTAATGTGCTAAATCCGCTGCAAACATAATCTAATTGATCAACCAAGAGGCTGAGATCCTGTCACCTGATGCACTTCTTTAACCACCGCCTCTTTCATCGAGGCCCTCAAGTTTGCACTCGTATCCCCACCCTCCGGATGAGGGGTCTCGGGTCCTTCAGGAACCACCTTCTCAACTCTACGCCTGCCTCTTTTGGGCCGTGATGCAGCACCAAGCCCACCACGCGAGGCTTTAGATGATCTACCACCGGCCATCCTCTATGACACACTGAAAGATTCAAACACCAACACGGTCATTCAAGGGAACTACTTAGTTTATGTCAAGTATAGTAAGTCCCTAATTACAGTGGCAATTTGTGATCAGCCACTTACTTTACTCTTCATACCTCAAGCATTACATGTCCTGACTACATCAGTATCTAAATCTACCAGCAACACATAAACCACATAACATGCGCACATAATGCCGGTTAACATTAAGAAAATACCTGATGGCACGCAGCTACTCAGACCGGTATCTCTACCCTTTCCGTCCCATTCTCAGTTTAAGTTAAGGTTTATTTTGAAAATTTACCCGTTTCACTTAAACTTTGGCTCTGATACCAACTTGTAAGGCCCCGTTCCCGGGACACTTACAGCTGGTCGATCATCGCACTTAAAACACCTAATTATATTGCTTTACTAAAATCATGCAGCGGAAACTTTTAAAACCAACATTTCATTTCACTTAAATAAACATTTTTGCAAAATAATACATCATTCATTACCAAAAGATCGCTCGATCGTATTACAATGCAAAAACGTTAAACAAAAGAATGCCATCCAAAAAGAGCCGAGTAGCCGCCCCGTGCCATCCTCAGCAACATTACCTGCCAACTGGAAACACATAAAAAGTCAGCGTTACTGAGTGAGTTCTAGTTTTTAATAAAACATACTTTTCTTTTGCTAAAACCGTTCTTTACTTTCATGCAATCATACATCATACGTACACATAGATAATATCATTATTATCTTCATCATTCATTCATTCATTCTTTAACTTTCGTTCATTCATCGTTCTTCTGTAATTTCACATTCTTTCATATTTTCATCACTTCTTTACATCAAACCATAAACTTTACCCTTCTGTTCGTGGTACTGGACCTAGGTCTATCATAGACCTTCTGTAACGGTGCATCGCACCTCTGGCCACAGTACCTAAGGTAAAGTTTAGGTGTACCATTGCCATGCGCAATACCCTTCTGTTCCTGGTACTGGACTTAGGCCTATCATAGACCTTCAATAACGGTGCATCGCAGCTCTGGCCACAGTACCTAGGGTATGCAACAATGGTTCTATATTGACGGTCAATCACAGTGTCAAGCTTTACCCTCTTCATAGCACACGGCCACAATTACTGAGGTCGAACGACAAGGATCCTATTTCGAGTCTGTTACGACAATAGGGTCACTCACCTGATACGTCTGCTTGCAAGCCTTTCCTATTTTCATTCTTTATTAATGCATGCATTCATTCATCATGTTCCTCTTTCATTATCTTCCACTTTACGTTATATAATACTTTCGTTTCATTCATTAACATATCATGTAAAGCCACGGGAAAGATAAACATTCATCATAATAAGGAACATCAACATACACAGTAGCATCATCATACAGGGCATCATCATACATACATACATAACA
>CM044004.1:18057034-18099534 GCA_024085815.1 Flaveria linearis | reverse complement strand
TAACATGCTCAGTGCATTCATAAATCCACCAAAACTGCAATTAGTTTTCATACACAATGAAATCTTTATAAGAAAATATTCTACTATAAGTCAAAATTTGACCCGTGTGATTAGTCTAGCCATTACACGTCACGTTTAGGGAGGTCTCAAGCTAAAATTATCATCAATGTCAAGTTGTTGGTTTTTTTTATCTTCTACCAAAAAGAAATTTGTAAAAGAAAATCATTTACCTTAAGGATGAAGACAACTCAAATTAAAGACCAAAACCTACAAAGTAAAAGCCTGCAAAATGCATGAATATGCCTTTACTCATATACTGTTAAAACTTAAATTAACAAAAGAAAACAAAATTCAAGGGTATTTGATCTTTTCATAGATCACAAAAATATAGGCAAACACAAACCAATGGTTAGTAATAGCTATTCAATCAATCTTAAAAGCAAAGGTAAAATACATGAAGCCAAAGCCACCGGGACTGTAGAATGATTTACCAGCTTAAAATCAGCAACTCAATTTTGTTGCATCACCATCATCTCCATCAAATATGCCCATAGGAGCACATCTCTGACCATTCTTTAGAATTAGACTACCGTTTTACCTCATTCGATAGCATCGCCTTTTATTGGTTCGTTAACCGCTTCGTCTAACTCGGTTAGCTTTGGGTCAGGAATTTCCCTTGGGATTGAATCATAGCCCTGCATACCAAATGATATTAGAATTATATTGAACAAAGCCCACATCGTAAGATTTAATCAAACCATAAGGGAATTAACAGTTCCACTCGTCATCTTCTTAGGCTCCTAATATATCAAACATTCGTAGTTTCCATGTGTTTAAAAGGCCCTTCAACATCTGTAATTTCTTCAAACAAAAATCAATTTTATAAATGAATGATATTGATCATAGGCTTAGATCTGTAAATTATAATTCCAAAACCATGTTGTTCCTTTTTTAACAGTTGCGCAAACCCTAGATTCAAGAAAGAAATACTAACCTGTTTGTTTATCCGATGCATCATGGAACTCTGGTTCCTCTTCCGTCTGAAATCAGCCTTGCAACCGTCGATGCTTAGATTTACAATGCAAACATCCCATCGCTCTTGTGTCACCGCCATTAGAAACGTGATTAGGTCGGACTATTATCACCGCAACTGTTGTCGAGGAGGCAGCTGTTGTCCCTGAATTCCTATAGAAACAAACAAACAAGAGAGGTTGTTAGCGACAACAGCTGCCTCCTCGACAACAGTTGCAGTGATAATAGTCCGACCTAATCACGTTTCTGATGGCGGTGACGCAAGAGCGATGGGATGTTTGCGTTGTAAACCACAAATCTAAGCATCGACGGTTGCAAGGCTGATTTCAGACGGAAGAGGAACCAGAGTTCCATGATGCATCGGATAAACAAACAGGTTAGTATTTTCTTTCTTGAATCTAGGGTTTGCGCAACTGTTAAAAAAGGAACAATATGGTTTTGGAATTATAATTTAAAGATCTAAGTCTATGATCAATATCATTCAGTTATAAAACTAATTTTTGTTTGAAGAAATTACAGATGTTGAAAGGCCTTTTAAACACATGGAAACTACGAATGTTTGATATATTAGGAGCCTAAGAAGACGACGAGTGGAACTGTTAATTCCCTTATGGTTTGATTAAATCTTACGATGTGGGCTTTGTTCAATATAATTCTAATATCATTTGGTATGCAGGGCTATGATTCAATCCCAAGGGAAATTCCTGACCCAAAGCTAACAGAGTTAGACGAAGCGGTTAACGAACCAATAAAAGGCGATGCTATCGAATGAGGTAAAACGGTAGTCTAATTCTAATGAATGGTCAGAGATGTGCTCCTATGGGCATATTTGATGGAGATGATGGTGATGCAACAAAATTGAGTTGCTGATTTTAAGCTGGTAAATCATTCTACAGTCCCGGTGGCTTTGGCTTCATGTATTTTACCTTTGCTTTTAAGATTGATTGAACAGCTATTACTAACCATTGGTTTGTGTTTGCCTATATTTTTGTGATCTATGAAAAGATCAAATACCCTTGAATTTTGTTTTCTTTTGTTAATTTAAGTTTTAACAGTATACGAGTAAAGGCATATTCATGCATTTTGCAGGCTTTTACTTTGTAGGTTTTGGTCTTTAATTTGAGTTGTCTTCATCCTTAAGGTAAATGATTTTCTTTACAAATTTGTTTTTGGTAGAAGATAAAAAAACCAACAACTTGACATTGATGATAATTTAGCTTGAGACCTCCCTAAACGTGACGTGTAATGGCTAGACTAATCACACGGGTCAAATTTTGACTTATAGTAGAATATTTTCTTATAAAGATTTCATTGTGTATGAAAACTAATTGCAGCTTTGGTGGATTTATGAATGCACTGAGCATGTTAAAAAATAAATAATAGAGTTGTATATTCAGAAAGAAGTTATCCTTCTAAGTTTTTTTGATGAAAATTTGAGAAAAAAAACATATGATTATATTTAATTAAATCTATAATATGTTGTAATATATTAAATTATTTTTCTTAATTGTTAGGTAGTTTTAGGATTTCAATTGGTATGATGGTTTTAGTTTTGGATGTTACTGCAACTTGCTACAAGATCACTATTATATTTTTGTTATTTAAGTTACTTTAGATTGTTACCTTGTTCCAAATGTATAGCTATATCATTATGTTTTTACACTCAAACAGGGATCAAGATTGATGGAACATGATGTGCTTCGGTTCCAAAATAGAATGCCTCCACCATGAAGCATGATGCTAAATGATCTGGTATCTCACTACTTTATAAACAGGGTATGTTATGTTTTTTATTTTTATGTTCTTGAGAAAATGGTAGTAAATTGAATTGTTAATATAATGTTTTCTAAAAAAATTTGTTCTTGGAAAAGTGGTAGCAAGTTGAACTGTTATGATTATTATTTTGTTTGTAATGGCCTTCATTACTCACTTTAAATTGAGTATCCGTTTCGTAGCATTGGTCCCGACAAACCCCAATTTATTGCTTCCTCTCCACCAATAATGCCAATTTTTTTTACTACTCGGAGCTTCGATACATTTCGAAATCGAGAGATGTCTACCGGGGGAGGTTCTATCAGACAACAATTAGCTAATCTAGATTTATGAACTGTACAACCTTTATTTAAAAGTAATTAATGTCTTAGATGTTGATCTATTGGATGAATTCTAGTTTAACCTCCCACCCACCTTTTTATAGTTTAAAAAGTTATTATTTAATAATTATGTGTGTCTACACATTACACCAAGTACTTTAGTAATACATTTTACTCTAATATGTTGTTAGTTCCTTTTCATAACCGGCAAGTGTTTTGCAAGTACGTGTTTTTATTGTTTTTTGGTCTTAGTTCAGTCATGTATGATTGCTTGAGTTTTTTATATAGATTCTATAACACTTAATGATCTTATTGATTAGCATAACCATATCCCAAAATTGCTATTGATTTTTTTACTCTATTGCATTGCATAATTAGGAATGAAGGAATAGAAACAATGTAAACTATCATTTGATTTTTTTCTTTAAAAGCTAAACTAAACATCTTAGACTTCACACTTCTATAACGTGGATGTGTTTAGTTACGTTAACCAATTCAATATTTTCATGTTTTTTAATCTAATCCAACTTTTGAGAATTCGTTTCTCACTTTAGTAAAAAGTTAATTCTGCTTGAAGACATGAAGTTCAAAAGTCAATTATTTTAAAAAGTCAAACTGTCATGAACCATTTTGACAGTTTGGTTTGATCTCACCAACTCAAAAACTACTTTATTTAACCAGTTTTACCATTCAATGTCAACTAAATTTAATAATCCAATTTGAGATGTTGGATAATACCACCAACTCTAAAAACAAATTCACGCTTAATTTGACTTTATTTGATAGTTTGTAGGCTTAATTTGAAGTAAAACTTTTCGTTTAAAGGATTAATCGGACTCAAAAACAATTACAGATTGCACAATTAATTTGAGAGTTTGAAAATTTTGACTAATGTATTTAAATTCATATTTGATTGCAGGCTAAATGTGACAGTTTAGTTTAAAGACTTCATTTGACTCAAACATTTGATGTTCATTATTTACTTTAGTGATATGATTTGATGCAATTGTAGCTAAGGTATTATTTAACGTATTGATTTAATCTAATTGCATTTAAATTCACATTTGATCCACTATAGCTGCTTATTTGATCCACTGCAACTGCATATTATTTTGTTTGGTCCATTACAATCCATACGCACATCAAGTACAAGAAATGGGCAAAAATGTTGTTTCATTTATGCAAAATGTTTGGATCACTATCATTTGACAATTAGTTCATTTTAAGCAAACAAAGTTCCTTAGTAGAATACTATTGTTACCACAAGAACTAAACATGAAATGCCTCTTATTGTAATTATATTATTTGATATGCAGGTATGCGAATTCGACTAGGGTTGAAAACACGGAGAGAGAGTGGAGGGACCTGATTTTTCACAAGGTAAGGTTGTATTTTTGTTCGGTGTTTAAATTCTAAATGCAGAAAGTGTATACGCAAGAAAACTGAGAGTAATAAATTTGATCATTGTGGGATTTATTCTTGAATTAATCATCTATTTAGTGTTTTATGATATTCATTCTGGTTTGAACATTTTAGCTTGGTTTTTTAGTTGAATCTTGAAGTATATGATAAAGCGGGTTATCTTTGTTTCAAATCTTACATCTTTAATATGTGTTCTTTTAGGTGCCATTGATTTATGTCTGCTTTACTTTTCCTCATCAAAATTAAGAGTAGACAGATTACACTAATACTACGAAAAAGGAAACTAACAAAAGTGCTATATAATGTCACGAGAATATTGATAAACTAATAGAGATTGAGTATCGTGATGTAAATTATCACTCCTGCTGCATCTCGCGGGTTCCCTGCTAGTACATACATATATGTATATATATATATATGTATAACCATGCATAACCTACTCATATAACCTATAGCCATGAATTAGCATGTATAGGCCAAAACAGATAATTTACCAATTAATCATCCATACTAACCACAACACATTCAACATGTCCATTACATACAACATACATCAAGATGATTGATTTTCAGTCCCAAACATGATGTCCTAGTTACTAATCAACATTCAATACCATACATGATCATCAAAGTACATAAACCATACATAACCAAATAGACATTCCATACAACCTAATTAACAGGTTCTATCACGTTTAGGCGTCCACAACAAGCATTCTAACATGATCCTAATGCCATGAACATGTCCAATTCCTAATATCCAAAATAAAGTTTCCCTTTTGCGAAAGTACGTCCCAAAATCTACTAAACACCCAATGTATACATAATTCATCAATAATATACTATTTCAAATTTATAACAACATCTAAACATGATCAACAACTTCCAACTATCATAATTCAACAATCATCATACATAAAGTTTCTACTTTTGGCAAGATATGAACAACAACATTCATTCTAAGATTTCTAGCATTCATATCAACAATCTAGCACCTAATCAACATCATAAACACATCCATAACATCACTACATTAACAATTCCACATTACATGCCAAATAAAGTTACTATTATTAGTAACCCATGAACAAAGCTCCCAATTCATCAATTTCTTGCAAGATTCATGTATTGTAGCATTCATACTATCTAATTAACATCTCAACAACATCAAACAACTATCAATTCCACATAATCAACATGAAATTCGAACTAGGGTTCACCTAGAATCAAGTTCATGAACAATTCAACAAAAACGTATCATTCTTGCATAATCGACGTTAAACAACATGTATACTATCAAACTAACATACTAGCATCATCAATCAACCAACAACTAACATGAATCGACATCCCCATTGAAATTTTCGAGTGAACCCTTCGGCCATAATCAAAAACACACGAAAAAGAACACAATCTAACCTTAAATCGCAAATGAGAACAAGATTTGATGTGGTAAACTTGTTGTATTGCTTGGAACTCGATCAAATCCGTGACTAATTGCTTGTTATTGGCTGTTTTCGAAGTGGAGAGGGTGTGGGAGGGATGGTCGCGGCCGATGGGTGGTCATGGGGCTAGGGTTTTGTTTTAGTTAATTTAATTTACAAGAATTACCCTTTAAACCCTTATGTTTTGTATTTTTATAAAAGTTAAGCCTTAAACTCTTTTAAATAGTTTTTAACTTAACAATATAAACACATAAACTAATGATAACCATCATATATTTTATCTTTGTAAAAACACAAGACATACGAATTAATACGCGCGTTTCCACGTTACGCGATTTATTTCCTAATTAGTATTTAAAACACACCAACACGTAAACATAATACAATAATCACATAACCAGTTAAATTATCATTAATTTAACATTATTAAATATTATTAGGTCACCAACGTTAAACGACAACTAGTGTGTGCTTACGACGCGTGCATGCAACACTTAACGGAACTAACGGAGTTTGGTAACGGAAAATTACCGGATGTCACATTATCCCCATGTTGAAAGAATTTTCGTCCTGAAAATTGCGTTACATGGTGAGAGTGTTCCATCACTGGTCTACTGCATTGGGACACAGAAATCAAAATCTAGTGAGTTTTGGATGAGTTGTCACATCATCCCCATGTTGAAAGAAATTTCATCCCGAAATTTAAATCAATACCTTCGTCGGCAGGCATCGTCTCAAATAGTTGAGGATACTTAAGCTTCATTTGATCTTCATGTTCCCACGTGAATTCTGGTCCACGTCACGAGTTCCAACGAACTTTGACTATGGGTAGCTTGCTTTGCTTAAGTGTTTTCACCTCACGATCCATCACCTCGACTGGTTCTTCGATAAAGCGTAATTGTTCATCCACTTGAACATCTTCTGATGGTACAATTAGTGTTTCATCAGATAAACACTTCTTCAAATTTGAAACGTGAAACACATTATGGACTCCACTCAGTGAATCAGGTAATGCTAGTGATAGGCCACTGGACCTATTCTTTCCAATATCTTGAATGGTCCAACATACCTTGGATTTAGCTTCCCTCGCTTGCCAAACCGAACTACACCTTTCCATGGTGAGACTTTCAATAAGAGCTTGTCGCCAATTTGAAACTCTAGAGGTTTCCGTCTCTTGTCAGCATAAGTTTTCTGTCTATCTCGCGTTGCAGCCATACGGTTCCGTATCTGCACAATCTTCTCAGTTGTTTCATGAATTAGCTCGGGACCTGTTAGTTGACTATCACCAATTTCAGCCTAATAAACTGGTGATCGACATTTTCTCCCATACAAAGCCTCGAAAGGTGCTGCCTGTATGATAGTGAGATAACTGTTATTATAGGAAAATTCCACCAATGGTAGGTGAACTTCCCAGTTGTTCTCGAAATCAATCACATAAGCACGTAGCATATCCTCCAAAGTCTGTATGGTACGCTCACTCTGGCCGTCAGTTTATGGATGATAAGCAGTACTCATATCCAATCGTGTTCCCAGAGATTTTTGTAGTGATTGCCAGAAATGTGACGTGAAACGAGCATCGCGATTAGAAATAATTAAGATCGGTACACCGTGTCTCGAAACGATTTCCTTAAGATACAATCAGGTTAACTTCTCCATCTTATCCGTTTCCTTGATTGCAAGAAAGTAAGCGGACTTGGTCAGCCGGTCCACAATAACCCATATTATGTCGCAACCAGTATTAGTCCGGGGTAACTTAGTAATAAAATCCATGGAAATTTGTTCCCATTTCCATATTGGTATCTCGGGTTGTTGTAACTGTCCAGATGGTTTTTGGTATTCCACCTTTACCTTCGAGCAGGTCAAACACTTGCTCACATACGTAGCTACATCCGCCTTCATATTAGGCCACCAATAGTGCACCTTTAGGTCATGATACATCTTGTCAGATCCAGGATGTATGGAGTATTTAGACTTGTGTGCCTCACTCATAACTAAATCCCTCAGATTTCCATAGACAGGCACCCAAAGTCTATCCATGAAGTACCGAATTCCATCCCCTTTCACTACCAATTGTTTATCCATTCCCCGTAATGACTCAAAACCAATATTTTCCTCTTTCAAGGGTTCTATCTGTGCTTCCTTAACTTGTTTAGACAGATGGGTACTGATTGTAAGCTGCAAGGCTTGCACCCACCTGGGTTTAGATGTTTCTTTCCTTCTTAAGGCATCGGCAACCACGTTTGCCTTTCCAGGATGGTACTTGATAGAGCAATCATAATCATTTAGAAGTTCCACCCAACGTCGTTGTCTCATATTCAACTCCTTTTGCTCAAAGATGTGCTGAAGACTCTTGTGATCGGTGTAGATAGTGCATTTGGTACCGTACAAGTAATGTCTCCAAATCTTTAAGGCAAAAACCACTGCACCCAATTCCAGGTCATGGGTAGGATAGTTCTTCTCGTGAACTTTTAGTTGTCTCGAGGCGTAAGCTATTACTTTGTCACGTTGCATCAGGACACAACCCAATCCTTGAATGGATGCGTCACAATACACCACGAAATCATCCGTTCCCTCTGGCAGTGCTAATATCGGTGCACTACAGAGTTTCTGTTTTAATAGCTGAAAAGCCGCCTCTTGACTTTCACCCCATTTGTATGTCGTTCCTTTGTGGGTCAAGGATGTGAGAGGTTGTGCAATCTTAGAAAATCCCTCTATGAATCGTCGGTAATACCGTGCTAACCCCAGATATTGCCTTATCTCGCTCGGTGTTTTGGGTATAGCCCAATTCTTTATCGCCACAATCTTGGCAGGATCAACATGTATTCCCTTCTCATTAACAATGTGACCTAAAAATTTCACTTCTCGTATCCAAAAGTCACACTTGGAGAATTTAGCGTACAGTTGCTCATTCTTCAACAATTCTAAGATCAATCGTAAGTGCTCTTCATGATCCTCCTTGGTCCTAGAGTATATCAGTATATCATCGATAAACACGATGATGAACTGATCAAGATAGGGTTTGCACACGCGATTCATGAGATCCATGAACACCGCAAGTGCATTAGTCAACCCAAAAGGCATGACCAAAAACTCGTAATGACCATAACGAGTACGAAACGCAGTTTTGGAGATGTCTTCTTCACGGACTCTAAGTTGATGATAACCGGATCTCAAATCAATCTTCGAGTAATAACTTGATCCCTGAAGCTGATCAAATCAGTCGTCGATATGAGGTAAAGGGTATCGGTTCTTGACTGTGACTTTGTTTAACTCCCTATAATCGATGCACATTCAAAACGTGCCATCTTTCTTCTTAACAAAGAGGACAGGGGCTCCCCAAGGTGATGTGCTAGGTCGAATAAAGCCCTTATCTAAAAGCTCCTGAAGTTGTGATGACAACTCCTGTAGTTCATTCGGTGTTAATCGATAAGGTGCTCTAGTAATCGGGGCTGCGTCGTGAGTAAGTTCAATTTGGAATTCCACTTGATGATGAGGTGGTAGTCCAGGAAGATCCTCTGGAAACACCTCTGGAAAGTCTCGTACCACAGGTATGTCCTCCATTCTCCTTTCCCCCGGTTGCTTATCGGTGACGAGTGCTAGAATAGCCAAACGACCTTTTCATAACAACTTTTGTGCCTTCATGTAAGAGATGATGCCTATCACTGCACCACTCATATCGCCTCTGACTGTAAGGATTTCATCACCAACAGGAATTCGTATGATTTTCTCGTGACATATGACTTCCGCTTGCTTATTAGAGAGCCAATCCATGCTTATCACTACGTCAAAACTTCCCAGTGCAACAGGCATAAGATCTATAGCGAAAGTATGACCAGCGAACTCTATCGTACAATCTCTAAGGATGCGTGTTACATGGATTTGTTTACCGTCGGCCAATTCTACGGTGTATTTGGATTCTAAGGCAGAGGGAATATCACTTTGAAGACTACAGAATTTTACGGATATGAAACTCCTATCGTGTAACGGCCCGAAATTTCCCGAAGCAAGCCATTTAATAATAATGGGCTTTTAAGGGTTAATTTAAGAAAGAAAGGTAAATTACTGGGCTATGGACAAAATTAACCTTAATGAGCTATGTTTTGATGGGTTTAAGGGCCCTGAATCAGCCCTTAAGCATGCATGAGCAGCCTCCATTCCAGCATTTGCAACCCTAGCCCCCAAAATTCATAGAGAGAGAAAGTAGAGAGAGAAAGTGAAGAAAACTCAAGATTTGGAGCTTCAAAGGTTAAAAGATTAAAGATCTGGGTGTTGGAGCATCAAAACATAAGAAAAGAGCAATGAATCCAGGTAAGAATCGACCTCTAACCTCTTCTGTAGATCAAACCCGGATTCTAGGGTTTTGAGTTTTGAAAAGTTTCAAAGAAACACATAAAGGTCAAATTTTTACGTATGAAAATGTGTAAAAAGGTTAGAAATTGTTTCATGGAAGGTAAACCAAGGATTTGGACGTAAAAAGTTAAGATTTTGGGTTAAAAACGGGCTTGTTCGTCATTTTTATGCATCCAGCGAAACTGTGCTCCCGATCAGCGAAACTGTTCACTCATCCAGCGAAACTAAGAGAGTTCCAGCGAAACTACAGTTTCGCACAGTTTCGTTGGTAATTTCGCTAGTGCCTAGGTTGACCTATAGACATTGCGAATCTAGGAAATTCCAACAAAAGTTGGGCGCTCATGGCAGCGAATCTGTCCAGCGAAACTGGCAGAAGTGCTGCCCAGCAAAACTGGTAGCAAAACTGCCAGCGAAACTGGCAGCAAAACTGCCAGCGAAACTGTCAGCGAAATTGTGAAGAAAATGATGTTTTTGTGTATTAACTTCCGTGCAGCTTGTTTATTCAGACTATAGCTTAAGTTACTTAAATTGAAGCTATTTTGCTAAGTTTAGGTGAGTTCTAGACCCCTCCTTTAGCCGTTTTCAACGTTTTAGGGTGATATGCATACTAAAATACATACTTTTATGATGACGGTTTTTAAGACCTTTTATCAAGAAAATAAAAGTTTCTAAAGTAAAATGTGCCATTTAAATAGTTCAAAATAATTTTCGGGGCGTTGCCCCTTGGACTCCACTAGGGGCTGCCGCCCCTAGAACCCCGCTATCAGGGGCTGCCGCCCCCGAACCCCCGATGTCCCGCGGAGGGTCGGTTATCTGGTTTATCTCTCATGGTTGATGAAATATGAATGCTTAGACTAAGAGTTTGCTTCTTATTATGTGCTAAATGCATGTGAAAACTAAAGATATAAGTGAAACATAAAGAACTGTTATTGGGCCCATAACGTGTACCTTGAGAAAGTAAAGCCTTGCAAGCAATTGATAAAGGAGGGTTGCATCTGTTGTGCCCTCACCCTAATAAAGTAAATGCTCGAACAGGCAGGTCAGTAAGGCCATGAATTGGCATGACAATAATGGCCTGTTTGGGTACGACAGTAAGGCCTAAATTGGCGTGTCGGTAAAGTCCTGTGTTTATCATAGGCACCGATAGTGAATGGGAATTGACGGATAAAGAAGAGTAATAATTAACAAGTAATGGTAAAGTACCGATAAAGTGATAGCCCGTGTGTATTAATGTTCTGATAGATTATGATTATTTTCAACTGTTAAAGCTAATACCACTTACAAAAGTTATTTAACAAAGTAAACCTAGAATTTACTCAGCGAAGCTGACTTTCGTATGCATATCAGTTGACAGGTGTGCGTTAGGGCTTAAGGGATGGGAGCATTGATCTGAAGCTTCTTGGCATCTAAAGGCCGGCATCCCTAATGGAGAAGAATTTAAGAGGACTTTAAAGAGTTTTGATAGTTAAAGACGACGTTTATATTTTAATTTAACTGCGTTGTAATGAATTGAAATTACTACATCTTTCCGCTGCAATATATATATACATATATAAGTAAATGAATGTTTAAATCTATGTTTTTGCTGTGAATGACCAACTGTGAGGTTTCCTGGGATCAGGGTCTTACATATCGGCTCCAGTATCAAACAGTACCGTAGCAAAACATCCATTGAGAGAAAACCTACTAGTAACAGTCATAGGGTCATTTAGAGCCTCACCTGAGCCAATGATGAAGGCTCTCCCTTTGGCTCCATTATTGTTACCACCATTCCCATTGTCGTTGCTATCATTGTTGTTGTTTCCTTGATTGTTGTTATTTTTACCAGTGCCATTACCATTTTTCCTTAGCTGCGGGCAGTTTCGCCTGTAGTGCCCTTCTTTCCCATATTCAAAACAACCTTTGGGAGTCTCCTGGGTTTGTTGTGGCTTCTTTACCAACTCACCACGGCAATCCTTGGCTAAGTGTCCCATTTTACCGCAACGCTGACATTTGAAGTTGTCACATCTTCCCACATGGTGATAGTTGCATCGAGTGCACCTCGGTTATTTACCACCATAACCGCTTGGTCCTTGGTTGTTTGAATCCGACTGGTTGAAGTTGCGGTTGTTATCGAACCTCCGTTGTTGTTGCTGCGGTTGTTGTTGCTGAGGTTGATGTTGACCGCTGGACGATGATGATTTGTTGTTGTTGTTGGAAGCATCCTATTTCCTCTTGTTATCGGGCACGCTCGTCACAGCTTCCCATTTCGGTAACCGTCCTTGCTCCACTGCTTCGTCGGTCAGTTTGTAGGCTAAACGAATTGCTTGCTGAATTGTAGCTAGGTTGGAGGAAGTCACCATGCTTCGAATCTCGGGTACCAATCCCTAAATGTAGTGCTCCACCCGCTTGTGCATCTCGTTTACCATTCCTGGGCATAGTGTGGCCAATTCATGGGTTCTAGTAGTATAAGCCTCAAATTCTGAACCCTGCATTTTTAGTTGCCAGAATTCCATAGTACTCCTCGGTCATCATCTCCTTAAATTCATTCCAGGGGAGTTCTTCAGCCATAACATGCCCTAGCATCTGCACTTGCGCATTCCACCTGAACAACGCGGCACCTTCCAAGGTTCCAGTAGCGTATTTCACCTGGTCGGCAGGTGGACAGTTACACTTTGAGAAAAAAGGGCTTCGTCTTCTCAAACCACCTTACCAACCCTACAGCTCCCTCAGTCCCACTGTAGGTGTGTGGCTTACAGTCCATAAAGGACTTGTAAGTACACGCTGGTGGTCCTGCTTTAACACAATAAGCATTGATCAGATATCTTATTCGATTAATTATGGCATTTGATGCAACTTTCTATTATCGTTTACCTGCTGGCTGTCCTACTTGGGCAGCAGCTACCGCTGCCTGAACTTGTTCATTTATTAGGGCAGCTAATTCCGCAGGGGTCATATTTATAGTACCGCCGCCTTGATCACCGGCGCCACGTCCACGTCCGCGCCCGCGCCCGCGCCCTCGACCACGTCCACGTCCTCGGGCGTCCATTTTCTTTCACTTTACATTCACAAATATAATAATGAGTAACATCAAACATATTTATCTCATTGAAGTATGGTAAACAATAAGAAAGTAATGAATCATCACAACCACAAAATTCTTAACAAAAATGATAACCAAGATAAATAAATTATAAATGAGTCACAATGTATTCACCAATGTCAAAATTTAAGTTTGTCGTTCGGGTGGGGAAACAACCCTTCCCATATAGGTTCCAAAAGAAAGAAACGCTACATAGTCCAAGTCATTTAAAGGAAAAATAGAATCAATCAACGATATCCGACCCGTCGCTATCATCTTCCATCTTCACGGGTTCTTCAGGTTCCTCTTCAGGTTCCTCTTTGGGTTCCTCCTCCTCCTCGGGGGCCTCTACAGGAGCAGGAGCTATGGCGATCTGAAGCGCCGCTAACTGGGCTTCTAAGGTAGCAATCCTATTGTCGGCTGCTTCGTCGCGCTGTTCTCGAGCAGTCATGCGTCCACTAAGTGTCTGATAACCATCCCGCATGTGGTAACATCCCTCCAAGGTCTTACCATGTTGTTCCTCAAGTGTATCCAGCTGGTGTCGTAGTTTGTACACCTCGTGCTGTAGTGTACAAACATCACTCATTAGTCGCCTGACTCGGTGCTGCTCCGTATCCAGTGCTGCTACTAACGCAGCAATCACTTGCTCGTTGGACTGCACCGTCCGCGGGAGTGAAGGTAGTGGATGTTCGGTGTTAGTTCTAGTTCTAGGTCTCGATGTAGGTACACGTTCCCTATACATGATATGGTCCACGAACTCAGGATAGAAACTCCAGTCTCGCGGAGGGTCGTGCTCCATCAGGGCAAAAGGTTGATCCCAGTCAAACTCTCCTCGTGGGTAGTCTAAACGAGGCCAGTCACGTCCATTGTCGGGTACTGGTCCAGGAGGTGGGGACTCGGATCGAGTGGGTGATATCGGTTGCTTACCAGGAGCTCTAGATGATGACACCATGCTGCAGAGAGTTTGATGTGTATGCCAATGAGTATAAAGTAGAGAAATCAGAAACAAGTAACTAACTAACTGTGTGAGGTTATAGTCTAGTGTGTATGCAACCTAGTTCTCTATAACCAGTGGTTCTTAGTAGTTCTTTACATATTTATGGTTCTCAATAGAATGCTTCCCTATATATACATATATATACATATATATATATATATCTATACTACATATATATACATTTAAGGAGGACAAAAGAGTCATTTTACACAATCTCTTAAAATTAAGAGATGTACATCTCTTCATGCACAAGGTACAAGTCAACACTTTGCTTTCGATGGGACAGACTTTGCTTTCGATCCTGTATATGGAACGGAGGGCAAACCAGAGTTGCTTTCGATGGAACAGACTTTTCTTCTTCTTTCGATGGCTCAGAGTTTTCTATTGACAGTTGGCTTTTGGAGATGCCTTCAGACCAGAGTACCATCACCATCACCTTCCTCTATTTCGGAGATGCCTTCAGACCAAGGTACCATTACCAGCTGCAATCTCCATTTAGAGAAGGTCAGAGGTAGGGCTTTTCTTTCTCAAAACCCTACGTAACACGAAAACTCTCAAAATGGCGGTCAATTCAAACTCTCAAAACCCTACATAAACTCACAAGAGTATGGTTTTCTAATTGGTAAGTTTCTAATTGGTAAGTTTCTTCTCGCATTTTCTAATTGGTAAGATTCTTCTCGCTTGAATAATTCGTTTCCCAAAAGCTTGATTTGATTTTTTAGATGCTTAGTTTCCATTGTTTCCATTGCTTCAGGATATTGAGATCCTTGGGTACTGTTATCACCGGAAATTCACATTCCCAAACCTGCAGGTTATACACATTCTTTGCTTTGCTTCTACATGGTCTTTATTCAAGTTCTGTTCATGTTGCTTCTACATGGTGTTTAAATATAATGATCTATTTATTCAAGTTCTGTTCATGGTGTTTAGAGATTTTGTGCACAAGTCTATCATCATTGGTAAATTTTGGTTCTTAATTAGAGATTTTGTGCACATCATTGGTAAATTTTGGTTCTTAATTAGATTATCATTTTTCAAAGGATGTTTAGTTGATTAGTTTGTTTATTTTTCAAAGGATGTTTAATGTCATTTTGTGTTTGATATAATTATTCCTGTAACCTTTGGCCATTTTGTGTATTGAGAGTTTAAATAAGTAAAGAGCAACATGTAGTTACTCTTTAAGAATTGATGTTGATGGCGCTGTAAACTTTGGCCTTTTTTAGGACTAATGTTGTTGTGTAAACTGATTTGAGTAGTTATGTGTTGCTTAATATGTTTTTTAATCCCTCAAATTTACTAAATTATTCCTCAAGTCATATATGACATGTTAGTATGTTTTTCCTAAATGTATTGTATTGTAGTTTCAACTTCGACATGATAAGGCTTCAGACTAGGTCATATTACAGATTGGATTTTGTTGGTAACAGGTCATAATACGGTAGATGTTCTTTTCTTATAATGGGTCATATTACTAATTATACACTAACATGAGAGATCCCATAGTATAAACGCGAAAACAACCAGCATCTTAGGATATTTTTACTTGTAAATAAGTTAAAAAGTTAAATGATATTTTTGTTAATTAAATGATTGTGAAATTAGCAACACCACATTGGCTCTAGCTTTAAGATCAGTATTTTAGGCTTATGTTTACCAGGTCTTTTCTTTGCTGTTTAGAAACTAATTATGGTTAATCATAGATAGGTGTACAAGCTGGTCATATCATTTAACACAAGCACAAATCGTTTACAAGTATTAATCGTTTAAAAATCATAGAGGGGTGTACAAGCTGGTCAATCCCATACACCACCTAAGTTGAGTTCTTTTGAAACTCTGATGATTCTTTAAGGTAATAAAAACGGGCCACTTTAATCATGCAAATACTTTGCGGGTCTGATGTTGTCCAGGAAGTATAATATATTTAAAAAAAATTAAACGGGTCAAATGGGTAATCTTTTTAACTGCCCAAACGAGTAATTTTTATTGAACGGGTCAAATGAGTAAACTTAAATAAAAAATTTTTTTAAGAAGATATTATATAGTACAAGGCATGTTCTTTGTTCTTAGTTTGCTCATGCCTCAAATTGGTAATATCTGTTGTATTTAGGACTAATATTGTAGTGTAAACTGATTTGAGTAGTTATATGTTACTTAATATGTTTTCTTAAGCCCTCAAATTTGATAATATTATTGCTCAGGTCTGATATGACATGTTAGTGTGTTCACCCTCAATGTATTGTATTGTAGTTTCAACTTGATGGTTCTGTAATTGTATCATTGCATCGACATGGTAAGGCTTTAGATTAGTTTGTATTTTGTTGGTATTGGGTCATCTTACAGATTGGATTTTGTTGTTAACAGGTAATAATACGACAGATGTTGTTTTCTTGTAATGGGACATATTTCTAATTTTGTTGGTAACAAGTCATAATACGACATATTGATAATGTAAGTGATGTTCATCTTGTTTCTCTGATTTCAGGTGCATCTTTGTCAGATTGAGCTTTTTTACAATTCAGACAGTTTCCTATTGTGTTGTTCACTACTAGGTATTTATTTATGCTTATAGCAATCTAAATTTTCTACATACAAGTATAAACATTATACATGTAGTGGTATAAGGGTTTGTGGTGGCTCAGATGTAGGAAAATTAGTTGATAATGTAAGTGATGTTCATCTTGGTGGCTTTCTTCGCTTATCAATTTTGGACCTCCATTCTGTTGTTATTATATAAGCCAAGTTTGCAGAATGCAGGCTTAACATATTTGCCAGCAAATAGGAATATGCATGTATCGATCTCTAAGTAATTAACAAAATGAATGAGGTTATGAATGAACAAAGAACAAACACTCAAAATCACCTACACAGACTAATAGTCATATATAAAGCATTTGAAATAACCTACACAGATTAGTTTCATCGAGTTAGTAATGACATGCCAGTGACCCGTTTAAAGCCTCCACTTATCTATATAAAATAACAAATGCACCTATGAGTGTTTCATACTGCATAATGCACCTATGTATACCAGCAGTATCCCAAAGTCCCAAATTTACAATTAAGTAGAGATTGCACAAATAGAAAACATGATTGGAAAAAGTTATATATATATATGATTGCATTGTGATTAAGTGTCAAAGAGTTGAAATTTTCTCGAATGTGTGATATATAACCCGCTAAACCTTGTTTTTCTGTTTATTGGTTTCCAGATAGCAAAGTGGAACAATTAGGGTCAAGTGGACATACATCTCATTAGCTGAAACTCATTTCATTAGGTGGAACAATTTGGGTTAGAAAGGTATCTTTCATTTCTTTCTTTTCTTGGTTAGAAAGAACAATTTAGAACAATTAATATATTTCATTTCTTTTCTGTTTATTAGAACAATTTGGAACATTTTGAAAGAATACAACTATACAAGCATTTTGAAAGAATACCTCTGCTGCTGTTTCCTAAACAATTAAATACCACTGCAGTTGAAGCCCAAAGGTTACATATTGCATATTTGCAGCATATCACTAATAAACTACAGTTTGGGTAACCCAAAACTTTTGTTTTCCAAGTACCAAGTTAAATTTCATCTCTAGCATCTTCTGTCTTTTTTTTGTTATTTGTTTAAGAAATAATAATAATACTAATTTTGGTTTGTTGTTATAGAAAGAAAAAGAAAAAAGATTGAAAAGTGTTGATTTGTGTAGGCATAGCTGTAGAAGGGAGGGTCCAGTGAGGAAGGGAAGTCAAGGTACATTTCCTTTTAATATAGATTTATCTTTCATTTCAACAAATTCAGACATGTTTTGAGAAGTGATTGTTGCTGTTATGTGGGTCTGTTTTGAGTGGCATTATGTTGTTGAGTAGGTGTTAGGACCGTGTACGTACGGAGTACTAACCGATTCTTCGTTGTACCAAATCAAATAGTGCGGAATCCTATTTGATTGGCGATCCAATCAGTGAGAACGTAATCAGAATCAATCCTAACGATTAGAAAACGTTATTAATTGACTCGGAATGATCTGAAACGCTCTATGAAGTTGGAATGGTCGAACAGCACGTTCTGGGGCGATTAGGGTTTCTAGTACTCGAAGTGTCTACTTTTTCCACGAATTAAGTGGTATTTATAGGTTAGGGTTTCTCATTCGGGCGACTGAACCATTCGGGTGGTTCAGTCGTGCGATTAAGCTATACGGTTGATCCATACGCACGACTGAGACATCAATCGTACGACTGGTTCAATCTCATGCTTCAGTCTTCCGACTGATCCAGTCTCATGATTCAGTCGTGTGACTGAGCCATTCGCATGAAGTTATTCATGCGTATGGTCCATTCGTATTGCCCATTCGCATGATAACTATATCATGTTAAGTTTGAATGTGTTAATCATTACAACATTATGCATACCTATTCAAACTAAACCAAACCTATATAATTAGTCATTACTTAACCCATTAATGAAATATATAAACATTATAATATAAACAACCAAATGTATTTCATTAAGCACCATTTAATTACACATAGTCAAGACATTTTACATTCAACTCAGAATCTAGGGACACATGTATCAACAAACTCCCCCTTGGACCTAGATTCATCTAATGTCTTACTTGACCCATAACCTTTTCAAATTTCTTGTACTTCTCCTCTCTAGTAACTCCTGCGTGTATTTCAAATGCAAAGCAGAGTCTGATTACGTTTTGAAATTGGAGGGCTTGTACAATATCTTGAGCATCATAGAACAGTGGCCACTTGTAGAGTGTGTAAACATCATTAGCTGACAAGTTGGTGAGCCACATTGGGTCAAAAACCCGGATGACATCCATCTGTCCATCTCTGTTCAATACTATGACTGCTTCAGCTGTTCGCCAATCGTAGTACCACCATTTGAAGTGTGGAGTGATGTCCTGAGGCATTTCCCTGAGAGGGATCTTCGACATGGTGCGCGGTGGACGCCACTTCAACACTATCTTTGGTCTCCCGGTTCGTGAATCCACCTCAGACTTCCTAACATACCTTGTAGGTTGCTGAGGCTTGAAGTTAATCCACCGGGTGTGGTACTCCCTTTTCAGTGCAGCTTCAAACCATCCTGACATCTTTCTAGGATCAGCGTAAAGCAACTTCAGCTTTGCCAGTTGGTTTAGCTCACAACCAGGTAGAGTTTTTAGATCATGTGGAAATCTAAAATACTCAATACCTTTCTCTCTCTTAACTGCATAAGCATTAAGATCATCAAAATAAGCCCACGATATGATCTTGCCCGACACCTTTTGGTGTTTCTTCACTCGATACAGCTTTGTGTAGACATTTGGCTTTGAAGCATTTCGTTGAGCTCGCAGATCTTCAAAACATGCAGCCCATTCAGCCCTTTTAACTTTAACTTCCTCCTCTGTGGCTCGGGCTATTCCCTCTTGTTTATCAGATTCTGCTTCTAGTTTATCCAGAGTTTCGAAGGTCTCACTGACCAAATTGTCATCCAAGTTTGGAATGACATAACCTTCGGTGTCTGTGTACTCCGGATAATGTTGATCTGTCACATCTTCGATTTCGATCTCATCAACATCATGCAGTTCATTATCACTATCTTCTTGGACTTCCGGAGCATCGTTCACTATTTCATCAGCATTCAATTGAAACATTTCGGCCAACTGCTCTTTAGTGAAACTGTGGATTATCTCTCCCTCTTCAGGAGTGTATTCAACTAATCTCCTCACCACTCCCTGCAGATCAAGAATCATTGTTAACTGAGTCTTGACCTGTTGAAGGGGTTCAACATCGTATTGGTCTCTTTGAAAATTTGGATCTGCTCGATTTAAACATGCAACACGATACTTGTTAGTAGATAATCAACCACTGTCATTAACATACGATATAAACATTCATTAAATAAATGTACTATAAGTTGAGATACAAAAGTCTGTTAAATACATAAACATGTCTAACTAAACAGTACTTTTATCTTGAATTTCTGGAGTTTCTTCCGTTGGAGCAGACGAAGAGGGTCCTTGATCATGTCGCTTTTTAGAGCGCCTTTCACCTGCTGCACTTTCGCTTCTATCTCCGGAAGTTTCTCCTCCTTTACTTTCACCATCTTTCTTCTTCTCATCACCATCATTGCTTTCATCACTACCATCATCATCCTCGTCATCATCCTCATCATCTTCTTCATTGTCTTCCTCATCTTCATCATTATCTTCATCATCACTATCATCACCAGCATCATCCCCTTCTCCTATCTTAAGGGGCTCACTTTGAGTGCCTTTTAACTTAAGTAACAGAGATTTGTGAGCCTCCTTCAGCTTTCCCAACTTAGCATCTGTCTCTTCCTCATGTTGAAGTAACCCAGTGATCTGATCTGTCTGTGAGGTGATCACCTGGGCTTGGGAAGAAATCTGCTCTCTTAGCTGATGAATCTCAGCAGTTTGAGAGGAACTTAACTCTCTCAGCTGCTGTAACTGAGCCGTTTTCTCAGCATCAGATGCCATCAGCTTAACCACCATGCTATTTAGGGCAGCAAGCTGCTCTACAACAGACACTGGTGGGATGAATGAGCTGGATGGAAAAGATGAGGGACCTGTTTGCTGAGTAGTGGTGGTTGTGGTGGCTGTGGTGAATATGGGAGGAGAGGTAAAGGCTGTAGATGGTGGTACAGTGGTGGTGGCAGTGGATGTGTAAGTATGAGCAGGAGGTGCAGTAGTGGTGGTGGTTTGAGGTGTGGTGGATGTAGTGACTGGGGTAGCTGTGGTAGAGGTAGTGGGTGCAGAGGAGGTAGTGATAAGTGTGATCCTTCTGCGCTTAGACTTCATCCCATGAGGGCGAGCCATATGTTTCCTTCTACTCCCCTTTGACCCGGAGGCTCCCCCTTGGCTGCTGGGAGAGACTGGGTTATATGATGGGTCAGCAACAGAGCTCCCAGTCTCTCCTGGGCGTCCACCAACCGCCCGCAGACCTTCCTCGGTTGCCACTACCCGACTACCCACTGTCCGGGTTAGTGGTGCCTCGTCTGATTCCTCCTCCTCCTGCATGAAGTCAGGATGGATTGGAGCTGTCTCTGGTCTTCCTTGACCATCTCCACCCTGATCAGATCCTTGGTCATCATCATCGGAGTCATCGGAGGGTAGAGCCACATGCTCTACATCAGAGTCACTATCTTCGTGACGCCACTTTCTCCTAGCTGGCGCCACATAGTCTTCACGGGCCAGATGCCCAAACAAACGTCTTACCGGGGGCTTGACCTGCTTTCCCCGGTAAACCTTCATTCTGCCTAAGGTGGTATCATCCATCACCTCAAGCATAACCGCATCCTCTTTCTGCTTTGGCAACGTAGGGAGCTTCTGATCAAAATCATTTGTAAGAAGCGGGGATACATACAGAATCCTTCTCTTCCCTTAACTTCTATATTCTCCACTAGATAAGTGAAGATCATTCTGGAGAAGCTGAAGGGATGGTTCAGCACTAATGCAGCGTAGGCATTCTGCATTTGCTCCGAGAGCTCGTCGAAGCCTCCTTTTCGCGAGGCAATACACCTTAGCAATACATGGGCTAAGTATTTGAACTGGGGGCAAAGATTGCTCTTGTTGAGCATCCCTGAGTTTATGTCCCCAGTATACTTAGCCCTAAGGAAGCACCCTCTGACTGCCATCGGATGTAGACGAACAGGACATTCACCATCATTTCCTAGTTCCAGGACCGTCCTTAAGTCCTCTTCTGTTATCTCTATAGTGTGCCCAAGTACAGTGCTTCTAATGGTATAAGGCTCTCTGGTTCTGTCTACCACCGCATGTTCCCAAAACGACTGCTGCATCGACCGGTATGGTGTACACTGTGCTGAGATTGCTCGGTATATCCTCGATCTTCTCAGAAATGTGATAATGCCTGAAAAGTCAGCAGCATTCCTAGAAGTCAAGTCCAATGTGCACAAATGTTGTGCTTCGTGCTCATAACCCATCGACTCGCCATCTGTCACACAATGTAAGTTTACGTTAGTACACGTGGCAGAAAGTAAACAACATCAATGAGTTTCTCACTTTGGTTAGTCGGGCGACTGAGCAACCGAATGAACTTAGCCGTGCGACTGAGTGGAACGAATGAATCTAGAAAGGTGAATTTATTCATACGGGCGACTAAGTCAAGCGTATGAGCATAGTCGTGCGTTTGATTCATTCGTTCAGCTCAGTCGGGCGACTGAGACTAATCGTCTTCTCAGTCGGGCGATTGGAGTTCATCAGCGTGTCCAGTCGCATACTCGACAGTTTGTCCATTCAAATTCGTGTTTTGAGCTATACTTGAAGTTAAACGTCAAAATTTAGCTCATTACACTCGGAAACTACCGATAAACCATGTTCTAACTTCTATTCGAACGTTTAAGCTAGTTTGGATAGCCTATTTGTTCATATATGTTCGGTTACTGTTTGGTCTGAATTTTGAGAGATTTTGAACATCATTGATCATGTTATCGTTAGAACACCTTGAGTAGTACCTGTATAATCAACAATGAGTGTTAGAACACGTAAACAAGAGCAGATATGAATCAAAGAAAATTTCGACGCGGTTCCTTAGGTCGGGCGAATAGAGGGGGCGATTTGGGAGAGTGAACGACTGATTCTGATTTGGTCGGTTTTTATACTAGGGCAAAATCCAGTCGGGCGACTGAGTCTAGTCGCCTTGGTTAGTCGGCCGACTGAGTCTAGTCGTCTTGAACAGTCGGACGACTGAGTCTCAATCGTGCCATCTACCCAATCGTTCATCTCCAATCGGGCGATTGAAGTTCATCCAAACGACAATTTCAGTCGGTCACTTCCAATCGTTCGATTTGTTTCATTCGCATACCTCATTCGCACGTTTGACCTATTCGGGCACATTCAACCGGCCGATTGGGTTCATTCGCATGGACCAATCTTACGATTGTATTCAGTCGTACACCCCATTCGGCCGACTGGGTCATATCAGATTCAGTCAAACGATTGGTCTATCCTTGTGCCTATTTTAAGGTATGAACCAACACTTAGTTTATTTACCAATTGATAAAACAT
This sequence comes from Flaveria linearis, assembly GCA_024085815.1. Classification (NCBI taxonomy): domain Eukaryota; kingdom Viridiplantae; phylum Streptophyta; class Magnoliopsida; order Asterales; family Asteraceae; genus Flaveria; species Flaveria linearis. Next base: position 18,076,110 of record CM044004.1, on the reverse strand, counting down.
TATGTGCAATTGATCATCTCAGACATGATCCATTTAACCACCCGATCACCTCAGACGTGATCCATTTATCCACCCGATCACCTCAGACGTGATCCTTTTAACCATTCAGAAACAATCAGTTTAGATAAACATTAAGCTCATTTTCAGTGATGTTTAGCAGATAGCAATATACACAGTCCGACCCGACACATTATACTAGGATTAAACAAAAACTTAACCTATGAATAGAAAGACTATTTTTGTGATTTTTGTTGGGGCAGGCTTGTATAGCTTGTTAGCATTAACAGTTTATCCGGAATGGACTCTCGTGGAATCAGACAGGCATATACACCATCACTTGGAACATCCAGTGCTTATTACACTTGCATGATATGATTGTACAGTTTTTCACTTATCGAAGACTTCTAATATCTAACTGGGAATCATGTTTGAACTAATATGTAATTCTTATTGATTTTGATCATCAGGCGATGCAGCCACGACGATTGTCAGTATGTTTGTCCACTTAAATCCATACACAGACGTTTGACACACATCAGCGATTAATTTGATGAATTAGGTCAAACCGTATTTGTGTATTCCACAGGTATATGGTAATCAATCGTCCTCAGGAGATTTTTGAGCGGTCTTGGACTTAGAAGATTTGTTCTAAAATTTCAAAGAGATGCCAAGCCTCAGGTCAGTGCCATCGCACAGCAGAGAGGCGCAAACAACAATGAATTCTTAGAATGAATAGGTTATGCTTAGCCTCAGGTCAGTGCCATCGCACAGCAGAGAGGCGCAATACCTATTTATCTTCTTAGAGCAGCATATTTGCATATACATTATGTTAATGACATTTGTCATCTTTTGCTCTGTTTTGCAGGTCTTTGCTCACATTTGTGGCATTAGCTTGCTCCTCACCCCTTATTGGACATTGATTGATTGTGCAGACCAGGGATACCATAGGAACACACAACTGGTTGAATAAATTTAGTTTAAGCCTGTTCACTGATGATGTCTAATGGTCTATTGTGTTGAATCTACTGACACATCGTATTGTGTACTTACACAACCCTAGATCTACTTTCTCCAAGTAATTACAATACCAGTCAAAGCTTCTATCATATTCCCATTTTGTTAGACTTAGACTTCTCTGACTTATGATTTTTATGTTTAGAACCGAAAACCAATTTGATATTCCAAGTAACTCGGTGCCTGTGTGCTATCACTTTCCAGTTTTCTCGAGTCGCATTTCCAGTCTATTTGTCTATGCCTTTTCAGCTTAACTTATCCTCCCCCCTTTTTTTTTTTTTTTTTTTTTTTAAGTAAATAAATACTAAATAAATCTCCCCCTAAAATTCTAAAACAGAAAATCTTTTTGTGTTTTTGGATTTTATATGACATGGAAATTAAAAATAAAAATAAAAATAAAATAAAAGAAAGAAAGAAATAAAGAAAAGACACACGTCGGACTATGAATCTGCTTCTTCAGCAATTACATCACTTTTTTTTTAACGCCGTTGACCTCTAAAAGATATAAAATCTTGGTTTATCAAACGGTTTGGTGTAGAGGTCAGCGCGCTGAAAATCCGTGTTAATTTTAATCACATCAATTAATTGTTTTTCATAGCAATCGCGTATGAAATGATATTTAATCCCGATGTGTTTTGTTTTTGGGTGTTGAACAGGATTTTTAGTGACAGCTATGGCAGCAGAATTATCAACATAAATAGGAGTGTTAGAAAATTTCAAACCGTAGTCGCGCATTTGCTGTTGAATCCAGATGATTTGAGAGCAGCAACTTGCAGCAGCAACGTATTCAGCTTCACAGGTTGATAAGGCAACCGAGGTCTGCTTCTTGCATTGCCACGTGACTAACCGTCTTCCAAAGAACTGACACCCTGCTGACGTCGATTTGAAATTCATCTTGCAGCCACCATAATCTGAATCGCTGTACGCAGTAAGCTCAAAGTCATCGTCATGAGGATACCACAAACCCAGTGTTGGAGTACCCTTCAAATAACGGAAAATCCTTTTTACCCCAATCAGATGATTCACTTTTGGCTTCGCTTGATATCTAGAACATAGACATGTTGCATACATGATATCTGGACGCGAGGCAGTGAGATACATGAGAGATCCAATCATCCCACGATACATAGTGGCATCCACCAAATCCCCATTCTCATCAGGAGCCACATCATGATTTGTGGCGAGAGGGGTACCGGCAGCAGACGCATTTTCCATGTCAAATCGACTGAGAATATCGCCGACATATTTGGACTGATGTAAGAAAATGCCGGTAGGTGTTTGATCCACCTGTAATCCCAGGAAGAACTTCATCTCTCCCATTGCACTCATTTCAAACTCTGCCTTCATCACAGATTCGAAATCTTTGCATAATGCTTCATTTCTAGATCCAAAGATGATATCATCCACATAGATCTGCACCAGAAGCAAGTCACCATCTTTTTCTTTGATGAACAATGTACAGTCAATCACACCCCTGCGAAAACCATGCTTCAGCAGGTGGGTGGAGAGCTTTTCATACCAAGCTCGAGGAGCCTGATGTAGCCCATACAGAGCCTTGTCTAACTTGTAGACTCTGTCCCGATGATAAGGATCTTCGAATCCTTCGGGTTGACTGACATATACTTCTTCACGGATTTCCCATGCAAGAATGCACTCTTAACATCCAGTTGATAAACTTTGATTTTCATGTAAGAGGCGTAGGCTAGAAAGATACGAATAGCTTCCATTCTAGCTACAGGAGCAAAACTTCATTGTAGTCGATGCCTTCGACTTGTCTGAAGCCTTGACAACCAACCGTGCCTTGTTTCTGATCACAACACCTTGATCATCCTTCTTGCATTTTAGTACCCATTTGGTACCAATCACCTTGACTCCTTTTGGCCTGTCAACTAGAGTCCAGACTCCAAGTTTCTTGAACTGGAGTAGCTCTTCTTGCATAGCATTAACCCAGGCCTCATCTTTCAGGGCGTCGCAGACATATTTAGGCTCGATTTGTGAAACAAAACATGAGAAAGCCCCGTCATTGACATAACCCTTTTCCATGACTGCAGCATAATCAGCAGAGTACAGCTGATTTCTTGTTTGCACACCGGATTGAATGTCCCCTATGATAGACGAGGGGGGATGATTCACACTGATCCTTGTCATTGGTGTGGTAGGAACCACAACCTCAGTATCCATATTGGTGACTACTGGTTCAGTATCCGGATTTCCTGCAGCTGGTATAGCAGCTGATGATTCACTGTGTTGATTGGCTGTTTGCTCAGTGTTAGAAGCAGGAGCTTCTTCATCATCTGATGAATCATCACTCTCATCATGAGCAGGAGTCGAAGAGCTTGAGGCACCAGCAGTAGGTGTGATGTTGCTTGAATCCAGATTTGGTGAGTTAAGAACATCGTACAGCATCTGGGTAGCAGCATCATCCTCTGAATCAAGCTGTGGAAGGTTGAAGGATTTGAAAAAGCCATCATAATCAAAGAATGATGATGGTCCTTTTCCAGCAGGAGGTGTGGTGAATCTCTGAACATCCACATTGCACCACACCTCTACCTGACCCGTCGAATTATTGTAAACTCGCTTGTCTGGGATGCTGTATCCTAAGAATATTCCCTGATCTGCTTTTTCGCTGAACTTGCCATCCTGAGTCTTCTTCAGTAATGTACATGGAGCTCCAAATGGTTCCAGGTACTCCAAGTTGGCTTTCTTTTCTGAAGTAGCTCATAGCAAGTCTTACCATGCCTTTTGACTACTAACACACGATTAAGTGTGTAGCAGGCATTTGCAACTGCCTCATTCCAGAACTGAACTGGGAGCTTTGAATCAGCTAACATGGTTCGCGCAGTCTCAATTAAACTCCGATTCTTTCGTTCTGCAACTCCATTCATCTGTGGCGTGTATGCTGAGGTGAACTGGTGAACAATACCCTTCTTTTTGCAAAAGCATCCATCCACTGATTCTTGAACTCTGTGCCATTGTCAGAACGAATTCTCCTTACCTTCAGTTTGTAGAGTGACTCCAAAGTCGTGACGAGCACCTTGAATGATTCAAACGTCTCTGATTTAGCTTTCAGAAACATCACCCAGGTGAATCTTGAGTAGTCATCAGTGACTACAAAGCAGTACCAGTCTCCTGCTATACTCTTCGTGCTTACAGGACCAAATAGATCCATGTGTAGCAGCTCCAAGGGAATCTCAATTGTGTTGACGTGCTTGGTCTTGTGAGATTTCCTGATCTGCTTTCCCTTCTTGCAAGAGACACAAAAATCAGGAAGTTGGAAGTTCTTGACTGGAACTCCCTCAACTAGGTTGTTGTGAATCAGATGATTCATCTTCCTTTGATTTATGTGTCCCATCCTTCTATGCCATGAGATGGAGTCCTTCTCTGTAGCTTTTGAGAGGAAACATTGTGCTGTAGATTCAGAAGTAGAAGCATTAGACATATCCAAGACATATAGATCATTGTACCTGGATGCAGACATCAAAACCTGCTTCTCTGGAATCTCCATCTCCTTTTTCAGTATGTAACAATTTCGGTTGTCAAACATAACTTTGAATCCCTTGTCACATATCTGAGACACTGAAAGTAAATTGTTTTCCAGTTGTTGGACAAAATTTACTTTATCAAACTTTACCTTCTCATTACCTACTTCGCCCTGAGCGGTAATGTATCCTCCTTTATTTCCAGCAAATGAAACGTGTCCCCCTTTAATTTGTTTGACATTGAAAAGGAGGGACTTGTTTCCTGTCATGTGCCTGGAAGCTCCGCTATCCACAATCCATGTATTTGTTGAAGCACTGTAGCGGACAACCTGCACATAATTGAAACAATCAGTTAAGGAGGGGGACCCAAGCCTTGACTGGCTTGGGTTTCCCAGAGGAATCAACCATCATGAATTCAACCCACTGTCCTTTATCAGTAGGTGGAATCTCAACTTTCAGATTGTCCTGGCTGTCAGACACACCAGATGTCTTTGCTTTCCATAGACCGTCCCTGTGTAAGGATTGTTTATGATAAACTTTAGACTGATTAACAGTTTGAGTATATGATTTAGATTCAGAAACAGTTTTTCTTGCCGGTGTCACAGACCTGTCGGGGACTTGTCTGTGTTGTCTTTCACGAGGGGGGGACGAAAACGACTTAGAAGGTGTTTTATGCCTAATGGGTGTTTTCGATCTCACCGGGGTCTTAGATCGCTGTTTTGAATCTACTTTGACTTTGTCGGTTAACTCAACTTTAATTCTTGGTGTCTGATAGCGTGGACAATTGGTTGAAATATGACCTCGCTTACCACAAGTATAGCAGGATCTCCATTCATCAGGACTAGGAGATCTCTTGTGGGGCGGTGAGTAAACCTCAGGAATGGGTCTTTTGGTCTCAATCTTTGAATATGTACCCTCTTTAACAAATTTAACTTGTTTAACATTTTGATTAATTTGTCGTTGAGGTTGAGCATTATCCCTTTTACCTGGTTTAGCTTGAGTGGATTTAGAAATCTTGGTTTGTGTAATATTTGACTTTGATTCCAAACCAAAAGATGTTTGTACATTTGTTTCCACCTGTTTCTCAACATTGAGCTTGCTCGATGTTGAAAGTTTCTGATTAGCATCCGAAGAAGCAGACTGAACTGCAGTATCCGGATCACTCACCAAAGGAGTTGTCACCACATGATCCTTAATTTGATTATTATTAACTGGACGTTGTTTTGTGTTCAAAAGGATTTCATGTGGTGGTGGAACGACCTTGTAACCCAATCCCTCCCCATTGTTGCGTTCTTTAACCAAGTTTTTCAAAATGTGCGAAGAACTCGCGAGACTATGTAGTTTTTGTTGCAATGATTCATTTTCTACCTGTAAGACTGCTTTTTCCTTTTTAGTTTCTTCAATGGTCTTTAAGTAGAATTTAATGTCATTTTCTTGGTTAAATACAACAACTTCAGTTTCTTTTAGTTGTTTCTGCAATGCATCTATCTTCTCTTTATAACTGCTCTCATTTTGTTTTAATATACGATTAGCTTCTGAGCACAGTTTTAAATCATTTACTAAGTTATCATTGTGTTCTAATAACCTAGCAAACTTTAGATCAATGCTTTCTCTAAATTTATCACATTCGACACAAACATGTTCATTAAATAGTTCATCTTTAGATTTTACCTGTGTGGATGTCGATGTTCCAGCCATGAAAGCATTCTGAGACGTAGCTTGAGCTTCAGATTCTGAATTCAACTCATTCTTGACTATTTCATCAACAGCATCAAACGTCTCTTCCAATTCAGCAGTATCAACTTCGGCTGAACTTTCGCCTTCACTCGCTGAGTCTTCGTTCAAATCTTCCACGGAAGCTATGTTAGCTTCATCAGACACGAATCTAAAGGACCAGTCTTGTCCTTCATCTCCTTGTGCTACCATAGCTTTAGAATCACTTCCCGTGGATGCTGGTTTCTTATCTCTATCTTGCCTGTTGAACGAAGAAAAAGGATTCCCATTTCCAGTCTTCTTAGGCTTTGAACACTCCCTTTTGAAATGGCCCTTTTCTCCACAATTGAAGCACGTGACTTTAGACTTGTCAAAACCAAAAGTTGTATCTTTAGTAGCCACGAGATTCTGCCCTGTTTTCTTCACAAATTTCTTGGCTCTTCGGACAGCGCTTGCAAGAGCCCACATGATGTCCATTCTTTCCAGCTCATTCTCATCTACTTGCTCATAATCTTCATCAGCAAGGTGGCAATTACCAATTTTGCCTGCCACCAAACCATCATAAGAATGCACAACAGCAGCCAGAAGATCCATGTGCTCTTTAGCAACCTCCACTGTTACCTTTCCCAGATTTTCTGTAGTTAACTTTGCAGATTGAGTAACAATAGGGCTTTGACTAGCTCCAGATGCACCAAGAGTTTCATTTGCAGATGATGAGCCTTGTTCAACAGTTGAAGAGACATTGGACACGAAGGCTGTTTGCAAAGGTGCACCAGATGACTTTGCAGCAGGGGTGGACGTGGAAGCAACATTGTAGAGTGAGGGGTCCTGAGCATAAGAACCCTTCTTAGCCTTGTATTTTTGTCGCACTTCCTCCTCTTTCAGTTTTAGAATAAAGTCATTGATATCCAGGGTTTCTAAAACTGAGTTGTATCGAAGAGTAGAGATGAACGAATCCCACTTTGCAGGTAGACCATCTGCCAAGCTTAAAACCTTGTCTTCCATTGAAGTCTTAACACCATGAGTGTTAAGTTCACTCATCAGATGGTAGAAACGATCGATGATCTCATCTAAGCTTTCATTCCCAATTGCTGAGAAGTTATCAAACTCCTTCTTCAAAGCTTTGCCTTTCAGTGCCTTTAAGTTAGAATTTCCTTCATACCTCTTTTCAAGGACTTCCATCAATTTCTTACTTTGTTTGTGCTCTGAGTACTGATGAAAAATAGGCTTGGGAATGGACTGAGTCAAAATAGCATAAGCCTTCTTCTCTGCATTGTAGGCAACCTTTTGTGTGTCAGATAGTCCACTCAAAGTCAAAGGAACACCATCAGCCCCTACTGGTATTTTATAACCCACCTCAATAGAGTTCCACAAGTTAGTATCTACACCATTAAGATAGATTTCAAAACGTTGTCTCCATTGTGGAAAGTCCTCTATTGTCAATAGTTTAGGTGGCTTGTTATGGTTCCCTATTTCATTTTCCAGTAACAACAAATTCTGAATTCGTGAATCCTTTCCAGCTGACATGGCATAATGTTCTGAGTCCATCTTTGAATTAAGTTTACTTGAGAATTACACTGCTGTGCGAATGGGCTACAAGCGATTGGACTCAAACGTACGATTGAAACAGACGACTGAGAGATTTAGACGACTGAACAAACCGAACGACTCAGATGTGCGACTGGAGTGGGCGATTGACTCAATCGGGCGATTTACACTGCGATTGACTCAACCGGGCGAATGGACTGGCGAATGAGTTCAGTCGTACGATTAAGATAATCGTGCGACTGGGTCGGCTGAAAACGCGATTTTTGAACACTTTTGACCTAGAACGCAATTCTTTGCACCCTAGACGGCTGAAACTCGAAAAACACTGACTTTTCTGAACATGCAAACGTAAAGACTCGATTTTAGCCAAAAGAATGAATCTTTTTGCGTAAAAACGTAGACTTTTTCACAAAAACGATTGAATCAACGAAGAATCAAGAGCCAAGCTCTAATACCACTTGTTAAGTCACTGGATCGATGAACATCCGAGCACGTTCTTGACGGAAGGATAAACAACCAAAAGACAATCAATAATACGAACAATAATCGAATGATTTCATTGATAAAACATAACGATTTTAAGCTCGTTACAACTTAAGAATCAAGACTTTTGGCAAGGGGAGATCGAGCATGATCTCCCCTCTCATCCGGCAGCGCCTGGGCGCCGGGCACAAACCCTCTCTAAACCCTTAGGTTTCTACACATTGAAACTGGTATATATAGGCCTCGGCCCATATTAGATGCGACTGGGCCCATTCGTGCGATTGGACCATACGTATGGTTCAATCGTACGACTGGACCATTCTTATGGCTCAGTCTTACGAATGCCCCGTTCGCATCTCTAAGTCGCACGACTGGCCCATTAGCCTGGCTTAGTCGTACGATTGAGTCTCATTCGCATATGCTCCTGCGAATGACCCAGTTTCATGTGTTTACAAGGTGTATAACATTAAGCCTAGACTATTCGTCAAGCGACGGACACACTATATATGACTATATATGCTCCAACAGTAGGTTTTGAGAAGTGATTAACGCATAGACATGTACCAGAAATGCCTTTGAATGTTCATACAAGCATAAAATTTGCTTTAGATGAATGAACATACAGAAGTGATAGCACATACAGAAGTGATAGCATCACCAAACTGACACTTGCATTATCACTTTGCACAATTAGACAGATTATGCAGGCAGTGGAAACCCATGAAATAAGGGTGCTAAAAGACCGTTGTATAGTTGGCAGAATTCAGAGCACGTTTGGTTTAAAGATTTACAAACAAGGGAATAAGAATGAATTAAAATTAGGGTTCATTTAGTGTTACAGGTTTAATACAATTCAGTGTCTTGTTCGTTTTTATATTTCTGTTGAATTCATAGATTAAGTTGTGTCTTTGCGTTAGGAATGAATAACTAAGCTACAACTCATTAATCTGTGAGCTGGTGAAGTATCCATATTGGACCGCCATATCTTAGGCTTGGATTGGACACATCTTTTTAACTTTCTATGACTCTATATGACCATACTGCAGGTTTATTAACAAGTGTGCTTACGATTTACAATGTGCTGATTGTTGTCTCATGTACGGGTGTTGTAGATAGTTTATTATAAACCACATTTATGCAGTAGCCGAATAACCATGCTTAGTTTTTGGGTATTTTATGCAAGACTCAGGTTTGAAAACTCGATATATTATTTTAAAAATTGAGGGATTCGATCATACTACAAATAATAAGGAACCCGACCCGTTTGACCCATTCAACTTGTTGGACGAATTCTGTTTAGTTACCGGATCATATACTCTCCTTCTCAAGCTTTTTAGAATTGTTCTTGATGATTAAAACTACAAATAATATTACGCCTTTACATCCAATTTATTGTATTTAGGGTGATATATAATGATGTATTTGTTTCTAACCCGACCCGTTTGACCCATTCAACTTTTTTAGTTTTGACATGTAACCCAATCGACCCATTTTGACCCACATAAAAATTATTCATTTTGCCATGTAACTCAACCCAACTCATTTTGACCCGTATAAAAATTAAATTGTTATGACATGTAACCCAATCATATCCAATAGCTTCTTTTTTTCAAAAGGATTTGATAAAAGCAATGTGGTTTAAAGTTCAGATCAAAAAGTTGATAAATTGAATGTTGTTGTCATAGTGAGTGCAGATTGTATGTGTTGAAGAAGGTAGCTTAATGTTTACTCATTAATCATTAGTTGTGTATTTTAGATGGCAACTCCTATCTGTACATATGTGTAATATATATTATATAGTATGTTTTCAATGAATCATATTTACCAAAAGATTTCAATTTTGTAAATATTAGATGGCAACTCCTATCTGTTTGCTTGATTGTTTGCTCCATGCATGTTTAGTGGTGCATCCTTTATGATGGTTTTGTAAATCTAATCCATTCTAATTCTATTTGTGTTTATTAGATGAGATTGGATTTTAATTCTATTTATTTATCTGTTTTAACAGTGTAAGGTCATTGCTATTGTATTTGGGAAAAGCTTGGGCAGGTAAAGAATTATTATATTATATTGATTGCTGGTATTTCTTTACTAATTTTAATTGAAAGAGCACCTACTACTTGCATGTTGATATCGTGTTCTTTTAAGAATTTATAGAAAACTAGGTATAGGACTCCTTTTTTGTTGATTAAACATATTCCCTACATCCGTTCAATGTTGGCATCTAGGTATAAGCTTTATAAATTATGAGTTTTGATCGATAGATACCCCCCAAAATATAATAGACATAAAATTTTAAACCATCTAAAGCTAATACACACAGTTACACTTTAACATCTACTAAATGTAGTATCAATTCAAATTTGAATCTAGGTATAAGCTTTATAAATTATGAGTTTTGATCGATAGATACCCCTAAAAAGAAATGAACTTAAAAGATAACTAATTGATCATGCTCAACTCAATATGTACATGTCCCAAGTACACAATTTGAATCATTTAATTTCTAATTGTCATAGTTAGACTTAATTATCACAGTTCTCAATCTTCATTAATATACACATCTCCGAGTAATATTCATAAATTAGTAATAATATTTAATATTTCAATAAGCTTTATTATTTATCATAAGGTTTAATAATAAGTAATTGCTCAAGTTCAACCAAATCTATACATGTTCCATGTATAAAATTTTAATCGTCTAATTTCTAAATATAATAGTTACACTTGATTATCATAATTTTTAATCTTAATTAACATAACACACCACCCATAAATATTCATTAATAATAATTAATACTTCAATAAGTGTTTATATTTATAAGTTCATACAAAAGTAAAATAAATATATACAAAAATATTAAATGAGATAATATCCTTTGAAATTACAAATGGGTAAAAAAGTTACATTATTTTTTCCTCAAAAAATAAAATATACATTTCTTTGTGTTAAAATTAAAATTAAATCATTCAATGTTTTTACAGACTAAATAAAAAAGTGGAGGTCTAATTTAAGCATGGATGTTCATTCCGTTGTTGACTCTTTTTCATCACTCACAAATTATGGAAGTTGGTATACTATTCCCTTTGTTTGGGTTGAGTTCATATCAGAAGTCGTTGTTGAGAACAAATTATTGGTTATATTTCTTGATCAAAACGTAAGTGATTTTCTTCTCCTTTTCAAAATATAAAACTATTTTTTAATATTTTACATTATGAACACTCTTTTTGTTTTTAGAGACAAAAAATAGCAGCATTTTTTCCGGAACATTTAATGGACTTTTATAATAATATGGATTTGGTGGCCAATGTATTTGTACTTAATCGTTTTCAAATTGAGAATTTGAAATATCAAGAGTATCCGACATATGAAAAGTACATCTTGCTATGTGGTGAGGTCAAGATTGTCATCAACGAATACACTAAACTTATTACATTTGAAAGTCCATTTGTGAGAGGTTTTTGTCTGTATCCATTGGTTCCTTCCATTCAAATTCTTAAGCATGATAGAAGACACCAAAAGTTAATAATTGGTACGTTCTAAGTTTCTCGATTTATCTATTTTTGATAGATATATTAGATATACCTAAATTTCTCTATAAGAACAGTTACGATCATTGTAGATGTTGTTGGACGGATTGTCATGGGTAAACGAAAAAAAGGACGATACCATTTTGAATTGGTTCTTCAAGATGTGACGTAAGTCGATGATTGCATAAAATATTTAATTTTTTTTATAATTTTGCCGTATATAAAAATATAATCAATTTGTTTGTGATTCTAAAATTAAATACATGTGTCAGCGGTCACACAACAGATGCTTTTATATGACTCGAAGCAGACAAATATGTTTAGAACTTATCTAGCAATCGCAAGAAATTCTATAGTGTATGCATCTCGAGTGAAATTGGTTCATTTACCAGAGGGTATGTATTACCTTATAAATATATATATTTTAAAAAAATACCATTTCAAAACCTCTATGCCTTACGTAAACTTATACGTTCTCTTTTGTTTTCAGAAAATATTTTGATTTCTACAGACTTAACAACGATTGCCTATGAACCAAACATGCCCGAGGCACGTGATATTGAAAGGATTGGTCGTCCTTAGAGTCCATGTTCATTTTAACATGTTTACAATGAACTCTTTAATTAACTTCTATGGTTAGACGTCTATTTTTAATGTTTTGGCTTTTCTTGCGTTCTAATTTTAATTTGATGTAACGAAGTTACAAAGAACTTATATTCATATCTCATGCATTAACTATAAAAAGCATAATCTCATATTCATATTATAAATTTTATAAAAGAACAAAAGAAAGACAAATGTAATCAAATCATAAACACAAACATTATACTTAAACACTGATTATTGAACGAGTTTGCTTGAAACCAACCCTCCTAATAAAAAATATATATAAAGTTTGAACTATCACCACACAAAATATCAACCTCACAATCTGTGTAGACAATATTATTTTAGTATTAATTAGTAGAACTATGTTTTGCTTTGCATATTGCATACAATATTCATACATATTAGTGTATTGTGTAGTATGCTATATATGTAATGTAACTACACTTTTCTTCACCTAAATACTAATTCATAGGAGAATTATATTATACAGATAATTAGTCAATATTTGTGAACGAAGGTGTCACCATGGTTGCCCTATGGGTTGAAATAATCATATTTGAGATATTAATAAGGCTGCCAGCAAAGGTTGTATGTCGTTTTAAGTCTGTTTGTAAGGAATGGTATGCCTTCCTATCAACAGAAGACTTTGCAAGGGTACATTGCTCCCGCTCATTAAATTCATCCAATCAGAGAATCCTCTTAATCGGAGACCAAATATGTTCTGTTTGTCCAATTGACTTTCAAACCGGTGATTATGGGCCAAGCACCATGTCCCATTTCCATTTCATGATGTCTCGATTTGTTCACATTTGGATGGGTTGTTGTGTGTTTGCTTGAACCATACATCTGAGTTGCTTCTTTGGAATCCAGTCACCGGTGCTTACAAGTATTTGTCAACACCTCATTGTCGTTGCTATAGATTCTTTGAACAAAATGCTGACGTTATTGGTTTGTACATTGATGCTCACGATGATAAAGGTCTTGCATGTAAAGCGTAGGTGTGGTGTACTTTGTGCATATATTTATTCTAGGAAATCATCCTCTTGAAGAAATATACCTTTCGTAACAAGACCGGAGTACGTTATCCCCGCATTCTCTTGGTGAACTGCTACGTTATGTGCTAATACTTTATATTTCACTGTTTACGAGTGCTGGGTTGGAGGAATAAATGTGGTCATTTGTTTTGATGTTAATTCAGAGCAGCTTAAGGAGATAAGCTTTCCACTGGTTCCTTCTGCAGGAATTTATATCAGAGATTTAGTTAATGTAAAAAATGAACTTCACATGTTTGTTAGTACTGGCATACGCGAGATGTCAGTTGAGTTATGGTTGCTACAAGGGGAGCACTGGATTAAGGTCGTGTCATTTTCTCTGATCCCTCCTATCCTGCTGTCAGTATGGTGTGACATAACACATTTTATGACAAATGGTAATTGGTTTGTGATGACCAATTTGGGAAAGCTTTATGAAATTAAAATGGATGTAGAGCCCTTGGAATGTTTTTATCCTGTTACTTCGTTTGGTGGTTCCCAGGGTGTAGTTTTTGTGGAGACCTTAGTTTCACCAGTTCTTTTAGTTTAACTTTTCACTTTTAGTTTAACTTTTCACTTTTAGTTTTTGCTCGGAACACATGTAGTCTACTGTTATTGTAATGATGTTTTCATAAATTGATTGTCTAAGATAAGTCTCTTTTATTTAATTTACAAGGTATTTATCAATTTACAATGACTAATGGCAACCAAAAGATCATATTGATGTTTCTACCTCGCGTGCATCTACGTCAATTGAAAAAAAAGAGTACAACGCGCAATATTATGCTTCACGTAAAAAGAATGGGCAATCAAAAGATTGTAATGAACCCGCTACCTCAAGTGCATCTACGTCAGCTGAAAAAAGGAAAGAGTATAATAGACGAGATTATGCTTCTTGCAAAGAAAATAACAATCTATCAAAGATTGGTGCAAGCCATGTCCCCCAAAGTGATCCAACAATTGAAAGGACGCCATTAAGAATATTGAATACTAATAGTAGTCAAATAACACAAATGCGAAAACAGAATGTGTCATGTAGTTCGACTGAAAAAAGAAAGGCTTGAGATGAAGCATGCTATGATACACGCAAAGCCGATGGAAAACATAATTCAAATGGTATTCAAATTAGATGTGCTCCAACGGATGATAGTACTCCGACAAAAACACTCCCCTTTATAAATGACGAAATCATGCCTGAAATATCACGAGGTTTATAGTTTATTGAACAATGGTTTCATTATTAAAGTTGACATCTTTTCATTTTTCATCACTTAATACTTGGAATTCCTTAGGTATTCGAATTCAATCGCGAACACTATTACCTCAATTTTCTGACGTTATTGATCAACCATCCATCCTAGATGAGATTATTGAAGAGGACCCATATAATTTTGTTTACAATGGTAGACCTAGAGACCATCGTGTCTTCAATGAAGTCTTACCTGAAACATCACAAGGTTTCTATTTATTTAACAAAGTTTTTTCATTAAACTTGACATTCTTTTACAACTCCTGTTACTTATTACAACAAATTCCTTAGGTGTTCAAATAGAAGGAACCATTTGAAACATTTCGGACATAGAAGAGGATCCCTATAATTTTGTTTATGATGGTATACCTAGAGATCATCGTGTCTTAAAGGATCGTAGTCCATATCCTCATTGTGGAGCCAAACGATTCACATTTGAATTTGCAACCTTTTGTTGTATGAGTGAAAAAACAATATTAGCAAATTCAGAAATTCCAAAGAATTGTACCAACTTTTCACGTCGCAAGATGAAGTTGGAAAAATGTTTAGGCAAAACATACGTGCTTATAACACCAATTTTTCTTTCACCTCAATGGGTGTGACGTTGGATGATACAATGAACAATATGAGAGCCGGTGTCTATACGTTTCGTGCACATAAAGGAATATATCACAAAATCGACCAATTAGTTTCAAGGGATGGAAAACCTAGGTATTTACAGTTGTATTTTTATGATCCTGATACCGAGTTAGATCATAGACTCCAATGGACCAATCTTGATCGAAGCATCACTGAGATGGTAACACGTGCTCTTTCTACAAACCCATATGTCAACACATTTCGAAGTCTTGCGGAACTAGGACCTCTAGACAACTATAGAGTCACTTTAAATGCTTCCGTGGATCTTGACCAAAGGGTGTACAACCGACCAACGACATCCGAGGTTTAAATAATATTATTTTTACTTCAACGTGTGGATCTTCTACCGTACACTACATATTGATTTACATATTTATAATGCAACATTTTATAGGTTGCTGGAATTTGGGTGGAAGGTAACGACAATATCACTTCGTACAAAAGAAGTATTGTTGTGTACGGTAGGTCAGAATATAGTCAAACTATCCAGCCTTACTTTGGTTGTTACGATCCATTATCGTATCCTCTCTTTTTTCCTAATGATGAGTCGGGTTGGCATCCTAACATACCACATCAAGGAGTGCCACTCAATGAAGTTCACAACCATAATGACAACATCGACGAAGAAATGGAAGGTACCAACAATTCATGTATCTTTTAAAGTGATGATAAAAATAATACCCTAACGTGTATTATTTTTAATTATTCAGAGGCAAACACACGACGTGGTAGAACAACCGTATCTATGCGAGAGTACTACTGTTACAAATTCCAAATTGATCTGTTGATAACGTGCTTCGTTCGGTGGTAGATTGCTACAACAGTTTGCTGTAGATGTTTACATAAAGATTGAGACGCAACGTTTACAATTTTGTGAACGAAACCAGGCTAAGATTAGAGTAGATTTGTATCAAGGTATTGTGGATTGCGTTAATGCTGGTGAGGTTAATCCAAACAGAGTGGGACAATGGATTGTCTTGCCTGCATCTTTCATCGGAGGGCCTCGCGACATGCGTCGTCGGTTTCTAGATGCGATTACTT
Organism: Flaveria linearis; assembly: GCA_024085815.1. Lineage (NCBI taxonomy): Eukaryota > Viridiplantae > Streptophyta > Magnoliopsida > Asterales > Asteraceae > Flaveria > Flaveria linearis. The sequence continues at coordinate 18,059,773 of CM044004.1, read as the reverse complement.
TAGTTCAAGATGACGGCAAGCCTGATTTGTTCCTTACAGTGACGTATAATCCTTGGTGGCCTGAGATATGTGATAATTTGAAAGTGGGTCAAACCGCACAAGATCGTCCAGAGCTTGTTTCAAGAGTGTTTCGTGCTAAATTAGAGGACCTTAAGGAACAACCCTTCAAGAAACATATTCTAGGAGAAATCAAATCATACGTTTATGTCATCGAGTTTCAAAAGCGTGGTTTGCCACATGCACATTTTCTTCTTATCATGTACCCGCAACACAAAATCAATAATCCCGACCATTATGATAAGATTGTGTGTGCTGAAATTCCCGACATATCAAGACACCCCAAATTGCATGAGCTTGTTGTCAAGCACATGATTCATGGTCCTTGCGGACATTTACGAACAAACAATCCTTGCATGCAGTGTGATCCTCCAATTTGTCATTTTTGCTATCCCAGATAGTTTAATGAACAGACAACACAAGGAGACAATGCATATCCATTATATCGAAGGAGAAATAATGGAATAAAAGTGGATGTACGAGGAAAAACTCTTGATAATAGATGGGTGGTCCCATATAACCCACGGCTTCAATGATGTTCAACTGTCACATGAATGTAGAGGTTTGCTCAAGTATAAAATCTGTGAAATATTTATTCAAATATGTTTACAAAGGACATGATAAACAAGTTATTCAAATCGATCAAGATGAGCAAGAGGTTGTCATTAATGAGATAAAGAAATTTCAAGATGCGCGATATGTATCACCCCCAGAGGCTATGTGGCGCATTTTTTCCTTCTCTCTTTCTCAAATTCATCCTGCTGGGTTGGCCTTACAAGTACATCTTCCTAATCATCAAATGGTTAGATTTAGAGATAATGATATAATGTCTGAAATTGTTGACAGCGAAAGAGATAAGAGAACCATGCTAACTGCATTTTTTGATACAAATAGAGTAGATGAAACAGCAAGACAATATTTGTATAAAGATTTTCCAAAACACTTCACGTGGAATGTAGGCTCGCGTCATTGGAATCATCGTTTGCAAAAACCACAAAGAGGTCGTATTGTTTATGCTAATCCAGCTGAAGGAGAAAGGTATTATTTACGCCTACTTTTATCAAATGTTAAAGGGCCTACTTCTTTTGAAGATCTTTCCACAGTTAATAGCGTAAAGCACACGACGTTTCGAAAAGCAGCTCTTGAGATAGGCTTAATTGAGAACGATGAAAGTTTATTGCAATCTCTCGCAGAAGCGTCTCTATTTCGGTTTCCCAAGGCTCTTAGAAGGTTATTCGTGACTCTAATAATTTTTTGCGAACCTAGAGATGTTCGAAAGTTATGGAATGACCACTTTGACTCATTATCTAAAGACCATAGGTTACATTGTCATAGTGGTGAACGAGTGCGAAATATAGTTCTTATTGAAATTAGGGTGTTTCTACAATCTATGGGTAAAAATCTCCATGATTTCGATCTTTCGGACATAACAGAAGATGCTCACTTACAATCTATACGTCATCGTGAGGTGCAAGAGGAGTATGCGATATTTGTTGAAGCTGAACACTTATGTGCAAAACATTCACTTAATTAGGACCAAAAAGTCATGTTTGATGAGATATGACGCATGTGGATAATGATTTACCAGGTGTGTTCTTTATAGATGGTCCAGGTGGAATGGGAAAAACTTTTTTGTACAAAGCGTTGCTTGCTGAAGTTTGTTCACGTGGCCTTATTGCTCTCGCAACAGCTTCATCGGGTGCTGCAGCCAATAATATGCCAGGAGGGAGAACGGCTCACTCGAGATTCAAGATTCCCATAAATCTTAATAATAATTCAATGTGCAACATCAAAAAACAAAGTGGGGCCGCTGAACTACTTAGGTCATCTAAATTAATCATTTGGGATGAAGCATCAATGGCAAAACGACAGGCGATCGAGGCTGTTGATGGACGTTGCAAGACATCGTAGGCGTGAGTCTCCCATTTGGTGGAAAGATAATGGTTATGGGACGTGATTTCAGACAGGTTTTGCCGGTTATTAAACGTGGCACTCGAGCACAGATTGTTGACTCTAGCCTAAGAATGTTGCCTCTTTGGTCTTTGACTAAAAAGATGTGGTTGACCATAAATATGAGAGCGCTTAATGACCCGTGGTTTTCTGATTTTTTTTAAGAGTCAGTGATGGAACCGAAGAATCAATTGAAGGAACATTTATCCGCATACCTGATGACATGACAATTCCATGCACCATTCGAGAAAACTCTATATAAGAATTGATTAATGCCATCTTTCCATCTATTTCAAACAATTTGTATTCTTCGGATTATATAATCTATCGAGCAATACTATCAACTCGAAATGAGAGTGTTGATGAGATTAATGATCAAATGATCGACATATTTCAAGGGGAGGAAAAAAATTACTATAGTTTTGACGAAGCAGAAGACGATCATAAGAACTTTTATCCGATCGAGTTCTTAAACTCACTAACTGTGAGTGGTTTGCCGCCTCATAAGCTTCGACTAAAAATTGGATGTCCCATAATATTGTTGCGGAATATCGATCCATCACATGGTCAATGTAATGGCACAAGATTGATATGTAAAGGTTTCCAACACAATGTTATTGATGCGGAAATAGCTGTTGCCAACATATTAGGAAAAGAGTATTTTTGCCAAGAATCCCTCTATGTTTTTTTGAAGACGACATGTTCCCTTTCAAACTAAAAAGAAAATAGTTT
>CM044004.1:17949534-18052034 GCA_024085815.1 Flaveria linearis | reverse complement strand
AGTCTTAGTTTTTTGTTTGATTTCCAACACTTTTAGAACACACTTCAATTGTACTGTTTAGTAACTAAATAGAAATAATATGATAATGCAACTAAAAAGTGTAATCTTGGAAGTCTAAGGAGGATGATGAAATAGAGTTAAGAGGTGGGAGAAAATGAATATATGAGAAGGAAGCCATAGAAGGGACATGACACAGGCTTGGTTTTAAAATGCGTGCATCAGAAGCACCTAACTCGATGATGTAATCACATCGTTGCTGTTAATGCATTGCGATTCCATGATTCGCCTGATGTACTTTGATGCGTGATCAGTTATCTTGCTGCCTCTTAAAAATCAACAGTGCAGGTAAGACAGTATTTTAAAAGTCTTTAATATTTTCTGTAGTGAAGGTATGTTGCTATTTGTTAAGAGTTGCACAGCTACCAACTTAGTTATGTTAAATAAGTAGCTTCTAAGAAAAGATGGGCTTTCTCTGTATTTCATGTCTATGTTTAATTTTCAAAATGTATCCAATTTATTATTAACAAATTTATCATTTACATCTTGTGTGCAGTGCTTCTCAGTTATAAAAAAGTTATTGGATAACTGTGGAGGTGGGTTTGGAGATTCATACATCAGGCACTGGGTTGCTATGGTGGAGCTGTATAAAGAGGTTATACACTCAACCATGACCAGGGATATATAACCTCTGCACAACTTCTTAGATTTATTCTAATTTCTCAAACTTTTGTAATTGTATGTTTCCAGTTCTACAGAATTAGCAGATCTTAGGTCACCAATCGTGCTGATATGGCAATACATGGTGGTCTTAAAGAGATATTAGACCATGCTAAATCATCAGGATTAGCAGATACATTGCTTTCACATATAGAGACTTTTGGTACAAGTCTAAAGAGATATTAGACCATGCTAAATCCATATCCGAAATGACGAACAATAAGTTGTATTTTGTATTTTAAAGTAGTGTACGTTATATATTTGTACTTTTAATATTTATTAAATAATTTATTATATTATCCGATTCTTAATCAGGTCCGGTGAACCAGTAACACGACCGATTCGATGTCTGGTCCGGTTTTAAAAATGAGTATGGTGATGTATATTGTCACCGCCGCCGCATAGCGCGGGCTTCTTACTAGTATATGCATACATATATATACACACACACACAAATATATATATACATATATACATATATATATATATACATATACATATATATACATACATATATGTATATATATATATATGTATATATATAGATATATGTATATATATGTATGTATATATATACATATATGTATATATATGTATGTATATATATACATATATGTATATATATACATACATATATATACATATATGTATATATACGTATGTATATGTATATATATACATATATGTATATATATGTATGTATATGTACATATATAGATATATATACATACATATATGTATATATATACATATATATATACATATATATATGTATACATACATATATATATATATATATATATATTTGTACATATATAAATATACATATATATATATACATATATATACATATGTATACATATATATACATATATATACATATATATACATATATATACATATATATACATATATATACATATATATATATATGTGTGTGTGTGTGCGCGCGCGCGCGCGCGTGTATATATATATGTGTGTGTATTTAGAGTCTGAATACCAGTCTCTAAAATCAGTCCCAATATGTTAATTCAGTGACTAAAAATAGTTTTTAATACTATAATTTATTTAGTGTGTTTTAATAGAGAGATTAAAAAGGTTTTATATACTATATTTGTTAGTTTATAATATGTGTTTGTAGTTGGTAATTTATTTATCTTTTTTGGACTAATAACAGTCTCCAAAACAATTTTATTTCATTATCAACAAATGCTCACATCCTAGATCAAACCGTCACTTTCAAGATGATCGTCACTAAAAAGGTTTTATATACTATATTTGTTAGTTTATAATATGTGTTTGTACTTGGTAATTTATTTATCTTTTTAGGACTAATAACAGTCTCCAAAACAATTTTATTTCATTCTCAACAAGCTCACATCCTAGATCAAACCCACTTTCAAGATCATCGTCATTAATAAGTTGCTTCACAACTCACAGGTGCGGATATCACGCTTTTAAAATCTAGAAACTTTAATCTTATGAGAATTAAAAAAAAAATTCACATTGCTTTGTTTCAATTCAAGTGAATGAAACATGATTCCGAAGAGATTTGGTCTCATCTGAAGGTGGTTAAGACGATTTAGCTTTAGATGCCATCCAAAAATCTTTATTTTTTTCTGAAAACTGATCTAACGCCTACCTTACATGTAGATTTTGTTGTTTACTCTTGTCTTTTTTTTTTAGTTCATGATGTATGACGGTAGTTATAGTCATACCTTTCGAAATTAACTATATCATCACCTCCTCTTTTATAACGAATAATATTTTTCTAATAACGCACACAAAAAGAAAACAACAATTAAATCTTTAAATTTATAATCAATTTAAATCTATCAACTTCTCATGTGACATACTTTTAGGTAGCATTTGATACGCAGTAATAAGTGCGAAATGAAATGAACCATCGAGTATAAATGAATAAACACATATCTGGTTGGTGATTGTAATGAAATAAAGTTTTTTTTTCATTCCATCCATTCTTCTGCCATTAGTCACAAACACCACCCACTCACCCACCATAACAACCACCACCGATCACCAAGATCGTTCGTCACCTATAACCACCACCAGGCACGACGACCACCACCACCAACCACCAGCCAAACCTTCATCGATCACCACCACCGCCAAAAACCACCAAAGGCCACCGTCACTGTCGGAAACCACCGCCAACCTGTCACACCCTCAAAATCCACGTGCGGAGTTTTACCGCGAGGCATGTGAACAAACCAGGATCACAGTCAATAGTTACTCAGAACGACTCTATATGCCATAATTTATATAAACCAATCCAGAGTTCAAACTTTAAAACCATGCGGAAGCGTATTGTTAGTAAGACAAACCCAAAATATAAAAATGTATAATATGGCAAAACATGCGCCAACCAATTATTTAAAACCCAAAATGTAAAGACAAGCAAATGTGTTTATAGTTTAAGTCTTAGAATGCATGATCGACCCGTGATGTGCTTCTATTGGCAGACTGAGTTATCGACCTGAGAATAGCATACTAAAATGTCAACACAATGGTTGGTGAGTTCAAGAGTTTGCGTTTAAACATAAACAGTTTAACAGTTGTGATATATATAAGCATGTGTATTGTAACAGATAGCTAGTCTATTAACAACAAATATTAATTCATCGTGATTTCGCAATTGAAGCTGACTGTTATAGTTTTTGCCTCCTGCCATGACTTACCATGTCGTGACAAATGTTCATAGGACAAATTGCACCCGGTTGACCTCGAGTCACACAAGTGGGGCTCGTCAGACCCAGTTGTACTACCCAAGTTTCACCGCTATTCAATATTAACAATTCAAAAGTGTGAGGATTTTTCAATGGTAAACAACACTATATTAATATTATACACAACTTAAATACATAAAGCGTTTGCGAGATTACCGGTATGCTATCTCCCCCAAAAGAGATTTAAATAAAGAGTGGGGCATGAACTCACCTGATACGCGTATTGAGTACTTAGAGTTTACTTGAAAGAAAAGTGGACAGTCAACCCTCAAAGGTTACCTAGATCATGTAAGTACATGAGTATGTGTAAACAGAGAATATGTGAAACCCTAAGTGCACTACAACCAAAGACTCAAGGTTTCAGAAGAATAGACATGCTTGACCCAGTTGACCCGTTTGACCCATTGGTGACATTATGTGTTGTAAACCATTTAAACAGACATGAGCATATATCATACATGGTTAACATTCCAATGGATCATATATGGTGCTACATTCCCAATGCATTGCTTAGATCACCATACTATGTAAATATCATACAAGCTATGTAAGTCCATAACATCTAGTATGCTTAGTGTATCCATAACACAACTAGTGTATCATATAAAGGTCAAACCATGCATAACCTACTCATATGACCTATAACCATGAATTAGCATGTACAGGCCAAAACAGATAATTTACCAATTAATCATCCATACTAACCACAACACATTCAACATGTCCATTACATACAACATATATCAAGTTGATTGAATTTCAGTCCCAAACATGATGTCCTAGTTACTAATCAACATTCAATACCATACATGATCATCAAAGTACATAAACCACACATAACCAAATAGACATTCTATACAACCAAATTAACAGGTTCTATCACGTTTAGGCGTCCACAACAAGCATTCTAGCATGATCCTAATGCCATGAACATGTAACACCCGTAATTTCTTATTAAAGAAATTAAAAGAATGAAATAGAAAGAAAGGAGAAGGAAATAAAAAGCCTGCTTTTGTGGAAGGACCAAAAGTGTAAAATAATAAAAAAAAAATCTTATAAAGTTGGTAAAAAGGTGGCATGGCCGCCCATTACCTTCTGCATAACATTTCTATTCGACTTTTAGAGAGAGAAAGCAGCAGGAGCAGAAAACCATCGGGATTTTGAAGAAGGACCTGAGAAATTCGAAGTTTTTGGTAAGAAATCTCGAATTTATGATGCTAGGACGATTCTAGAACCATATATGAGCTTATAAATGTGACTAGTGTGTTCGGGTTGCACTGTGTGTGTGTGTTTTAGGTGTATAAACGACTGAGAAGTTCAAGGAAAGGGCATCCAAAACCCGAAGACAAATTAAGGTGAGTTCTAGACCCTGTTTTACTGGTTTTTAAATGTTTTGGGGCTGGAAAATGCATGCAAGTATGTTTTTGTAAAGTTTGGGTTGAAACCCGTATGAAATGAATGTGTGTATGCTTATGTTTATGTTAGATTTATGCCTAGAATCATATGTATATGTTTAGAACTAGGCATTATGATGTTTGGGACTTGGATTATGGATTAGACACATGAACAGGTTGCAAATATGTCTGAAATTGGACTTAGAATAAATAAGAACAAGCTGATGAGTCCACCAGTGGTCATACGACCAACAGTGTGGTCGTATGACCAGGATTTTTTTTCTAAGTGTTAAAGCCCACTAGTGCTCATACGACCAACAGTGTGGTCGTATGACCAGGAGATATATTTTTCTAAGTGCTGATGAGTCTAACAGGACTCATACGACCAACAGTGATCGTATGACTATGTGATGAAATTTTCTAAGTATGATGAAGAGACCCACAAGACTCATACGACCAACAGTGGTCGTATGATCAGAATATATTTCCCAAGTCCAGGGATGGTACGACCAATAGTGCTCATACGACCAACAGTGTGGTCGTATGACCAGATGATAAATCTAAGTGTAAGATGAAAAGTCCAGCAGTACTCTTACGCCCAATAGTCCTTATACGGCCAGAGGGCTTATACGCCCAACAGGGCTCAAACGCCTAGGACACTTAGAATTTTTCAGAAATTTCCTGAAATACCGAAGTTCGAGGTTTTGACCAGGGCTGACTAGGGTTAACAAATGATGATGTTTCATGCATGTAATGATGATTATGGTTAACCCTTATTGTTTCTGATGTTATTATCAGTGTATTATAGTTAACAATATTATTAAAATATTGTTAAATGTGGTATGATGCTACGTATGATGATGAATGTATGATGATGTACGTATGGTGATGAATGTATGATGAGTATGTATGATGAGTGTGTGTGTTCCTTGTAATTGTGTGCTTATCTTTCTGAAACTTTACGAATAACGAGAATGAACTAATGAAGTATTATGTATCGTAAAGTGAAAGATAATGAAAGAGGAACATGATGACGAATGCATGTATTAACGAACGAACGAATAGAAGAATGATGATGAATACATGCATTAATGAACGAACGATTATGTCTTGCAAGCATTGAATAACGCGATTGGTCCTTCTATGTGATTGACCATGGTCATGGTACCTCTACCGCTTACCTCTAGTACCGTGGCATACGATTTTCCGTCATATGTTGACTACGGCCCGGTAGCTAATAACGATCGGGGTGTAGCATATGGTATTGGTACAATTCACCTTTCAATGCGTGCAAGTAAGTATGGACGGGATTCTTGTCATTCGACCACAGTAATCATAGCCAAGTGCTATGAAGTGGGTAAAGCCTGACAGAATCCATACGAGAAGTTAAAGATAACGATGAATAACGAATGATGAAGATAATAACGAATATTATCTCTGTGTACGTATGATGTATGAACGCATGCACGAAAGGATACTTTTAAATAAGTAAAAGTATGTTTTATTACAAAACTAGAACTCACTCAGCAACGCTGACTTTTATGTGTTTTCCAGTTGGCAGGTAGTGTTGCTGAGGATGGCACGAGGCGGCTACTCAGCTCTTTTGGGATGGCATTCTTTTGTTAATGTTTTTGTATTGTAATGCAAACAAACGATATTTTGTAACGGGTGTTGTATTACTTTGCAAAAGCATTTATAGTAAACTTAAAGTTTCCGCTGCATGGTTTTGATTAAGTTGTATTAAATGTATGTTTTATGGGTAATGACGACCAACTGTGAGGTGCCCGGGAACGGGGGGCCTTACAAGTTGGTATCAGAGCCAAAGTTTAAGTGAAATGGGTAAAATTTTTAAAATGAACCTAAACTTAAACTGAAAATGGGACAGAAAGGAAGAGAATGCCATCTGAGTAGCTGCGTGCCATCAGGTATTTTATTAAAGTTAATCATGATTACGTGCGCATGTTATGTGTTTATGTGTACTGTTAGACTTAGATACTAATGTAGTCAGGACAGGTAATGCTCAGGGTGTGAAGAGTAGAGTAAGTGGCTAATCACAACTGGCCACTGTAATTAGGGACTTACTATACTTGACATAAACTGAGCTATTTCCTTGAATGACCGTGTTGGTGTTTAAATCTTTCAGTGTGATAGAAGATGGTCGGTGGTAGATCATCTAAAGCCCCAATTGGTGGAGGCAATGGCGGAAGTGGTGCGGAACCACGAGCCATAAGAGGTAGGCCTAGACAAGAGAAGAAGGTTCCCGAAGAACCTAATACTACTCCCTCGGGGGGAGTGGATGAGAGTGATAATGTGAGAGCCTCGGTGAAAGAGACGGTGATCGAGGAGGTGCACCAAGTCATGCAGACGATCTTACCGTCTGTAGTGACTGAAGTGATAAAGGCAGTACGTGAAGACGATAGACGAGGGAGGAATCGGTCCTCAGGTAGACAACAACAGGCGGAAGCAGAAACGGTACTATCTGATGATGAAGAGGAAGAGGAAGAAGAACAGTTACGGGAGACCGCCCGGGGTTGTAACTACGGGGCATTCATGAGGTGCAAACCCCCAACTTTTGATGGGTCTGGTACTGCTACTGATGCTCACCAATGGGTGATGGAAATGGAAGCTGTCCTCGATATTAGTGATTGCCAGGAGGACAAGAAGGTGAAGTTTGCTACCCACTCTTTTACAGGGTCGGCTTTATGCTGGTGGAAAAATATAGTCCAAGCCGAGGGTAGCAGGGCTATAGGGAAGATGAAGTGGGCTGAGTTGAAAAGGCTGGTGATCGAGGAATTCAGTCCTCGTCGGGAAATGGATAGAATAGAGAGAGAGTTCCTGCAGTTGGAGGCGGGGACGATGACCCACCAACAATATACCACCAAGTTTAACGAATTGGCGCTGTTGGTGCCGGAGCAGGTGACGCCGGTGTCTCGAAAGATCAACCGGTATATTCAAGGACTGCCGGCTGAAATTCGTTGGCACTTGATTTCTGCCCGACCAAGCACTTTCAGGTAGGCAGTGGATTTGGTGGGAAGGTTATTCGATGAACGTGCTGCTTTGGTGAAGGCTGAGGAAAGCAAGAAAGGAAGTGGAGAGAAGAACTGGCAGGGGAAGAGATTTGGTTGGGGTGATACTTCGACAAACAATAAGAAAGCAAGGGTGGATGACCGCCGAGTGGTCGTGTCTGGAGTTGGGGTGAGGAAGTGTGGTAAGTGTGGAAAGGAGCACTCAGGGGAGTGCAAGTGGGGATCTAACATCTGCTTTAAGTGCGGGAAGACAGGGCACATATCAAAAGATTGTCGGATGGGCAAGTGCTTTAACTGTGGAGAAAGTGGCCATATGAGCAGGGATTGTAAGAAGCCGAGGGCTGAGGCTTCAGGGGTAAAGAAGACGGGAAGTGAAGGTCCGAGAGCAAACGCCAGGGCTTTCACCATGACGCAGGAAGAGGCTAGGACGGACCCCGATGTGGTGTCAGGTACGTTTCTAGTAAACCAAACTCTTGCTTCTGTATTATTTGACTCTGGTGCTAGTAGGAGTTTCATTTCTGCTACTTTCTGTGCTAAATTGCCTGTTAGTAGCAAATGCATTAGTGAGCCTTTTTATGTAGAAACTGCTATTGGTAAGTCCACTAGAGTTACTGATGTGATAGAGGACTGTACCATGGAGTTAGAAGGTCATAGGTTTGCTGCTAGATTACATGTGATGCCCCTAGGAGGATTTGATGTAGTGTTAGGGATGGACTGGTTAGCAACCTACGAAGCGAATATCGTGTGCCGAAAGAAGATGATTAGACTGACGGCGACCGACGGAAGTCCGGTGACAATTTATGGCGATCGAGTTACGACGATTCCGAAGGTGATCTCGATGGCGGTGGCGGGAAAGTGTATGAGGCGCGGATGTAGCGCCTACTTATGTTATGTAAAGAATGTAGAGACGCCAACACCACAGCTATGCGATGTGCCAGTGGTGTGTGACTTTCCAGAAGTGTTTCCCGAAGACTTATCGGGATTGCCACCTGACCGAGAGATCGAATTCCAGATCGACCTGATACCGGGTGCCCAACCTGTCGCAAAAGCACCGTATCGCTTGGCTCCGACGGAGATGAAAGAGTTGATGGAGCAGTTGCAGGAGCTGCTGGATAAGGGGTTTATCCGACCGAGTATCTCACCTTGGGGTGCTCCGGTTCTGTTCGTAAAGAAGAAGGATGGTAGTATGAGGATGTGCATCGACTACCGCGAGCTGAATAAGCTGACGGTGAAGAACAGATACCCTTACCAAGGATCGATGACTTGTTTGATCAACTTCAGGGTGCCAGTTGGTTTTCAAGGATAGATCTTCGATCGGGTTACCATCAACTAAAGGTGAAGGAACAAGATATCCCTAAAACAGCCTTTCGTACGCGCTATGGTCACTACGAGTTTCTTGTCATGTCTTTTGGGTTGACCAATGCGCCGACTGCTTTTATGGATTTGATGAACCGAGTGTGCCGACCAATGTTGGATAAATCAGTAATTGTATTCATCGATGATATTCTGATTTATTCAAGAAGTGAAAAAGAGCATGCCGGGCATATTCGGGAAGTGTTGGAAACGTTGAGAAGGGAGAAATTGTACGCCAAGTTCTCCAAGTGCGCCTTTTGGTTACGCGAGGTGCAATTTCTGGGTCACGTAGTGAATGCAGAAGGAATAATGGTGGACCCAGCAAAGGTTGAGGCTGTGATGGAATGGAAATCACCAAAGACGCCATCCGAGATTCATAGCTTCTTGGGATTGGCGGGCTATTATAGAAGATTTATTCAAGACTTTTCAAAGATCGCCTCACCTTTGACAAAATTGACTCGTAAGGACGTAAAATTCGTGTGGGGTCGAGAGCAGGAGATGGCTTTTGAGGAGTTGAAGGCAAGACTAACACAAGCTCCTGTCTTGACTTTGCCTGAGGGAAGTGAAGACTTAGTGGTCTATTCGGATGCATCTTATTCTGGGCTAGGTTGTGTGTTGATGCAACGTGGAAAGGTGATAGCCTACGCATCTCGACAGCTGAAGACCCACGAAGTCAATTATCCCACACACGATCTAGAATTAGCCGCGGTGGTTTATGCGTTGAAGATTTGGCGGCACTATCTATACGGGACAAAGTGCACTATCTTCACAGACCACAAAAGCTTGAAGTATTTCTTCGAGCAGAAGGATTTAAACATGAGGCAAAGGCGATGGTTGGAGCTCATAAAGGATTATGACTGCGAAATCCATTACCATCCGGGCAAGGCCAATGTGGTGGCCGATGCCCTTAGCCGAAAAGAAAGGCCTGAACCGATTCGGGTGAAGGCTTATCAGCTGATCATGACCCCCGATGTGATGACACAGGTTAAGGAGTTTCAAGACGAGGCTTTGAAAGAAGATCGTCTTAACTCCGAAAGGATGAGAGGCCTAGTTACGGAATTGGGGGAGAACACTCTTGGTGTTAAGACCCGATTTGGGCGAATGTGGATTCCTCGATACGGGGATCTACGTGGAAGAATCATGGACGAGGCCCATAAGACTCGATACTCCATTCACCCCGGTGCTACCAAAATGTACCACGATATGAAGAAGGATTACTGGTGGCCGGGTATGAAACGCGACGTAGTGGAGTACGTAAGTAAGTGCCTGACTTGTTTACAAGTGAAGGCGGAACACCAGAAGCCCTACAGGAAGATCTAACCGTTGGATATACCCGAGTGGAAGTGGGAGCATATCACCATGGATTTCATCACGAAGTTACCACGTACCCCTAAAGGGTATGATGCAATATGGGTGATAGTTGACCGCCTGACGAAGAGTGCCCACTTCCTACCGATCCGCGAGACGTACTCATCTGAAAGATTGGCGGATCTGTTCATCAAGGAAATTGTAGCTCGTCATGGTGTACCGGTGTCTATTATGTCTGATCGCGACACCCGGTTTACCTCCAAGTTTTGGAAGAGATTTCACGATGTAATGGGGACGAGGCTACACATTAGTACAGCATATCACCCTCAGACGGACGGTCAGTCTGAGAGGACGATCCAAACACTCGAAGACATGCTTCGGGCGTGCGTGATCGATTTTGGAGGAAGTTGGGACGACCACCTGCCGTTAGCAGAATTCTCGTACAACAACAGTTATCATGCCAGCATTGGCATGCCACCTTACGAGATGCTATACGGGAGGAGTGTAGGACGCCCGTATGTTGGGGAGACATTGGGCAGAAAGAACTGGGAGGTGTTGAGGTGATTGAAGCAACGACTGAGAAATTAGAAAAGATCAAAGCCTTCATGAAGGCGGCGAAAGATAGGCAAAAGTCGTATGCTGACAAGAGGCGGAGACCGATAGAGTTCAAGGTTGGTGACCGAGTTATGTTGAAGGTCTCACCTTGGAAAGAAATCATTAGATTCAGGAAAAGAGGTAAGCTAAGCCCGAGGTACATAGGACCTTTCCGAATTATCGCACGAGTAGGAGAGGTGGCCTATCGACTTGAACTGCCGGATGAGTTAAGTGGAATTCATCCCACATTCCATGTATCCCATCTGAGGAAGTGCTTAGCTGATGATGACATGGTTGTACCACTGGAGGATATTGAGGTGGATGAGAGGCTCAACTACGTGGAGCAACCAGTGGCAATCATTGATCGTAAGGAAAAGAGGTTAAGGAATAAAGTGATTCCTCTTGTGCGTGTACAGTGGAAGCACAGGAAGGGATCCGAGTCTACGTGGGAGACTGAAGAAGAAATGAGACTACACTACCCACATCTGTTTGAGGAATAACAGGTTTCGGGGACGAAACCTATATAAGGGGGGTGGACTTGTAACACCCGTAATTTCTTATTAAAGAAATTAAAAGAATGAAATAGAAAGAAAGGAGAAGGAAATAAAAAGCCTGCTTTTGTGGAAGGACCAAAAGTGTAAAATAATAAAAAAAAATCTTATAAAGTTGGTAAAAAGGTGGCATGGCCGCCCATTACCTTCTGCATAACATTTCTATTCGACTTTTAGAGAGAGAAAGCAGCAGGAGCAGAAAACCATCGGGATTTTGAAGAAGGACCTGAGAAATTCGAAGTTTTTGGTAAGAAATCTCGAATTTATGATGCTAGGACGATTCTAGAACCATATATGAGCTTATAAATGTGACTAGTGTGTTCGGGTTGCACTGTGTGTGTGTGTTTTAGGTGTATAAACGACTGAGAAGTTCAAGGAAAGGGCATCCAAAACCCGAAGACAGATTAAGGTGAGTTCTAGACCCCGTTTTACTGGTTTTTAAATGTTTTGGGGCTGGAAAATGCATGCAAGTATGTTTTTGTAAAGTTTGGGTTGAAACCCGTATGAAATGAATGTGTGTATGCTTATGTTTATGTTAGATTTATGCCTAGAATCATATGTATATGTTTAGAACTAGGCATTATGATGTTTGGGACTTGGATTATGGATTAGACACATGAACAGGTTGCAAATATGTCTGAAATTGGACTTAGAATAAATAAGAACAAGCTGATGAGTCCACCAGTGGTCATACGACCAACAGTGTGGTCGTATGACCAGGATTTTTTTTTCTAAGTGTTAAAGCCACTAGTGCTCATACGACCAACAGTGTGGTCGTATGACCAGGAGATATATTTTTCTAAGTGCTGATGAGTCTAACAGGACTCATACGACCAACAGTGGTCGTATGACTATGTGATGAAATTTTCTAAGTATGATGAAGAGACCCACAGGACTCATACGACCAACAGTGGTCGTATGATCAGAATATATTTCCCAAGTCCAGGGATGGTACGACCAATAGTGCTCATACGACCAACAGTGTGGTCGTATGACCAGATGATAAATCTAAGTGTAAGATGAAAAGTCCAGCAGTACTCTTACGCCCAATAGTGCTTATACGGCCAGAGGGCTTATACGCCCAACAGGGCTCAAACGCCTAGGACACTTAGAATTTTTCAGAAATTTCCTGAAATACCGAAGTTCGAGGTTTTGACCAGGGCTGACTAGGGTTAACAAATGATGATGTTTCATGCATGTAATGATGATTATGGTTAACCCTTATTGTTTCTGATGTTATTATCAGTGTATTATAGTTAACAATATTATTAAAATATTGTTAAATGTGGTATGATGCTACGTATGATGATGAATGTATGATGATGTACGTATGGTGATGAATGTATGATGAGTATGTATGATGAGTGTGTGTGTTCCTTGTAATTGTGTGCTTATCTTTCTGAAACTTTACGAATAACGAGAATGAACTAATGAAGTATTATGTATCGTAAAGTGAAAGATAATGAAAGAGGAACATGATGACGAATGCATGTATTAACGAACAAACGAAAAGAAGAATGATGATGAATACATGCATTAATGAACGAACGAATTATGTCTTGCAAGCATTGAATAACGCGATTGGTCCTTCTATGTGATTGACCATGGTCATGGTACCTCTACCGCTTACCTCTAGTACCGTGGCATACGATTTTCCGTCATATGTTGACTACGGCCCGGTAGCTAATAACGATCGGGGTGTAGCATATGGTATTGGTACAATTCACCTTTCAATGCGTGCAAGTAAGTATGGACGGGATTCTTGTCATTCGACCACAGTAATCATAGCCAAGTGCTATGAAGTGGGTAAAGCCTGATAGAATCCATACGAGAAGTTAAAGATAACGATGAATAACGAATGATGAAGATAATAACGAATATTATCTCTGTGTACGTATGATGTATGAACGCATGCACGAAAGGATACTTTTAAATAAGTAAAAGTATGTTTTATTACAAAACTAGAACTCACTCAGCAACGCTGACTTTTATGTGTTTTCCAGTTGGCAGGTAGTGTTGCTGAGGATGGCACGAGGCGGCTACTCAGCTCTTTTGGGATGGCATTCTTTTGTTAATGTTTTTGTATTGTAATGCAAACAAACGATATTTGTAACGGGTGTTGTATTACTTTGCAAAAGCATTTATAGTAAACTTAAAGTTTCCGCTGCATGGTTTTGATTAAGTTGTATTAAATGTATGTTTTATGGGTAATGACGACCAACTGTGAGGTGCCCGGGAACGGGGGGCCTTACAGAACATGTCCAATCCCCAATATCCAAGGTTCATCCAAAATAAAGTTTTCCTTTTGGGAAAGTACATCCCAAATCTACTAAACACCCAATGTATACATAATTCATCAATAATATACTATTTCAAATTTATAACAACATCTAAACATGATCAACAACTTCCAACTATCATAATTCAACAATCATCATACATAAAAGTTTCTACTTTTGGCAAGATATGAACAACAACATTCATTCTAAGATTTCTAGCATTCATATCAACAATCTAGCACCTAATCAACATCATAAACACATCCATAACATCACTACATTAACAATTCCACATTACATGCCAAATAAAGTTACTATTATTAGTAACCCATGAACAAAGCACCCAATTCATCAATTTCTTGCAAGATTCATGTATTGTAGCATTCATACTATCTAATTAACATCTCAACAACATCAAACAACTATCAATTCCACATAATCAACATGAAATTCGAACTAGGGTTCATCTAGAATCAAGTTCATGAACAATTCAACAAAAACGTATCATTCTTGCATAATCAACGTTAAACAACATGTATACTATCAAACTAACATACTAGCATCATCAATCAACCAACAACTAACATGAATCGACACCCCATTGAAATTTTCGAGTGAACCCTTCGGCCATAATGAAAAACACACGAAAAAGAACACAATCTAACCTTAAATCGCAAATGAGAACAAGATTTGATGTGGTAAACTTGTTGTATTGCTTGGAACTCGCTCAAATACGTGACTAATTGCTTGTTCTTGGTTGTTTTCGAAGTGGAGAGGGTGTGGGAGGGATGGTCGCGGCCGATGGGTGGTCATGGGGCTAGGGTTTTGTTTTATTTAATTTAATTTACAAGAATTACCCTTTAAACCCTTGTGTTTTGTATTTTTATAAAAGTTAAGCCTTAAACTCTTTTTAAATAGTTTTTAACTTAACAATATAAACACATAAACTAATGATAACCATCATATATTTTATCTTTGTAAAAACACAAGACATACGAATTAATACGCACGTTTCCACGTTACGCGATTTATTTCCTAATTAGTATTTAAAACACACCAAACAGGTAAACATAATACAATAATCATATAAGCAGTTAAATTATCATTAATTTAACATTATTAGATATTATTAGGTCACCAACGTTAAACGACAACTAGTGTGTGCTTACGACGCGTGCATGCAAGACTTAACGGAACTAACGGAGTTTGGTGACGGAAAATTACCGGATGTCACACAACCACTGTCGTTGCAGGAAACCGGCGCCGCCGAAAACCACTACAGGCCAACGCCGCTGCCGGAAACCCCGCCGCCAGAAACCACGGCCGGCCACCGTCGCCGCCGGAAACCATCGAAGGCCACCATCACCACCGGGAACCCTCGTTGGCCACCACCACCACCAGTAACCAACGCCGGCCACAGCCACCATCGGAGGCCGTCGCCGCCATCGAAAACCACTACCGGCCATTACCACCACTGGGAACCACAGCCGGCCACCAAAGACCACCGCTTCTGTCGAAAACCACTACCGCTGGAAACCATATTTTGGCCAACACCGCCGCCGGAAAACAACCCTCGGACCGCCACCGCCGCTTGAAACCACCATCCACCACCACCGTTGCCGCCATCAACATCATAACTACTTTTACATTTCATTGCTTTGTTTTTTCATACCTAACAAATAACACAAAGTAATGATTCATTTAATTGTAAAAGATTAACAAAAAATAACAATAAAATATAATGATTCATCAATTTACCTCCGAAAGTTTCATAAATTATTTTGATTTTAGTCCAAAAGCTTCATAATTTCGGATTTAAGTTGAAACAACTAATGGAACTTTTGGATTGAAATTGAAACAAGTTATAAAACTTTTAAAGGTAAATTGATGTTTATAATCTTTTAGATAAAAATGGTTATTCTTATCAAACCTTAGGGAGTAAAACTGAACTTAACTCTTTTATTTTCTAATCCTTTTTATTCACTTATTCATTTTATTTATTCATTCATTCAATTATCCTATACCAAACAGACCCCTAGACAAATAAAACTATAGCTGCCGAGTCAAGACTTTTGAAGATTAAAAATCGGAAACTTTGTTAACCTAAAAAAAATCCTTAAAAAGGAAAGTAAATAAGCCTCGAATAAAATTTATGCACATATTAAACATATAACCATTTATTTAAGTTGCCAAAATATAAAACCACAGACCACACTTAAATATTTAAGAGCATTCACAACCTATTTTCTATCTTTATCCATATAATTATATTAAAAGTCACTATTTTTTCTCTCTTATTTTCAAATTTTTTATTACTTTTTTTCTCTGCTCCACTCACAACCACTTAAAATATATTAAAAATATTATAGGGTCTTGAACAGTAAATTTCCCATATTATTTACTCACAACCACTTATAACCATATCATATAATATAGAGAATACACTCATATAAATTTAAGAAATTGATTGTGAATGCTCTAAGTAACACAAACTTAAAACTTACCATCCTCTTAAATGGGAAGTGAAATAGTTTGAAATGATTTAAGAGTACAAATGGAGTAGGGTAGAATATATTTGTCATTATTAAAATAAGTATACAAACATTATATAAAAGAAAATTTTAGCGCACCGTAGGAAATTTGGAGAAAAACGGATCTAACCGTCACGGTTTGGGCTAACCGTGACTGTTTGAAGCCTAAAGGTCACGGGTTCAGCCTAACCGTGGCGGTTTGGACTTCAGAGAATATTCTGCACCTCAGGATTGGGTTAACTATTTGGAGTGGTTTTATGGTTTTGGCGGTGATATGTCACGATTTGGCCAAACCGTGACATATTGGGTATAATATTTAAGTTTATTAATCACACAAGTTTGTGTTTATTTTTATTTTATCACACGGTTGAACCAAAACGTGACATAAGAGTTTCTGTTTTGTGTTTATTTTTATTTTATCATATTACGAATATTTTCCCTGTTTGATCGTCATCGCTTAGACTCGTCGAAAACCATAAAAATGAATATTGACATTATCATAAACACCGGTTGTGTTTTTATTTTATCACATTACGAGTTTGTGTTTTTATTTTATTACATTACGAGTTTGTGTTTTTATGACGTTACGACTTTATATATAAAAACCAATATAGAAATTATCATAAACCTTATATACAATTACATAACAAATTGGTTCATACATAAACAATTAATATTATCAAAATTACAAACAACATATATAATTACCATTACAAACAACCAAACAAACACAACCAAACATAAAAAATATTATGTTTATTTTCTTTTTACATAATATAATTAGATGTTTATTATTTTTAGTATAAAAATATTATTTTTAGTATATCTCAAAGTGTCAACGGTTTGGTCAAACCGTGGCCTTTTGATTTAAAAAAATATCTCAAAGTGTTACGGTTTGACCAAACCTTGACTTTTAGGCTTCAAACCCTCACGGTTAGGCCTAACCGTAACGGTTAGGTCCGGTTTCTCCTAAAAAAACACCTGCGGTGTCCTCAAAAGAGTCCTATATAAATTCTATTTTACAGTAGTGTGCTCATATTCCCGAACACGTAGTTAAGATTTGATAAATTAACCACATCATATGGTGGCTCTAATAAAGAATACAGAACAACATAAAGGATATTTTACACCTTTACTGGAGACGCAATTGTTATCAAAACTTACAAATCTTCCTATTCTAATAAAAAGTTATCTGGGATAATACGTGTCAACATCACAATCATTCTCATCAAAATTTTTCCGTCTCTCTCTCCTATTAAATAATTAACTTAATTACTAATAATACTATTTAACACTTTTTTAGATTTAATAAATTAATAAAGAGATCTATTTATTAATGTTATTTCTAAATAAATAATTTTTTTTATAAAATAATAAATTTATTTAAAGCATAAGACTTTTTTTAAAAATACGAAATATTTAAAATTGGTATTTTTAAAAAGTTATTTTTTTTAAAACCAAAAATAATTAAATTTAAGAGTTATAATAAGAAAATTTTTAAAAATGACATTTTTATACGGTTTGTTTTAGAACAAAACGTTTATTTATTTTTTTTTGAAAAAATAAAGTTTTAAAAAGTTGATATCACTATTTTATAACTTACAGTCGTTTCTAATACATAATTTCACTGATATTATATCTTAAAATATTATTTTATAATTAATAAATTTTGTTATATTAATTTTTTATTTATTCAACCCGTGTAACACACGGGTTACTATAGCTAGTATTTATATATATGCAACATTACCAACTATGAACTGTCTTCTCATTTAATATCAGATTTTTTATGCAAACTATACACTTCAATCTCTGCTGCTTATTCTCACCATTCTATGAATTTTTCTAACATAATCTTTTGAATTCAGTTTTTGTCGATTGGGTCATAACTCTAGAAACATACCACATGACCTTCACAATAGTAATCTCCACCATAATTATTTATGTATATAAAATTATAGCACCACGTACACTATTAATACACTATCAAATATTTGACAATTAGCGGCGACATTTGTCGCCGCTAATAACCCCAAATGTCACCGCTAAAAGTATTAGCGGCGGCATGTCGCCGTTAAAGGGCCGTCGCTAATAGTTCGTCGCTAATTACCAATAATTCGCCGCTAAAGGGTTGCCGCTAAAGGTGTCGCCACTAATAACCTTCAAACCGCCGCTAATACCTTTTGTCGTTTAATGGTCTTGGATGACTATTAGTTGCGACATATGTCGCCGCTAATGGTCTTTTTTTAATATTTTTTTGATTTTTCCAAATTCCAGTTTTCAAACAAAATAAACCTAGATTTTCTAATAACATTCAAAGTTTCATACAAATCTAGATTACGCAATATCATATAATCATACATAAACTACAAACATAGGTAATTTAGTATAAAAGCTAAAAATCTAGATTACGCAATATCATACAATCATACAATACACTATTCATCCCCCTCGTCTGAATCGTCTTTTTCGGCTTGATTTGGAGCCTTTTGCGAAGCAATTAATTGCATAATTTGTGACATTAATTGCGTATTTTGAAACAGACTTGAAATTTACTCATGCAAAAACAAAATATACATTTATATTTTTGGCAAAGTATATGAAGTGTCAATTAATAATGTTGAACCAAACACTCTTAGATAATTCAACACATTTTGACCCGTGTAAGCTAAACTTAGATAATTAAAATATATTTTATCGATAAAAAGTCATAATAACCTAAAACAACTATGATGAACTTAACACATTCAAGTTTAAGTCATTTTGACCCGTTTAAACTCAAATAATGTCTTTTTCACCCATTTTGACCCGTTTAAGCTAAACTTAGGTAATTAAAGTCTACTTTAGCGATAAAAAATCATTTTAATCTAAAACAACTATGATGAACTTAACACATCCAAGTTTAAGTCATTTTGACCCGTTTAAACTCAAATCATGCCGTTTTCACCCATTTTGACCCGTTTAAGCTAAACTTAGATAATTAAAGTCTATTTTAGTGATAAAAAGTAATTTTTAACCTAAAACAACTATGATGAACTTAACACATCTACCTTTAAGTCATTTTGACCCGTTTAAACCCAAATCATGTCGATTTCACCCATTTTGACCCGTTTAAGCTAAATTTAGATAATTAAAATCCATTTTAGCGATAAAAAACCAGTTTTAACCTAAAACAAGTATGATGAACTTAACACATCCAAGTTTAAGTCATTTTGACCCGCTTAAACTCAAATCATGCCGTTTTCACCCATTTTGACCCGTTTAAGCTAAACTTAGATAATTAAAGTCTATTTTTGCGATAAAAAGTCATTTTTAACCTAAAACAACTATGATGAACTTAAAACATCCAACTTTAAGTCATTTTGACCCATTTAAACTCAAATCATGTCGTTTTCACCCATTTTGACCCGTTTAAGCTAAACTTATAAATTAAAGTTTGTTTTAGCGATAAAAAGTCATAATAAACTAAAACAACTATGATGCACTTACCTATGTAAATGTATGAGGAGTTTGTTCATGATCATGAACAAAAGAACTCGTCCCGGCAGAGGATAATGGTTTACGCCCAATCCCCCTAATATGTCCACGGCGTTGTCCCAAGACCGACTAAAAAATATCCAATTCGTTGATGATCCACTTGCTTTATTTTGAGTTTGACTTAGCTCATCAAACCTTTCCTTTAGTTGGTTTGTATTAATTATCAAAATATATTAACATATTTATACATACATATATATATATATATATATATATATTTAAAAACTATACTTTCTAGAAATACTTACATATTGTTGCCGTGCTACCTCGCTATCAAATGTCCTTTCTTTACCAGTATGAGCATCATGAAATGTCTCAAATCTGCTTATTCTGCTCTTAAAAAGTATATTATATATTAAAAAAATACTAATATATAATACATAAATATATAAATTTAAATCATTACCTTCTTATAACAATAACTACTATATGAAGCGGTCCCCCCACGGTTTGTATATATTTGTTGTTGACGATTTGCTTTGTTTGAATTTGACGCATTTCTATATGCGTCACTCATAAAATAGTCAACGGTCTTGTTTCAATTTTCATGATTCATTCCTGTTGAAGGGATGACCTGTAACATCGTGCATTTTCAGTAAATATATCTATACTATATATATTCATTTGAGGAGGGCAAACATGTCTTTTTACACAATCTCTTAAAATTAAGAGTTGTACAAGCTATAATACACATGTTACAACCCATAAAGCAATCTCAACCTAATTTGAACACCAAGCTTATGAAGATCCGGATCAAGTACCACCACCATAACCTTCATTGGGAACCCAGGTACAACTGCTTTTGGTTTTCAAAATTCAAACACATGTTACACATCTTGACGTAGGTTTGCTTTCGTCATATACAAGACACGGAGATCTCTGTTTCGACTTTCAAGTTTTGGTGTTAGGGTTTCATAATACCAAAATGGAACGGGAAGGAAATGAAAAGTGAAATCGAAGAGGTTACGATTAGCTCTCTGCTCAAAAGAGACGATTGTTTCAGAAACAAATTGGGGTTGGAGAATCTAGATCATAATCAAATGTCATCAAAACGTTTCTCCAAGGACGTCGTTCACAAATTTTTGAATCTATCAAACATTTGTATATCAAGGTTCTTTAGAAGATCCAACGAGAAGGTTCGATTAACTGAACACTCTTTGTTGTATAAGTCTCCGGCCACCGCAACAGTGTTTTCCCCATGGAAGGAGGAGAAACCGTCGTCTTTAAGGAGTTCCACCAGCTTTGCAACAAAGAGTTAAAGAGATGGAATCCAAAGAGACATTCTGCACAACAAGAAATCATACAGTTCATCTTCTCAAGGTGATCTTTTGTCTCAAAATCCATTTAATTTCATATTTAATTCACTCTCTAATAGTCTAATTTGATATCAGAATATATCATGAGTTTATTTGGCCAACAAAAACAATCATTTACAAGTCTATCTCCCTTGAACCCACCATGAGATTTTAGTTTAAATCTTCTTAAATGTATTATATATAAGGATTCAATGTTCATGTTTTTGTTTGGATGGTATTTTGGACGGCATCCTAAAGATGTTATATAATTTGAACTCGATCAAATTGTTTGTTTGTTAAAGGTGTGTTGTGTTCAAGAGGTTCTATAAAGCAATAATAATGCATCCTTGAGTTTGATCAACTGTTATTAGTTCTATATATAAAACTTCTTCTCCAGTTTGAGTTTGATAAACTTTGGTTTGAATTTTAGGGGAGACGTTTACTGATGTGGTTGGAAGTCCTTACTATGTTGCACCTGAAGTTTTGCTAAAGAATTATGGTCTAGAAGCTGATATACGGAGTGCTGGTGTAATTCTTTACATTCTTCTTTGTGGAGTGCCTCCATTTTGGGGAGGTGAGTCAATAATTACAGTAAATAAGTAAAGATATTATTTTTTGCTCTTGGGTTATTATCATTTACCATCTTTATTTCGTTTATAGAATCTGAGAATGAAATATTTGAAGAGATTTTGAGGGGTTAACTTGACTTTTCTTCTGACCCGTGGCCTAATATTTCTGAAAGTCCTAAAGATTTAGTAAGGACAATGCTCACTTGAAACCCAAGAAAGCGGATCACTGCTCATAAAGTTCTTTGCAAGTCTAACTTGCTCCATTTCCTTTGTTTTCTTATTTGATTAATGGGGTTTGTTGAATTGGTTTATAGTGTCCGAGTAGGTGAAACTGGCTCTGATTATTCAGGGTTAAATAATCTGTTTTATGATTATTCAGTTTAGGAATAGCAACAAGAAGAATGATTGTGATTATCTGATTAATTAACATTCACTTACATGTAAACTTGAGTAATCAGAATCCGTCAAACACTCAAACAACTGTTAAAGTGATAATCAATCATCACCACTTCAACCATCAAAAGCACACTCAAACAAATGATAATCCAATAATACTTTATAGCTGATTATTTAATTGAATAGTCCACGTAATTACTTTCTGAATGCACTGCAAAACATCCCCTTTTTAATAGATTCAAGTAAGCATTATAAATTTATTAATCATATATAATTCCTGTTTTAATCACCATAGGCCACCCATGGATAGTAAAGACGGTGTTGCTCCAGACAAACCTCTTGATTCTGCAGTCTTGAGTCGGTTAACTCAACTTTCTGCCATGAACAAGCTCAAGAAAATGGCTCTTAGGGTACATTTTTCAAGAAAACAAGCTCATAACTCACAGTTTCACTGCAAAATGTCACCTTTACCCTTAACCATCTCATCTTCTTCACAGGTCATCGCATCAAAACAATCTACATTTTTTATAATGACCTTTTTTTATCCGTTACCCTTGTAGCTAATTTTGTTTAATAATTTTGTTTAATAATTTTGTTTAATAAAACAATCTACTTTCTTGTTTAGAGCATGTCCTTCCGAATTCGTGATTCCATTGGCGAGGTATAGGAAAGCAGTCTATGGGACACAACTTTCAGTTGGCATGAGGTTTGGAATGATGTTCGGTGAGGTATAGGAAAGCAATCCCATTTATGCACTCTATGACAGTTCACTGTTTTAAGTACAGATAAAAGAACTGCTTGCATAACTGGTTACAGTTGAGGAAGAAATCATGTGGCTCGAGGGAAAGGTTCACAAGTTGATATGATCAAATATGCTAAACATGGGCTTTCGGTATTGGACACAGAAGGCATCTCAAGTGGTGTAAATAATCATAAAAGATATCCAAATAAGTTATCTGAAGATCTTATTAAATTCTTAATCGGAATATTTCTTGATCTGAATCACCCATTTACGGACAGTGAAGAAGGATCAGATATTGCACAGAAGCAAATATCTTGCATGAGCTCCAAAAGCTTCATCTCTAAATCAAGCTTTAATTGTACAGCACCAACTTTTTTCTTGAATAATAACGGGTCAGATTCTGACCCGTATTCCATATTACTTGACTTTAATGGTGCAGTTAGAGACATCGGTCCATACAAGACTATCACCCGAATTTCACCAACTACACTTGACCATACACGCATTTCTGAATGTTCCATAAAAGTTGGAAAACTCAGGTATGTTTTTGATGTTTTAAACAATATGTTTATGAGTAATTTTGTTACTTACATGTTACTTTCTTTAGGATTTTGATGTGTGAAGTTGAACTTATTGACATATAAGCAGAAGTTAGCATTCTGGATCAACATATACAACGCCTGCATAATGCATGTACTGTAAGTAATCCTAAATTAGTATGAAAAATAACAAAATAAACCATCATATTGTTAGTTACTGTTTCATCGCAGGCGTTTCTACAACATGGATTGCCTTCAACACAAGAGAAACTGCTACTTCTCATGAATAAGGCAGTAATCAATGCGGGAGGTATTGTGGTTAATTCACTCGCCATTTAGCACTTTATTCTCCGGCATCCATCAAACTCCAATCATGTAAGTAGGTTTCCATAAAAAAGTTCTCACTTTTTTAACTTTTAGGATATAAAGTTGACATATTATTTTTTGATCCTACAAGGGTATAGCAGATGAGAGGGAAATGCTACTTTGACACACGTATGGAATTGGGTTCCCAGAACCCAATGTGACATTTGCTCTTTGTAGAGGGAGTTGGTCTTCACCAGCAGTAAGCTATATGCAATTACTGTTTTTTAAAACTTAATTATGGTGGCTAATTAAGTTTATCATTATTTGCAGCTGAGGGTTTATACAGCTGAGGACATAGTGAATGAGCTAGCAAGAGCGCGACAGGAGTACTTAACAAAAGGGGTTTATAACATCATGTTAATGTCATTTGTGTCAAAATATCCTATAGTTAGAAGTTGAAATTAGTAGGAATCTATAGAAAGCACCTTAATTCCTTTGGAGCAGATGCATTAAGTCCGTGGGTCTGGGTGGGGGATTAAATTGGCAGCCACATGTACACGTTCAAGCCACATGGAATTATTGGATTGCAATTACAGACACCTCTTGTTTGTTTGGTTTTTATATTATATAGTTTGTATATAATATCTGAATTTTAAAAGGGAAGCATTTCAGGTCAACTAACTCTGACCCATTTAGTATTTTTAAAAGTAAAACAATATCTCATAATTTAGTTTTTTACTTTGTATTCCAAGTATAATATGAAACAACAAAGAAAATATTCTCATAATGGTGTGTAATAATATTAGTGAATATCGATGATAGATTGAGAAGTCAAGACTTCAAGTGATGTTCATTTGCATTGTTCAAATGATTGTTTGTGATTATATATCTTTTAGTCTTTCTTATCTGATGAACTTTCTCTAAATTGAGTTTGTAGTTATAACAATATTTTACAGAGCTTAATATCATGATGTAAAATGGCGGTAGACATCAGAATGCGAAAAGTTAGCTTGTTGCTTTTGACGGGTCTAAAAGTACAAATATGTGCATCAATTTATATTATCCACATGAACTTAACAAACAGTAAATATATTAACTGCTTTAACTGTATTATTACAAGTTTCTTTATTAATCTTTCTGTACTGGATGTCATCCCATCTGCTTAAACACAATTTTAATCATGTTTAAATTAAGAAGTGGTTAGACCTAATTAGTTTGCAATATTCAACATTCCATGCATTCTTTAAATTCGATTTGCATGCGTATTTGTTCGTTAAATACGATATGAGTGCTAATGTATTGAGCAAGTCATCATTAAACACACACACATTATGGTTGTCACAGACCACATCGCTTAATGAATAAGAAAATTAATCGAAGTATGCTACAATATGCCACTAGAGAATTAATAAACTCACAGAAAACGAGTAAGATGTTGTAAATTGTTGTTTTTGCCGCTGCATCGCGCGGGTTTCTTACTAGTATATATATATATATATATATATATATATATATATATATTTGTTTAGAATGTTAACAATTACAACAATTATAATAATAATTATAATATTAAAAAATAATAATCATAAAAATAATAATAATAATAATAATAATAATAAAATATATAACAATAATAAATAATAAAGTCCAGGGGTTAATTGGTAGTTTTTAAAACTTAAAAACTAAGTTTAAGCATGAAATAATAAACACTTCAAACCACAGGGGGTCAAAGTGTAATTTTTTTAAAATCCCAGCCCCCACCCCCGTTTCCCCGTCGATCACCTCCGGTCACCCTCCGGCGACCCCTCCGGCGACCCCTCCGGCGACCCCTCCGGCGACCCGAAAACCCCAAACAAATCCAATTTTAAATCCCGAAACACAAACCAAATCGTTTGTATACGAGTTTCGAACCTCTACACACTTTAATAATGGAGATACAGCTCACGAGTCCATCATCCCAATCGCACCGAACATTGTCGGCACCTTTACACTCAAATCGCACTAACAACTCAATAATTATCAAATTAAGTCCACCTAAACAATCCTATATATAATACCAGTCGAATTCAGTCTCAAATTGCGCCTAAAACAAACTAAAACACCCTGTTCGATTACCTTCAAAACCGCGACCTGCAGCTCGTTTAAAACCCCTCCTGCGATCAATTTTAATCGAAACTGATAAGGGGCTTTTCATCCCCATCATCATTCGAAGCTTACCTCAAATTTAATTCGATTATAATCAACAATTGAGCATCATTCGATTGACACATTCAACCGCGACTTGTTCTTCATCAGGTTAATCTCTAAATCGACACCATATACGAAATTACACACACATACACACTCGATTTCTCATGGGGAACAAAAGCCCCATGATTTCAGGAGCTTTCGAGATCAAATCGAGGGTCAATTTGGGCTTCGATCGAACTAGGGCTCGAATGGGTTAAGGGAAGCGGGTTAAGGAAGCATAAAAGTAATTGGGAACCAGTTTAACCGCGGCCTATTCCTTTGTTTCACTGGTCCCGAGCTCTCATGTCAAACAGAAGGTCCCGGGTTCGACCCCGGGCACCTACACTCATTTTTTTAAGGCTTTTTAAGCCTCTAAAAATTCCGGAAAAATTTGTAAAAATTATAAAAATGTTTTTAAAAACATTAGAATTTTTAAACAACTAAAATTATTTTTCTGAAATTTATTTTAACACTTTATCTATTTTTATTAAATGTTTTAAATAAATAAAAACTACAAATAATACAAAATTATTTAAACAAAAGTGAACTTTTAATAATAATTTAATTTATTAAATTATTATTCGACACGGTACTACTTTTAATTTATTCAAATAATATTTATTATTGTTTAAATCATGATTAAATATAAAAGTTTTATACCTAAATCATTCCAAAAACATTTTCATTTCTTTTAGCCATTTAAATAATTAAATACTTTAATTAATTGATATAATTAATTAATAAAATTAATTTTTTTATTTTTCCACACTTTCACAATAAAACAAATGGTTACGCGTATTGATACGTTTATTTTAAAATTCTAAACATAATCATTCCAATAAATTCATTTTACTTATTTCAAACATTTTTAACTAAATAAATTATTTAATTTAAACTACCATTCAAAACCAAATGGAAACCCTAACACATTCACAAATTCTCAAATCACTATTATTCTAATTCGAGGCACCGTTCCTTAGGTTAATCATAAGGAAATTGTAGGTGTCTAATCTATCACGTCCAAACTCAAATCTCATCAATCAAGTGAGTATTCATATCCTCTTTTTATATCATTTCCTATTTGGGGGAAATCATGTGATACAATATATTCAATCATGATATTCTATTGTTATTTTATTCTAATTTCAATTCAAGACAGGTTATGTTATTACTTGCAAATATGTGAACATACTATGATAAACTGGACGACAGTAAAACCCTAATTCAATCAATCAATCCTGGTATCAATGGTAGATCTACTGGTTTGGATAACCCACCTCATATGAATAGTCGAGTGGTGATTGTTCCAGAGGCAGGAGTTAATCTATGGTGTATGTGTGGAGTCTATTATATGCAAGTGTCAAGTCAAGGGGTTGTTATTGTGTCAGTTTATCTATATGCTTTACTATTACAATATAAGTCTTAACGTTACCTTGTGAATTGAATTATTCTCAATCAATCAATCAATCTATATGTATACTCAAAACTGTGATTACTCACCAGCTAATTCGTTAGCTGACTTTATTTTCTCACATGATTTCAGGTTAAGCAAATTAGTGGACTTCTACATGCTCATATAAGACCCAGACTTAGTCAAAACAAAAGACAATTACTATTTGTGACTTTAACTGTTGTATTTGTATCTGTTAAATTCATGTTATCCTGTAATCTGATTTTAATATTATTTTCCGTATTAGACAATCATGAGTTATGAACAATCAATCATTCCCTCGTCCGCTCCGATGATTTCCGCCGTCGGTCGGGGTGTGACATGACCCTTGCTTGTTCTATATTTTCGTAGCCCCTAACCCGATCAAACTGTCTTTTTGCCATATTTTGTCGGTCTCTAAATCGTTTGAGAAACACAGAACGGATTCCACCCTCTATCCGAGCGCGCTCACGATCTCGCAAAATCTCATCAAAGTCAAAGCGATGCTACATTTAACTTTGAAGCTACATTTAAGTTAAACAAAATAAAAGTTAGTTATGTAAATGAATAACAAACATATAACTTATGAAATTTTACCACCATATGCTCTTCCAAAGCATTCTTCTGAGCATCGAAAAGATTTTCATATGAACTAACATTAAAAGAAAAATTAGCTTCCATGTATATCCCCACCTCGCGAACAAACATATCATTAAGTTCACCAACGGGGGTGTAAGGCCCCGCTCCCGGGCCCTTACGGTTGGTCATTCATCGCACATAAAACATTTCAAAACGTACATTTACTTTGCAGCAGAATTTAAAACTTTTATTAATAACTAAAAACATGTCATTTTATTACAATACAACATTCTTTTCATCCCAAAATACAATGACATGTCAAATATGGATGCCAGCCTCAAAACACTCCCAGTAGCTTATGCATCCATGCCTGCAACTCCTCAGCATCAACCAAAATACCTGCCAACTATCATGCATACAAAAGTCAGCGACGCTGAGTGAGTTCTAGTTTTTTTTTATAATAAAATACTTTACTTTCGTTAAACCGTTCTTTACATAAATGCGGTCACACAACATACGTACACAGAGATAATATTATTATTATCTTCATCGTTCATTCATTAGCTTTCGTTCGTGTACCATTCATCGTTAACCTTTGCATTCTTTCTTTCATTCATACATTCATTACATACGTTCGTACGTATCTTACTTTCGTGCGTTCATTACATACGTATGATTATTTCTTTCGTCTATTCGTTCTTTATCTTTAACTTTCATTCATTCTCTATCTTTCACTTCCACCTAGATCCGATCACGATTTACCCTCTTCATGGCACACAGCCATGATTACTGAGGTCGAATGATAAGGATCCCGTTTCGTTCTTATTATGGTATTTCGTTCGTGAGCATACATCATACATACATACAGATAAATAATATTATTATCTTCATCATCGTTCGTTCATTCATTCGTTCATTAACTTTCATTACGTTCTTTAACCTTCGTTCGGTTCATACTTTCTTTCTTTCATGGTTCTCTTTCTTTCATCTAGATCTTGTCTCATGCAATATCCCCGGGTCACGTCTGTACCGAGATACGCAACAAAGATCCCGTCGAGTCAATCACCAGGATTGAACTCCATTCGAGTCTGTTGCAACACAAAGTTGCTCACCTCACTATTTCATCTTGTGCAATTCGCACCAGTGGAGTTGTCATTAAGACCAACTCTCCCTGTGTGTGAGAATCTTGGGGTTTAGCCAAAATCGCACGCCATCTCATGGTTAGCCAAAATCGCACGCCACATAATCCACATGAGGTAGGCCATCATCGCACGCTACATAGCACACAGTAATACCACATCGCACGTATCGGAGCAGTTACCAAACTGAACTCCCACTGTGTCTATGTCCCCTTTAGCCAAGATCGCACGCTATAACATACACACACAGTTGAGCTAACAACTCTCATTGAGTCGTGAACCTCCTTTCCTTCTGCTTGCAAGCCATTCTTACTCTCATTCATCTGGATCCTGTCTCCTGCAATACCGTAGTACGCGACGAGGACCTCTTCGAGTCTGTTGCGACACAGAGTCGCTCACCTCATGCACTTGCTTGCAAGCCTTTCATCCGTTCATTATTTCATATATTCGTTCGTTTCGTACTTTATCGCATTCGTTCGTTTGCACTTTATCATTATCTTTCCCTTCGTTACATCATACTTTACTCTCATTACTTTATTCATTCATTCATCATATCCCGTAAAGTCATACAATATGTATTATAAACATAATACGTTCATTTTAAAAACTCTTTAACGAAGAAAGATAACATATCATACACATTCAACCTAAACTTCATCACATCATCATGCACACATTAAGCATAGGCCATCACCTCATAACAGAGCCTATCTCTCTATTCTACACTTAAGACCACTTAGAAAATCCTAAGTCCAACATGAGTGCATAGGACTTTTCAGGAATCTTTCTAATACTGACTGAGTGATCCAAACATCCTTCTAACGCCAACCAAACATAGAACTAACATACTAAGGCACCTAAGCCTACTAAACATCAACACTATCTCGTAGACAAATTCTAATACATACATGCACAGAATATCATCATACAATAGGCTGGCACTCGCGGTTTCACTTGAAAACATTTTCTAGGTATGCATAATAGCCCCAAACACTTTAAAATCAGTAAAAGAGGGGTCTAGTAACTCACATGTACTTGATGAGTAGCTTCTCAATCAAGCTTTAAAAGAGAGGGTTGCACTACCCCACCTACAGATAAGTTAACACTCAAAGGAGTTAATTTCTGCCTAATTTCGCTGCTAAGTTTGCTGCTAGTTTCGCTAAGTAACTAGCAGTTCACTGCTATATTCGCCAGCAGTTTCGCTGGAAAATTTGCAGTTTCGCTGCTAAATTCGCTGCTAGTTTCGCTAAGTAACTAGCAGTTTCGCTGCTATATTCGCCAGCAGTTTCGCTGGAAATCTGCAGTTTCGCTGCTAAATTCGCTGGCAGGTTTGCTAGCAGTTTCGCTGCTAGTTTTGCTGCCAGTTTCGCCCAACTTTCGTTGGATAGCATTGTCAGCGAACTTATCCACGAAACTGTAGTTTCACCCCAGCGAAACTGTAGTTTCACTGGATCTTCTCTTAGTTTCGCTGGAAGAATCTATAAATTCGCTGGATAAGTCCTTAAATTCGCAGGAACGATCTGAAAATTACGAATCAGCCCATTTTAACCCCAAAACTCAATCTTTTACACCCAAAACCTTGGGTTATCATCCAGGAAGCTATATCTAAGTTTTTTACATGTTTTCTTACATAAAAACGTGAGTTTTTGGGCGATTCTTGCCACTTTCAAAAACCCCAAAACTAGAAATCCGGGTTTTCATCAAAAGGAACAATTAGATGATGTTTCTTACCTGGATTCTTGTTGTTTGGAAGCCCACGAACACCAATCTTCGATCTCTTGATCAACCGAGCCTCAAATCGACACTTTCTCTCTCTACACTCTCTCTCTAGAAACTGGGTGTCGAGTGCAAATGAGGGTTGCTCAGCTGATCCGTCTATATATATACATCGGGCGTTCCCGGGACCTTAACCCGTCAAGCTCATGACTCGAAGGGTTAACCCGGTCTAACACCAATAACCATCCTATTTTTATTAAATGGTCTCTTCTAAGCCCATTATTATTATTTGACTTGCTTAGTAAATTTTCCGGGTGTTACAGGGGGTATACGTGGCAGCTCTATCAAAGGGGAGAGATAAAAGTCCTCCCTTTTTAGCTAGCTCCTCCTTTAATTTCTTATTTTTCGCCTTGCTCTTGTTTTCCGAGAAGGCGTGCCTGTAATTATAATAAAAATTCATTAATTGCATTATATATTAATAATAATTGAATAAACATAGTAAATAAATTAATTATAATAACAATTATCATCTAACGCGTGACTTCTAGGACCGCTAAATGGAGGAAGTGGTGGATCCCCCGCGCCATCACCTCCAGGCTCATAACATCAGCCATAAGGTATGCGAAAACAATCCACAATGATATCATGTCTTGAAATATAAGATTTAGAACATACTGTTAAAATAAGAAAAAAGTTTTCTAGTACAACATGAAATACAAACAAAGGTTTAGATAAATAAATACGTATACAAATTCTAACAAAATTTTCAATCAGAGTCACCCTCATATACTTTAGTATCTTCGTCAGACTCTTCGGTGTCATAATCAAAATCGTCCTTATCATAATCAGCCTCGTCTTCAAACACCCCCTCAACGGTGACAGTTGGCGGATTAACTTCACTTGGAGTCTCGCCTTCAGTGACATAAGTAGGCATGTTATGAAAGTATTGTGTGAAGCCAATGAAAAGTACATTATTAGATGAATAGTAGTTGTGAACAACGTCAGGATCTTCTGTCAAGTCATTGTCAACATTTTGAATGTTCTCCATGACACCATCATTGGTTGTAGGGCGATCTCAAATTTTTTGATGATTAGCATTCTGACAACCCACCGGTGATTATTGTTTTGATTTCTTCGAGAAGGTTCTCGGATGTAGAACACTTGTTTAGCTTGGGAGGCAAATATGAGGTGATCGACTTTGTTCCATTCACGTTCTGTGTTGATACTAATGATACTATTGTCGTATGAAACACTCCTTCAAGTATCAAACCATTTGTAACGAATTAGGACTGTTGAATACCCATTTGCATAATATAATTCAATATTCTCCTCAACTTACACATAATATTTCTCACCATTCTCTCCCTCCACTAAAACACCGGAGTTTTGCATTGTGCTTTACACGTCACGATCAACTACCATAAACCTAACAACTTTGGCGATGCAAGTAGTGTAAGAATAGGCATTTACATCCGCACCCATTGAAAGAGCATAGAACTCTGAATGAAATTTTGGAGAATTTTGTATTTTCATCGAACAAACCTAAGAAAATATAGACTAACACGTGTTATATATGGATTACCTAACAAATATATAGTAACACGTGTTAGATATGGATTACTTTCTCGAGGAACCATGTGATTTGATTTTAATATCCTCATGTAGACATTCAGATTTAAATTCACTACATTATTGATAAAAATATACAATAAGTGAGAAATGAAATATATTTAATTAATTATAAAAACTTAAAGATAGGAAATTTTACTTCATATAATCTGTGATTTCTTGACAGCTATCGAGCATAAACCATTCTAACTTAAGCTTTTCACTAGAAAAAGATATTTCATCTTTGTTGCACTAGCCGGACGATATTTAGACTCAAATACATACATGTTTCTTTTTTGGATAATGACATCCTCATTTCTATCAGGGCAATTAAACTGAGTCTCAACATCTCGAAGGTATCTCGAACAAAATGATAGAGCTTCTTCAGCAACATAACCTTCAGCTATACAACCTTCCAGCCTTGCTTTGTTTCTGACATAATTTTTTAGTTTTTTTATATATCTTTAAAATGGATACATCCATCTCATACATACAGGACCACCACGAATCGCTTCATCAAGTAACTGCAAAACTAAATGAACCATAATGTCAAAAAACACCAGAGGATAGATCAACTCTAAC
Source organism: Flaveria linearis (assembly GCA_024085815.1). Classification (NCBI taxonomy): domain Eukaryota; kingdom Viridiplantae; phylum Streptophyta; class Magnoliopsida; order Asterales; family Asteraceae; genus Flaveria; species Flaveria linearis. The sequence goes on along the minus strand of CM044004.1, from coordinate 18,018,868 downwards.
TTGCATAATATTATAAGAATAAAATCCTTAGCTTTCTTCATATCCTCAACCAATAGTGTTCTGGAGCAAAGTTGCTTAAAAACATACAAAGATCAACTATTGGTGTATAAGTATCTTTGGTCAAAAAGCATCTAACCCCAATCAGTATTAAACGCTATATGAGAATATGACAGTCATGAGATTTCAACCTAGTAATATTAGTATTGTTATCTATCACTCTTTTCCAGATAATAGATCCTAACTCATCAGCCAATTTAACATCCTTTATAAACTCACAAAATAATTTTTGATTATTGATCTTCAGTGAGTATTTTGGGTGTGGACTATACCACTTGCCATTTTTTTTCCAACCACTGGCTACTCCGAATATTTAGATTTTTCAAGTCAATGTGTGCATTTGGCGTATCTTTGCTCTTTTCATTCATGAGAAGAGTACCCAACAAACTGTCACACATATTCTTCTCGATATGCATCACATCTAAGTTGTGTTTTAACTGCAGAGATGACCAATACTCAAGTTCAAAAATATGCTTTGTTTGGACCCCGTCAACTCAAACTCCTCCCGCTTTAATTTTACACCTCCAAAATCAGGATGCTTACCCGACAAACGATGACGTAGACGACTAAGTTAAGATTCTATGTCAGTATCATTAAATTTTTTCGAAGGGGCTCTGATCTCGGGTTCTCCGTTAAATTCTAAATTTGTTCTCCACTAATGGTTAGCATCTAAGAATCACAGATGACCAACATATACAACTTTATTTGTAACACGCATAAAGGAGTGTCTTCGTTACAAGTATCATAACCTAAATAATAGAACGTAATACATATAAAAAAGAGAGATAAAACCTCAAAATGACAGAAGAACCGAGTTAGTGGTGGTGGCTGTAAAGTGGTGGTGGGTTGCAGAAGTGGTGGTGCGCTAGGGCTTCAGGCAGTGGTGGTCCGCAGGTGCAGTGGCGGTCTGCAGTGGACAAAATATTCGAATAAAATATCAGAGAATCTAGACTAAAGCTACATCTAACCAAAATTCACCAATCAAAACTACATTCTAGCATATCCTAGTATGTATTAGCAACATCACAAGTTACAAACAACTTAAAACAGTAAAAAGAACATTGTTTAGCTAATTAAACAAGTGCCATTACATCTTCATGATGTTCAAGTATGGAAAAAACTAAAAAGATTCAACATTTACACGTCTTAAAATAAGTAATTAAACAGAAAAACATCAGCTTATACAGAAATTCCATTAATCCCTAATTTATCTCACAAAGTCAAACAATTGACAGTCAAATCTAATTCAATAAAGCCCCTTTTACTTTATCAACCACACACATTCCACCGACCCCAATTCACCAAAACCCATTTCAGACAACCATAAAACGATCAAGAATCAACACTAAAAAAACAAGATTAACCCAAATCGAACAAGAAATGAGTCAAAAACTCAAAACAGAAAAATTGACAAAGCAAATTAACAAATTAACCACAGCAGAGGCCAAGAACAGCTCGGTATAGCAAGGTCATGGTTAGAGAAGGTGGTGGTTGGCAGCCGAGAGGAAATGGTGGTTGGCAACTAGAGGGCGCGCAAGGTCCACGACTGTAGTGAGCGGTGCGCGGCTATAGTGCGCAAGGTCCATCTATTTAATTTACCATTTAAGCAAACGTATTATTTTTATTAAAGAGCGGTTTATATTTTTGTTTTTCAAATTTTTTATATTTTTATTTTTATTTATTATTTCATTATTAATGTGTTTATTATTTAGTAAATGTGATTTAAATATGCAAATAAATTTTTTAACATGCTTTTCAAAAGTTTGGTTTTTAAAGTGCTCTTTTTCTGAACATCAATCTTTAACCATTTGATTTTTTATATGTTTTTTGAACTAGTTGGTTTTCTAAAGTTTTTTTTATTAAAACCTTACATTTAATAAAACATATTCTGTTTAAAAAAATTCAAACTTTTAAACATCTTTTTAAAACAATTCAACTTTAAACATCTTTTTTAGTAATTTTTAAAACATCCAATAATCAATAATTTTCAAAAATAATATCTAAAAAATAAATAATTTTAAAATTACATTTAAAAATCAAATGATTTTAAGAAAGACAATGTTATTAATTATACCTTTAAATATAGAAAGGGTTTAAGAAAGACTTCTAAAAGTCAATAGGTTTAGCAAAATATTTTACAAACCAAACATTAAAAATATGACTTCATAAAAAAATATTTTATTTGTGTATTATATAGTAAACATATTTATAATGGAAAAATTCAAACAAAATATAAATTACATTGATGATAACATACAAGTAAAATAATCATCTTAAAAAATTTAACATAACTAACTGAACTAACAGAGTAAGCGCCATTGATAAACGATAAATATAGGATTATGGTTTATGTTCGTAATTTTAAAACCTTAAGGATCAATTCATTCAATTTTTGACCAAATCACAGGGACCAACTGTGTAATTTATTCTAGACTAAAATAATTTTTTAATAAATGAAAAAATATATCTTTTTAGTAATGTTATGTTTAAAGAAACACATATTTATAAAATATGAAATATTTTAAAATTTGACTTTTTTAAAAAAGTAAAGTGTTTATAAAAATAATTCAAATTGGGAGTTATAGTATAGAAATTTTTAAAAATGACAATTCTTTTTAAAATGGTTTGTTTTGAAACAATATGTATAATTTATTATTTGAAAAAAAGATAAAATTTTAAAACAAAGAACTTAAAAAGTTGATATCAATTTTTTATTAGTTATTGCCCTTAGTAATATGTAATTTCAATCATATCTTACATTAGAATATTATTTTATGATTAATCAGTTTTATTCTATATAAGATATTATTTATTCAACACGTGTAATATGCAGGTTTAATAAATCTAGTTACTTATAAAAATATGCATTTAACTAAAACTTGAAAAAAAAACCCTATAAATTAGTTAATTAAATAATTAAATAAGCTCATTCCCATTAAAATACTCATTAAAGCCATAAGCTAATTAAACTAAATTAGCCCACTCAAAGAAAACCCCTAAAAAATGGACTTGTAAATTTGAATCAAAACTTAAGGGGTAGAAGGGACGATGTAACTTCCCATATTGGTTGGGAAGGAGAACGAATGCTTCTATATAAGGGGCTTGAGACCTTCCCCACTGTGACGCGTTTTGCCTGAGCGATGGTGGTACTTCCCGGTTCAGGTGAAAACAAAACCGTGAGGCGATGGTGGTTCGTCCCGGTCAAAGCGGACAATATCAAGGTGCGGTTACGTTGGGCTGTTACAGATGGTATCAGAGTCAGGGCCGGGCCAGTGTGCCAGCGAGGACGCTGGGCTCCCTAAGGGGGGTGGATTGTAATATCCCACATTGGTTGGGAAGGAGAACGAATGCTTCTATATAAGGGCTTGAGACCTTCCCCACTGTGACGCGTTTTGCCTGAGCAATGGTGGTACGTCTCGGGTCAGGTGAAAACAAAACCGTGAGGCGATGGTGGTTCGTCTCGGCCAAGGCGGACAATATCAAGGTGCGGTTACGTTGGGCTGTTACAGATGACTTGTAAGGCCCCGTTACCGGGACGCTTACAGTTGGATCCTCATCGCTCTTTGAACATATCATTTCATTTATCTTTTGTAAACATTTCAGCGGAAGCATTCAAAAGAGACATCTCATTTCATCATAAAAGCTTTTGCAAAGTAATACATCATTAATCAATTACAAAATAGTCATAAACAGTGACCTTTAGTAGTAAGAGGATTCCTTAAGTAATCCCGTTTATCCGAATCCTCTACAAACACCATTTTTTTTTGATAAATACATACGACATAATACATTGCAAAAATATTAACAAAGGAATGTCATCCCAAAAGAGCTGAGTAGCCGCCCCGTGCCATCCTCAGCAACACTACCTGCCAACTGGAAACACATAAAAAGTCAGCGTTGCTGAGTGAGTTCTAGTTTTATAATAAAACATACTTTTCTTCCGTTAAAACCGTTCTTACATACATGCGATCACACGACATACGTACACATAGATAATATTATTATTATCTTCATCATTCATTCACTAGCTTTCGTTCGCGTACCGTTCATCATTAACATTCATATTCTTTCTTTTGTTCATATGTCTCTTACATACATTCATACATTCATTACATTCGTCTACACGTTCGTTGCGTTCATTCATACGTTCATTACATTCATTCGTACGTTCATTACTTTCGGTGACGTGTACAATACCCCAAACATTGTGCACTACTGCTGGTGCTGGACCTGTGATGATTAATCACGAACGTTGTGCACTACTGCTGAACCAGTCACCTAGGGCAAGTACACGCACACTTATCTTTCCTCTTTCAATTTGGATCAATGCCTTGCGCTATACCCCGAACATTGTGCACTACTGCTGGTGCTAGACCTGTGATTATTAATCACGAACGTTGTGCACTACTTCTGATCCAGTCACCTAGGGTAAGCAGTAAGGATCCCATACATATGGTCAATCATAAAGACTGACACCAATGTGCATCCTTCAGGGTAGCTAACCCGCACACCGTTGAGCTAACACCTTCATTGGGTGTGCACCTGCATACATTTGCTTGCAAACCTTTCTTACGTTCATTCGTTCATTAATGCATGCATTCATTTATTATATTCCTCTTTCATTATCTTTCACTTTACGTTTCTTATTACTTTCGTTTCATTCATTAATCATAACACGTAAAGTCACGAAAAGATAAACATGTATCGAAACAAGGAACATCGACATTTACAAGTCATCAGTCATTACCATCATATAGGGCTACATCATACTTAACATACATACATCATACATAAACATGCATCACTATCATCATCATGCCTATCATAACTCTAAGGCCAAGAATACTGAACTGTAGCAAATGCGGATGGTTTATGGCAAATGCGGATGAACTGTAGCAAATGCGGATGAACAAACCTTAACCACATTACTTTGACTGTCCGCATTAGTTAATACGGATGAGTAATGCCCTAACCGCATTTCTTTGTCTCCCCGCATTGGTTAATGTGGATGAGTAATGCCTTAGCCATATTTATCTGTCTATCCGCATTGGTTAATGCGGATGAGTAATGCCTTAGCCGCAATTATTTGTCTATCCGTATTGCTTAATACGGATGAGTAATGCCTTAGCCGCATTCCTTGGCTGTCCGCATTAGTTGATGCGGATGACCAATTTACCTGCAACCTAACTCGTGCTATTTTCAGGCCCCCATTCATCATTCTAACACATTCTTGGGCATAGATCTACCATACTATACACTTAGAACAACTAAGCATCATACACATCATAGGATAAACTCCTGAAACATACATCAACAGTTTACAGTCGAGCAGCATGCTAAAAATTTATAATATGCCCTGGAAACCTTATGTCCAGCATGTCTAACAGCCCAACACAGATCATACACTTCAGATACATGTACATACATACTCGGGTTAAACACCCAAACCTCGAAAGCTGTTTTTCGATGTGTTCCAGCCCCAAAATCATTTAAAAACATGTAAAATAGGGGTCTTAGAACTCACCTTTGCAGCTCTTGAGTATGGCTTCTCCCAAACTCGTTTCCAATTGAGTTCAACCGCCTAGAAACCCACTAAAAACACACCCCCGAACACACACTACACACATAAGTATACAACCGAGGCAAGATCAGTTAAGAACACTTAAAAACCATGAATTTCTTACCTCGAATTCGACTTCTTCTTGTCTTCCTTCAAAACCCGAATTCTGCTCTTTCTCTCTAGAATCAAATGAAATGAAGTGTGAAGGAGATTATGGGCTGCCATATCTCCTTTATGCACCCACTTTTATTCTTTTTGTCCTTTTGACACTTTTACCCCTCAACTTGGGTAGAATATCTTTTCTTTCTTTTTCTTCACTTTATTCTTTTGTTAAAAATAACCAGGTGTTACAAGTCCACCCCCTTAGATAGGTTTCATCCGCGAAACCTGTTATTCCTTGAACAAACGTGGGTAATGTTGTCCTATTTCTTCTTCAGTCTCCCACGTAGACTCAGATCCCTTTCTGTGCTTCCACTGTACACGCACAAGTGGGACCACTTTATTTCACAATCTCTTCTCTTTTCGATCGATGATCGCCACTGGTTGCTCCACATAATTGAGCCGTTCGTCTATCTTTATATCCTCCAGTGGAACAATCATATCTTCATCAGCTAAGCACTTTCTTAGATGAGATACATGGAATGTCGGGTGAATTCCACTTAACTCATCGGGTAACTCCAATCTATAGGCTACCTTTCCTACTCGAGCAATAATTCGGAAAGTGCCTATGTACCTCGGGCTTAACATGCCCCGTTTTCTGAACCGAATGATACCCTTGAAAGTTGAGACCTTCAACATAACCCGGTCATCCACCTGGAACTCAATCGGCCAGCGTCGTCTATTAGCATACGACTTCTATCTGTCTTTGGCTGCCTTCATGTAGGCCTTGATCTTTTCAAGCTTTTCGGTCGTAGCCTCGATCACTTCGACGCTCCCTAATTCCTTCTGACCAATATCACTTCAACAAGCGGGTGTCCTGCACCTCCTATCGTATAGCATCTCGTAGGGTGGCATGCTAATGCTGGCATGATAGCTGTTGTTGTATGAGAATTCAGCTAACGGTAGGTGGTCATCCCAACTTCCCTCAAAATCAATCACACATGCCCGAAGCATGTCCTCCAATGTCTGAATAGTCCTTTCTGACTGACCATCAGTTTGGGGATGATAAGCCCTGCTAATATGTAATCTCGTCCCTATGGCATCATGGAATTTCTTCCAGATTTTGGAGGTAAACCGGGTGTCACGATCAGACACAATCGACACCGGCACACCATGACGGGTCACAATCTCCTTGATGAAAAGATCGGCCAACCTCCCGGATGAATACGTCTCGCGCATCGGTAGGAAGTGAGCACTCTTCGTCAAGCGGTCAACGATCACCCATATAGCATCATACCCTTTCGGAGTACGTGGAAACTTCGTAATGAAATCCATGGTGATATGCTCCCACTTCCATTCCGGTATATCCAAAGGTTGTATCTTTCCATACAGCTTTTGGTGCTCGGCCTTCACTTGCAAACAAGTAAGGCACTTACTCACATACTCCACCACGTCGCGCTTCATACCCGGCCACCAATAATCTTTCTTCATGTCTTGATACATCTTTGTAGCACCGGGATGAATAGAGTATCGAGTCTTGTGAGCCTCATCCATAATCTTCACCCGTAGATCCCCAAAACGAGGAATCCACATCCGCCCAAATCGGGTTTTAACACCGAGTGTGTTTTCACCTAATTCCGCAACCAGACCTCTCATTCTTTTAGAGTTAAGATGACCTTCTTTCAGTGCCTCATCTTGAAACTCTTTGACTTGCTTCATCATATCTGAGGTCATAGTCAGCTGGTACGCCTTTACCCGAATCGGCTCGGGCCTCTCCTTTCGACTAAGGGCATCAGCCACCACATTGGCTTGCCCGGATGGTAATGGATCTCACAGTCATAATCCTTTATAAGCTCCAACCATCGCCTCTGTCTCATGTTCAAATCCTTCTGCTCGAAGAAGTACTTCAAGCTCTTGTGGTCAATGAAAATGGTGCACTTCGTCCCATACAGATAGTGCCTCTAAATTTTTAACGCAAAGACCACAGCAGCTAGCTCCAAGTCACCAGTAGGATAGTTAACCTCATGAACTTTCAACTGTTGCGATGCATAGGCTATAACCTTTCCCCTCTGCATTAACACGCACCCCAATCCCGAATAGGAAGCATGAGAATAAACCACCAGATCTTCGCTTCCATCGGGTAATGACAATACCGGAGCTTGAGTCAATCTCGTCTTTAATTCTTCAAACGCCTTCTCTTGAGCTTGACCCTATACAAACTTTACATCTTTCCAGGTCAACTTGCTTAGTGGAGAAGCGATCTTTGAGAAGTCTTGAATGAATCTTCTATAATAGCCCGCCAAACCCAAGAAACTTCGGATTTCGGATGGCGTCTTTGGAGACTTCCATTGCATCACCGCTTCCACCTTTGCCGGATCAACCATAATCCCCTCCGAATTCACCACGTGACCCAAGAACTGAACTTCATGCAACCAGAATGCGTATTTGGAGAATTTAGCATACAACTTCTTCCTTCTCAACGTCTCCAGAACCTCTCGAATGTGACTGGCATGCTCAGTCTTACTCTTTGAATAAATCAAGATATCATCAATGAACACAATCACTGATTTATCCAACATTGGCCGGCACACTCTATTCATCAGATCCATAAAAGCAGCTGGCGCATTGGTCAATCCAAAAGACATAACAAGAAACTCGTAGTGACCGTAGCGCGTGCAAAAAGCTATTTTAGGAATATCCTGCTATTTCACCTTCAGCTGATGGTAGCCCGATCGAAGATCTATCCGTGAAAACCAACTGGCACCCTGAAAGTTGATCAAACAAATCGTCGATTCTCGGCAAGGGGAATCGATTCTTCACCGTCAACTTGTTCAGCTCACGGTAGTCGATACACATCCTCATACTACCATCCTTGTTCTTCACAAATAGGACCGGAGCACCCCAAGGTGAGATACTCGATCTAATGAACCCCTTATCTAGCAGTTCTTGCAACTGCTCCATCAATTCTTTCATCTCTGTCGGAGCCAATCGATACGGTGCTTTGGCAACAGGTTGGGCACCTGGTATCAGATCAATCTGAAACTCAATCTCTCGGTCAGGTGGCACTCCCGACAAGTCTTAGAGGACATGCTACTTTCACGACTCAATTGGGACTAGACTGCATATTAGTACGGCCTACCACCCCCAGACGGATGGTCAGTCGGAAAGAACAATTCAGACATTAGAGGACATGCTACGAGCGTGTGTGATTGATTTTGAAGGAAGTTGGGATAACCACTTACCGTTGGCAGAATTCTCATATAATAATAGTTACCATGCCAGCATTGGTATGCCACCTTATGAGATGCTGTACGGTAGGAAGTGCAGGTGGCCCGTTTGTAGGGGTGACATAGGGCAAAAGGAATTAGGAAGTCTTGAAGTGATTGAAGTCACAACCGAGAAGTTAGATAAGATTAAGGCATTCATGAAATCCGCAAAGGATCGCCAGAAGTCTTATGCTGATAAGAAGCGTAGACCGATAGAGTTCGAGGTTGGTGACAAGGTTATGCTCAAGGTATCTCCTTGGAAAGGGATCATCAGGTTTCGAAAACAGGGAAAGTTAAGCCCAAGGTTCATAGGGCCATTCCGTATTGTCGCAAGGGTAGGGGAAGTGGCTTACAGATTAGAACTACCCGATGAGTTGAGTGGAATTCACTCTACGTTCCATGTATCTCATCTTAGGAAATGTCTGGCAGATAATGATGCAGTTGTACCATTAGAGGACATTGAAATCGATGAACACCTGAACTATGTGGAGCAGCCGGTGGCCATCCTTCATTGGAAAGAGAAGCGCTTACGTAATAAAGTGGTTCCGCTGGTACGGGTATAGTGGAGGCACAGGAAAGGATCAGAATCTACCTGGGAGACTGAGGAGGAGATGAGGAAATTTTATCCTCAATTGTTTGATGACTGACAGGTTTCGAGGACGAAACCTAAATAAGTGGGGGAGACTTGTAACACCCCGAAAAGTCAAAACGAGTCATTAAGGATAATGAGCCTAATTAATGGGTACTTAATAAAAGAAGGAAAAGGGTTATGGGCTAAATTGGGTTTATGGGCAAGAGCCTAGTGATTAAGGCCCATAACCAGCCCTTAACCCTCCCAAAGCAGCCTCCATCTCTTTCATTTCAACCCTAGCTCCCAAGATTCGTAGAGAGAAAAAGTAGAGAGAGAAAGTGAAGGAAACTCAAGATTTGAAGCTTCTAAGGTCAAGGGATTGAAGATCTGGTGTTGGGGCATCAACCTCAAGAAAGGAGCAACAAATCCAGGTAAGAATCGACCTCTAAACCCTTCTGTAGATCAAACCCGGATTCTAGGGTTTTGGGTTTTGAAAAGTTTCAAAGAAACCATAAAGGTCAAATTTTTACGTATGAAAACATGTAAAAAGGTTAGATATGGTTTCATGGATGGTAAACCAAAGATTGGATGTAAAAAGTTAAGATTTTGGGTTAAAAATGGGCTGGTTCATCATTTTTATTCAACCAACGAAACTGTGCCCCGATCCAGCAAAACTGTGCACTCATCCAGCGAAACTATGAGAAGTTCCAGTGAAACTACAGTTTCGTTGGGGCGAAACTATTGACCCGTAGATACTGCGAAACTAGGAAATTCCAACGAAAGTTGGGCGCACCTGACAGCGAAACTGTCGTCCGAAACTGCTAGACGAAACTGGCAACGAAACTGGCAGCGAAACTGCCAGTGAAACTGCCAGCGAAACTGGGCAGCGAAACAGCACAAAATGACCTTTTTGAGTGTGAACTTATTTGCAGGTTGTGTAGTGTGATCTAGCCTAGAGTGCTTAGTTTAGAAGTTACTCACATTATCCAGGTGAGTCCCAGATCCCCTTATTTTAACATTTTTCTATGTTTTTGGGGCTATTAAGCATAGTAAACATAAGGTTTTCAAGGTAAGGATTTCAAGGGGTTTTAACAGCCCGGCCCCAGCCAGGGGCGTTGCCCCTTGGACCCCACTAGGGGCTGCTGCCCCTAGGACCCCGCTGTCAGGGGCTGCCGCCCCCGAACCCCCGCTGTCCCGCGGAGGGTTGGTTACGTGTTATGTTGACTAGTACTTGGTATGTTGTGTACTTAATAAGTTACGTATTATATATTAAGTGGAAGATAATATTAATGAAAAGTGGAACTTAACGAATGTTACCCCGGGCCTGTTGATGATGAAAAGTCTTGCAAGCACTATGATAGACTTCACTTAGGTGAGGCTGATGTATGATGATGGATCCATTTTCATGAGCGGGCGATGTGCCTTGCAGTGTGGATCAACTGTCGGGGGTTAGCTACCATGATGATGTGTACCGACGGGGATCGACATTCGTTGTCGATCAACATGGAGCTCTTGCTTTGTGCAATCTCATTTATGATGAAGTGAAAGAAAATGAAAGAATGAAAGATAATGAACATGCTTAATATGATGCAAGAAATGTTATGTAGTATGATGTATGCGTGGTCATTATATGAAGGATAAAGCTTATATTTTCTTATTATATAAAACTAGAATTCACTCAGCAATCTGACTTTTATGCATAATAGTGGACAGGTAAATGCTGATGCTGAGGATGGCACCAGCGAGCTACTTGGCGAGCATGGATGGCATTCCTGTCTATGAAATATTTATTGTAATTTAAGACCATCCACCATGTGTTATTCCTGTTTAAAGACAAATGTATGAGTACAACATGATTTCCAAGTTTTAAGTGAATGTTTATTTAATTCCGTTGTAATGTGTTGTTTATAAAGTGATTTTATGCTATGATTAACCAACTGTGAGGCTTTCCGGGAACGGGGCCTTACAGACGATTTGTCGATCGAAACACAAGACTCTAAACTCATTACTCAACGGATTGTTGATAATCAATTGATTAGTTTTTTAAAGAAGATTATCTTTAATCTAACATATGAAGGCAGAGTTGCATAGTCAAGTAATTTGATGGGTGATGGATACATAAAAACTATTGTATGTGTTATAATAATAAAAAGTTCTTTCATTAAACTTATATAAAAGATGTAATGCCAAGATTTTTAAAAATAAAAACTCGTAGGAAACAATTATATGATATTTCATTTCAATTTGTAAAGACCATCGTTCTTATATTATGTGTGTTTTACATTCCAATATTGATGTTTTTTTATTGAATCTCACTTTACTATATGTCCAACCTGACCTGATCTGACCCGACCCTATAATTTTGATATCTGCTTCTATATAAGTAAAAAGTTTAAACATAGTAACTCCATTGAAACAATTCCTCGATTGGAAACTGATTGCTACCATGATTATTCTTCAACTTTTCAACCTTTATCCACAATTTAACGTACCCATGCTGCTTGAATCTCTCCTTTAATTTATAAACCTCATTTCATAACTTCGAATGATACCAAAGCTTTAATTCAACAAGAAAACACATAAAAATTACTTTATTTTCGTAAGGGAAACAATTAGATAAATGATGTTCTATTACACTAGTAGCATGTAAAACACTTACTTGGACTCCGTTGTGTTTTAGATCTTGGCTCTTTGATTGTGGTTTCCAACTCCTCGTAATGTACTTCATGAATACCAGAGGAACCTGTGACACCCGGTAATTCTAAATTAATCCAGTTATCTTCATTAGTAGCACTTCGTTAACCCAGTTAATTCAGTGAAATCCTGCATGCAAGTCACGTGTCTTCACACAGAAGTATGTTATCAAACGGTAGTGATAAAAATATGTAACGCCCGGATATTTTCTATAAAGCCGGTGAAAGAGAAAACGAAATAAAGTCCAAAGTCGAGGGACCAAACTCGCCAACGAAAGAAAGTCGGGTGAGTGGGGCTGTTTAAGGGAGAGGGCAGCCCTTACCCTCTCCCCACACCCACAAATTCAGCCAAACAAGAGAGAGAGAGAGAGAGAAGAAGAAAAAGAAAAGAGAGAAAAAGGGTTGGTTCAAGTCGATCGGGCTCGAAATTCATCGTGTAGCTTGTCACACCCCCTCAAAATCCACTAACGGGGTTTTACCGTCAGGCATGTGACATAACCAGGATCTCAGATAAGCATCAGTTACACCAAATGACTCGATAATTACAAATCATATAGATTGCTTAATAATAATGAAACAAACCAAATATATGTAAGTATTGCGGAAGCGAAAACAGGAAAAACATTTAACAACGGTTTTGGAATACGTAAACATGCGTTCAATTCAATTTATGTAAAGTAAACAAAATGAAATCTTGAAAAACAGTTCGGGGTGAATGCGGAATGACATGCAGTGGATGTTGTGCTCCTAAACGTGCCACATCAATGTCCTGAGAGAAAACATGCAAAAGTCTGTACAAGACTGGTGAGTTCACAGGTTTATCAGAAAACAGTAAGTATCAGTAATGAATTCCCGGATTTAGTAATCAAAGCATATAATGGGTAGCTAGTCCATAACGATCACTATGTGTATGAAGTCACGACCGAGCTGACATGTAATCAAATAATAAGTAGGCCCAGCTGTGGATCACACACCACAACACTGTAAATAGGCTAACCGTGCACCCGTTTGACCAGCTAGCGCGACTAGCCCGAGTGGGGTATGCCAATCCCAGCAGATCTACTAACAATCACCTCGCTATTTGCATATTAACAGTCCGAAGGGCAAGTATAACACCATAGTATCAAGTATATGCAGTATTACAAAAACCCAATGTAATGTAACGTTTATGAAAATAGCATGTTTCTCTCCCCCAAAAGAGTATATGAGTAAAAGTGGGGCTGTAAACTCACCTTGAATTGATGTAATGAAATGAGCAAGAGCTTCAAAGAATAAGGTAATGCACGATCAAACATGATCAACACCTATTATTAATTGTAATTAAGTCTTTAAAATGTATTCAACGCGAATAGATATATTTGGTCGGATTCGGGTCGGTTCGGGTTTGACGCACACGATTAGATATATATATTTGAGTTTGATTATAAACTTAGTGATTTATATATTTAAGTTTAATCATTTAAAGTATGTTTTATAAGAATAACTTGTAGTTTATATTTGTAAATGATTTGTGAAGTTACAAGTTGTATAATTTCTACCATTCCATGATTATTTCATAATTAAACACGATCTAATGTCCATTTTTATAAAATAATATTTATAATATTTATAAATAGTAGATTATTAAGGTTTTTATATAAAATAAATTTACAGGAATATTTATGTAACCTTTTAAATAAGAATAGTTTATAAAATAGAATAGTTTATATAATTTTTAGAAGCTTAAAAAGCTTAAAAATAAATAGTTGTAGGTAGCCGGGTTCGAACCCGGGACCTCCAACTCACACACACACCCGCATACCAGTGAACCAAAGGCCTCAGCCGCGATAACCCTCGGTTCCATTTACTTTTAAACATGGTATCCCAGTTTCCCCTAATTCCATATAAACCCTAATTCGATTTACCCGAAAATGAACTCCGATTCGAAGTTAATAATCAAATTAATGTTGGGGCTTTTAATCCCCATGTAAACCCGAGTAGCTAGATGTGTTTAATTACCTGTTTTTGAATCGAATTGATGATAGGGACAGTTAGAACAAGTCGCGGTTTTCCTTTAATCCAACCGATGAGCAATCTTTGATTAAAACAAATTAATTGCACAGAAAGCTTCTAATGATGCTAATGATCTAAAGCCCTATATTAATTGCAAGTATAAGGCTCGGAGGGTGGCGGTGGATAGAGTTGCAGGTCCGAAACAGAGATGAAGTTAAATCGGTTTGGTTGTGTGTGTTTTGATAAAATGGGATGGTGAGTTCAATTTATAACCGGGTAAAGTTAGTGTCGGTCGATTTAATTCGATTATAATGTTGATTGAGTGTGTTTATGAGCTGGCTTAGCATTCGAGAATAAAGTGGGATTACTAGCCGTTTGTGGACTGATTCAACGCGTTTTAGTATAGGATTCCGGTTCGAATTGGGTCAACGAAATGATTTAGGCCGATCGTGCGATTCCATTTCGAATATTTTCGAGGTTTTGACCTCGTCGGAGCGTCGCCGGAGCTTGGCCGGAACCGGTGGCCGGAATCACGGGGTTGGGCGGGGGTTGGTTTGAAAATTACAAAGTTTCACAAATGGTCCCTGCGGTTTCATTATTATTATTATGCTATTAAACTTCTTTTGAAGTTTGATAAATGTCAAAACTGCCCCCTGGACTTTATTATTATTATTATTATTATCATTGTTATTATTATTATTATTATTATTATTGTTGTTGTTGTTGTTGTTGTTGTTGTTGTTGTGTTGTCATTATTATTATTATTATTATTATTATTATTATTATTATTATTATTATATTTATTCTTAAATAATAGTGAAATGGATTGATTTGCGATAAACGGAGAAAGTTAGTTTAAATAGTATTAACCGAAAAACTAGGGTTGTCACAAGAGAGGAGAAGAGAGAAAAGAAGAAAAGAGAGAAAAAGGGTTGGTTCAGGTCGATTCGGGCTCGAAATTCATCGTGTAGCTAGCCCAAACGAAGCTCTTCATCTTCTTCTTCCTTGTGTGAGTTCTAGGACCCCTATTTTACTTGATTTCAACCGATTTTGGGGCTGGAACACATAAAATCCGTTTTGAAAATGGTGTGTGTGTTTGACCCATTTGGGTGTGATTGTGTATAGTGTGTTAGAGTGCGATTTCGGGCATGTGTGTGATTGATTGATATCATAGTATGTTTCCCTAAGGTTTAGGAGGGTTGATTTGGGCTTAGAATGAGTTTGGAAGGGTTTGGAGGTCGAAAATCGCGACTGCAGTTCGGGATAAACTGCAGCCTGCGCCCAGCTAGGGCTAGGCGACTGAGGGGCGATTGAGGGGCGACTGATGTTCAATCGCACGACTGAGGGTCCAATCGCACGACTGAGGGTCCAGTCGCACGACTGAGGGTCCAGTCGCACGACTGAGGGTCCAGTCGCACGACTGAGGGTCCAGTCGCACGACTGAGGGTCCAGTCGCACGACTGAGGGTCCAGTCGCACGACTGAGGGTCCAGTCGCACGACTGAGGGTCCAGTCGCACGACTGAGGGTCCAGTCGCACGACTGAGGGTCCAGTCGCACGACTGAGGGTCCAGTCGCACGACTGAGGGTCCAGTCGCACGACTGAGGGTCCAGTCGCACGACTGAGGGTCCAGTCGCACGACTGAGGGTCCAGTCGCACGACTGAGGTCCAGTCGCACGACTGAGGGTCCAGTTGCATGACAGGTCATACGACTGAGAACCCAGTCGCATAGGAGCTTAGTCGCATAGGTGTCCAATCGCACGACTGAGAGTCCAGTCGCATAGGTGCTCATTCGTATAGGTCCATTCGCTTAATGTCCAATCGCTGATTGAGGGTCCATTCGCACAATTGGAGGTGCAGTCGCATGGGACTTCATCCGTAATAGTCTAGTCGTATGATGTTTAGTCACATGGAGGCCATGCGACTGAAGGGTGCCCATTCACCCAAACAGGACTGTTGTACCCGGGGACGAACATAGTTAGAGTACTGACTTTCGAGGGAAGGGCAGAGTTGAGCTTTGGACGTAGAAGTTCCCGTAAGTGCATGTAGTATGGTCGGTGAGGTCTTAGGAGAAATGTTAGGCATGATGGTGATAGTGTTGCATGATTATGCGTGATGTATGTATGTTGAGTATGTTATTGCCATGATAGATGGTGATGACTGATGACTGGTAAATGTCGATGTTTTTGTTTCGACACGTGTTATCTTTCTGTGATTTTACGTGTTGCATTAATGAAATGAATCGAAGTATTATGTAACGTAAAGTGAAAGATAATGAAAAGAGGAACATGATGAATGCATGCATTAATGAATGACGAATGAACAAAAGGAAGGCTTGCAAGCAGATATTGAGGTGAGCGACTTTGTGTTGCATCAGACTCGGTTAGCAGGCAATCGTGAGATTGCCAATGAGGTGAGCAACCATGTTGTTATAACAGACTCGGCTAGCATACGATCGTGAGAGATCGATATTGAGGTGAGCGGCCCTATTGTCGCAACAGACTCGTAAGAACGAATGTAAAGATGAATGAATGATGAAGATAATAATAATATTATCTATGTGTACGTATGATGTATGATCGCATGAAATTAATGAACGGTTTTACGAAGGAAATGTATGTTATTATAAAACTAGAACTCACTCAGCAACTGTTTTATTATAAAACTAGAACTCACTCAGTAACGCTAACTTTTATGTGTTTCCAGTTGGCAGGTAAAGGTTGCTGAGGATGGCACAAGGCTGCTACTCAGCTCTTTTTGGGATGGCATTCTTTTGTTTAATGCTTTTGTATGTAATGCAAACAAACGATATTTTGTAATGAGTGTTGTATTACTTTGCAAAAGCATTTATAGTAAAAATGTAAAGTTATTTCATAGTTTCCACTGCATGTTCTATTTAAACTAATGAATTATATGTTTAAGAGCGATGATGATCCAACTGTAAGCGTCCCGGGAACGGGGCCTTATAAGTTGGTATCAGAGCCAAAGTTTAAGTAAAACGGGTAAAATTTTCAAAATAAACCTTAACTTAAACTGAAAATGGGATGGAAAGGGACGGGATGCCAATCTGAGTAGCTGCGTGCCATTAGGTATTTCTTAAAGTTAACCGGTAGTATGTGCGCATGTATGTGTTTATGTGTTGCTGGTAGATTTAGATACTGATGTAGTCAGGACAGGTAATGCTCGGGGTGCGAAGAGTAAGTAAGTGGCTAATCACAACTGGCCAGTGTAATTAGGGACTTACTATACTTGACATAAACTGAGCTATTCCCTTGAATGACCGTGTTAGTGTTTGAATCTTTCAGTGTGTGATAGTGGATGGCCGGTGGTAGATCATCCAAAGCCTCGCGTGGTGGACTTGGTGCTGTATCGCGGCCTAAAAGAGGCAGACCTAGAGTTGAGAAGGTGGTTCTTGAGGGACCGAGACCCCTCATCCGGATGGTGGTGATGAGAGTTCAAATCTGAGGGCCTTGGTGAAAGAGGCGGTGGTCGAAGAGGTGCATCAGGTCATGCAGACGATCTTACTGTCTGTGGTGACCGAAGTGATAAAGGCTGTACGGGAAGGAGAAAGGAAAGAGAGGAACAGGTCCTAGGGAGGACGAGAGCAACCAGAAACTGAGACGATTCCCTCTGATGATGAGGAGGAGGAGGAAGAGCCCATGCAGGAACCGGCACGAGGCTGTAATTACGGGGCGTTTCAATAATGCAAGCCCCTTACTTTTGATGGTAATGGCACTGCTGCTGCTGCCCACCGGTGGGTGAGGGAAATGGAGGCCGTTCTGAATATCAGCGAGTGCCGGAAGATCAGAAAGTGAAGTTTGCTGCCCATTCTTTTGTGGACTCGGCTCTGTGCTGGTAGGATAATATAGTCCAAGCCGAGGGTAGCAGGGCCATCGGGAGGATGAGATGGTTCGAACTGAAGAAGCTGGTGATTGAGGAGTTTGCCCTCATCGGGAAATAGACAAAATTGAGAGGGAATTCCTGTAGCTGGAGGCGGGAACGATGACACACCAGTAGTACACTACAAAGTTCAATGAGATGGCATGTTTGGTGCCGGATCAGGTGACGCCTCTATGGCGAAAGATCAAGAGGTATATTCAGGGGTTGCCGGCGGATATTCACAGTCATATGATCGCTGCCCGACCAAGCACGTTTAGGTCGGCGGTGGATTTGGCAGGGAGGTTATATGATGAGCGGGCTGTGGTGGTGGTGGTGGTTGAGGGTAGTAGGAAGGGCTGGTGGTAAGAGGAACTGGCAGGGGAAAAGGTTTGGTCGGGGTGATACTTCGACTGGAAACAAGAAGGCATGGGTGGATGACCGCCGTGTGGTCACGCCAGGTGCAGGATTGAAGAGGTGTGGCAAATGTGGGAGAGAGCACTCGGGGGAATGCAAGTGGCGATCAAACATCTGCTTCAAGTGTGGGAAGCCTGGTCATATGGCTAGAGACTGTGGGGGTGTGAAGACTGTGGGGGTGTGAAGTGTTTCAACTGTGGGGAAAGTGGTCATATGAGTAGGGATTGTAAGAGCCGAGGGCTGAGGGTTCTGGAGTGAAGAAAATTGGAGGTGAAGGACCGAGGGCGAGTGCCAGGGCATTCACTATAACGCAGGAGGAGGCTAGGACGGACCCTGATGTTGTGTCCGGTACGTTTCTGGTGAACCAAACATTAGCTTCTGTGTTGTTTGATTCAGGTGCCAGTAGAAGTTTATTTCTGCTGCATTATGTGCTAAACTGCCTGTTAATAGTAAACGTGTTGAGGCGCCATTTGATGTAGAAACTGCCATAGGTAAGTCTACCAGGATTTCAGAGATGATAGAGGGTTGTGATGTGGAATTAGAAGGTCATAAATATCTGGTAGGACCATTTGTGATGACCTTAGGTGGTTTCGATTTGGTTCTTGGGATGGATTAGTTGGCCGACTTCGAGGCGCATATAGTGTGTCGAAAGAAGATGATTCGTTTGATAGCACCGGACGGGAGTTCGATAACTGTTTATGGGGATCGGGTCACAACGATCCCGAAAGTGATCTCAATGGCGGTGGCGGGATAGTGCATGAGGCGTGGATGTAGTGCCTACTTGGCATATGTGAAGGATGTGGATACGCCCACACCACAACTGACTGATGTACCAGTTGTGTGTGACTTCCTAGATGTGTTTCCGAAGACTTGTCAGGAGTGCCACCTGATCGAGAGATGAGTTTCAGATTGATCTGATACCAGGTGCCCAACCTGTCGCCAAGGCACCGTATCAATTGGCTCCGACAGAGATGAAGGAGTTGATAGAGCAGTTGCAAGAGCTACTAGAAAAGGGGTTTATTAGACCGAGTATCTCACCTTGGGGTGCTCCGGTCTTATTTGTGAAGAAGAAGATGGTAGTATGAGGATGTGCATAGACTACCGGGAGCTGAACAAGTTGACTGTGAAGAATCGGTATTCGTTATCGAGGATTGATGATTTGTTTGATCAGCTTCAAGGTGCCAGTTGGTTTTCGAGGATCAACCTTCGACTGGCTACCATCAGCTAAAGGTGAAAGAGCAGGATATTCCTAAAACATCTTTTCGCACGTGCTACGGTCACTACGAGTTTCTTGTCATGTCTTTTGGTTTGACCAATGCGCCAGCTGCTTTTATGGATCTGATGAATCGAGTGTGTCGGCCGATGTTGGATAAATCAGTGATTGTGTTTATTGATGATATCCTGATTTATTCAAAGAGCGAGATAGAGCATGCCGGTCATATTTGAGAGGTGTTAGAGACGTTGAGAAGGGAGAAGTTGTATGCCAAGTTCTGCAAGTGTGCGTTTTGGTTGCGCGAAGTTCAATTCTTGGGTCACTGTGGTGAATTCGGAGGGGATTATAGTGGATCCTGTAACATCTCGTAATTTTCGGTAAATAAAAGTTAATTTTATAAACAAAAGAGTTTAATACGTTGATGTTAAATTCCAATAATTACAGTAATAACGTTAAGAATAATAATAATAATACTAATAATAAAAATTTATCATTAAAAACTTAACCCTATTAACTTTTGGGTAGAAAATATAATAACTAAAACTTGTTTTAGAAATTTTAAACATGAAATAATAATCACCTCAAACTCAGGGACCAAGAGTGTAACTTTTTAAAAAAACCCATCCCTTTCCCCGTACCCGTCGACTCTTCCCCGCCGGCCACTGTTCCGGCCGTCGCTCCGGCGATGCAACCACCCAAATCCACTTCGTTTAAACAAATCAAACCACCCCGACATTTTCAAGTGTGAGATTCGAACTTTACCCCACCTTTCATTTGAAAAATCAAGTGCGTTTAGCCACTAAACCACTCACCACACTTTCGCCCAAAAGAACCGGCCATGATCGCCCACTAACTCCAATGATACTCTAAATAATTGAACATAAACGACCATATAACTATTACAAATCGTCTGCCATTCTCAGTTACAACTTAAAACACACAAACGAATCAATTAAATTCATCTTCTTCTTCGGACCTGCAACTTAATCGAAGGACCTGTTCGGAGCAATATTTGTTGCAATTGATAGAGGGCTATTGGTCATAATCGTGTGGGGAAGCTTACTGTTCAATTATTTGATTAACATCATCGTTTGGGCATCGAACCAGTGATACACGATCGCGACCTGTTCTTGGTGCCTTCTTCATCGAATCTAGTCAAATTCTGGTAATTGATCACACCTATACACTCGTTTCATTATAGGAACAAAAGCCCTATGTTTAATTCCATTAACACTTCAAATCGATGGTCAATTGATCAGAAATCGAAACTAGGGTTCTTGATTTGGGGGATAGGCTCTCGGGTGTGTTTAAAAGTAAATGGAACCAAAGAATACCGCGGCTGCGGCCTTGGTTCACCGGTTCCATGTCCATGTTCAATTCGAGAGGTCCCGGGTTCGAACCCGGGCAACCTCATTTATTTTTTGATGGCTTTTTGGGCTTTTAAAAATTTCAGAAAAATTATAAAAATTATAAAAATAATTTTTGTAAATCTTGTTTATATTTCTGAGCATCAAATATTTTCTGGATTATATTAAAGTTTACCAAATTATTTACAAATATGATTTATTTTATTAAATATACTTTAAACAACGGTTTAGAATAATATTTTGTAATTATTCTTCGTTAATCATACGGACTTAATTACATAATGAACACCATCATTACATCAAAAAATTCATTTCTAAAAACACTTAATAATTCGTTAAATGGATTAAAGTATGAAATTTATTTTATAATTTTAATTACTTAAACGAAACACATAACTCTATCAAAACCTTAATCCATATTCGAACGTTAATCATATTATAAAATCGTAAATAATAACTAACATTAACTATGTTCATACTAAACGAAACACAGGTTAACTAAAATTCTAATCGTCCTGCGAACATTATTTCTTTGCAACGCAATCAGGTGAGTTTCACGCCCCCTTTTTACTTTCTTTCCTTTTGGGGGAGAAAACATGCAAACATATTTTATGAATGGTTTTAGTATTATTGATATCGCCTGTTACTTTAGTGCAAACACACAAACAGTCCTGACACTCTCGAACCGTTAGTAATGGGATTAGCGAGGTAATACTGAGTAGTACTACTGGGTCTGACAAACCCCGCCCGGGCTAGTCGCGCTAGCTTATTGGAGGTCAAACGGGTGCATTATTGACCTAACATTTGTCACTGTCTTGCGAGACGTGACGGCGAAACAACAAACATATAGGACACGCAAACAGTCAGCTTCGGTTCGAAAGGCTAAGTAACATGATTATAGGCTAGCTTCCTATCGATATGCTTTAATTACTATACCATTCGGACAGTCGAACAATTACAAACAGTCAAACAGTTACAAACAGTTGAACAGTTACAAACAGTCGAACAGTTACAAACAGTCGAACAGTTACAGACAGTCGAACAGTTACAAACATTTTTTTCTATGATAAAACCTGTGAACTCACCAACTTTATGTGACACACTTTAGCATGTTTTCTCAGGTAACAGGAACGCGTAATCTCATGATGCATGATTAAGGAACGCACTCAGGACATGCATTCATCAGATCCATTATATTGTATTAAACATTGTTTTGATTTAACATTTCAGACTTTCAGTATTGTTTACATTTCGTTATTCGCTTCCACACTGTTATTCATTTCTGTTATGTTACTCTGATTTAAGTCAAACGTATATTTTTAAACTCATATAGTGTCGTTTGATATGACTGTGTCTGTGATCCTGGTATGTCACACGCCTAATGGTAAAACCCCGTTTAGGAAATTGAGGGTGTGACAGATTGGTATCAGAGCCACTGGTTATAGAGAACTAGGATTGCATTTGCATCTAGACTATAGCCTTAGACATGACACTAGTACTGCATAGACACTCTTACATAATTGCAACTATTGTACGAACATTCTCCTGGCATGTTAACATTACATTACTGAACGATCAAACATTAGACATTTGTGTGACATATAGACACCTGTATTCTGGATTTCCTGGCAAAAGGCCTCCGGGCTAAGGCAAGCATATCGCATAAATCTCATTGCGAGACCTGGTATGCTTACCTGGGGATTTCTGGGATGAGTGATAAACTATGGTCAATATACATAAATATCTACGTCACCTGTATCATCCTCGACTAACCGAGGGCAGGGAGTCCCGCTTGCTCACTTCCAACTTCTATATATGATTCTTCACTCTCGGAGTGAAGCAACGACAACTCGAACCTAAACATTACCACTTGGGAACACGAAACTCTTTTCTAACACACACGATAAACATAACGATGACAAACAAGGAGAACAACACATATTACTTTTCTAACTCTATCGTATTTGTTTCTACTTCCAACATGCCCTATCATCTTCGCTAATCTTAACAGATAGCACTCGATACTTATCAAGGTATGTTATCACGAATGGGAGGAACCATGGATAATCATGCAAAGCAAATTAGAATCACGGGTGCACACGTAATTGTAATTTGTCATGCATGAGAATTCTGGTAACTCGATTGGGTGATAACTGTCATAATCAGTACAAATTTCCATTTCTAAACTTGGAGACACAAGGTCTCGGTTCTCATGAAACCTCACTATCGATATGCAAACAAATCCTCCATTCCTACTAGTATGAAACAGATTATTGTTATCAATAGTTATTATTCGATAGTGACTATCGTGCATTGTGAATTGAAGAATCATGTCTGGAAGAAGACCTGGACGCCCGAGGGGACACGGAAACATCAACCTGACTCAAGCTGAGATGGATGCCATCATCAATGAGCGTGTTGCTGATGCGCTCGCAGCCTATGAACAGACCCGCAACCAGAACCAAAACAACCAGAATCTGAATCAAGGAGGCCTAACAGCCTGTACCTTCAAGATATTCATGGATTGTAAGCCTCACTCCTTCAGTGGTTCTGGGGGTGCTGTCACCTTACTTCGCTGGCTGGAGAAACTCGAGTCAGTTTTCGCTATGTGTAACTGTCTGGTAGGAAGCCATGTCATGTACGCCTCCGGCACACTAGAAGGACCAGCTCTAACGTGGTGGAACTCACAAGTCCAGACCCTAGGACTTGAGACTGCCAATGGTTTACCGTGGGAAGACTTCAAGATTTTGATGAAAGAAGAGTATTGCCCCAGAAACGAGGTCCAGAAACTAGAAGCAGAGTTTTGGAATCTCAAAATGACTGGCTCTGAGATTGAGGAATACACGACTCGTTCACACGAGTTGGCTGCTTTATGTCCTTAGATGGTGACACCGGCTTAAAACGGATTGAGAAGTACATTGATGGTCTAGCTCCTCAAATCCAAGCTAGTGTTATGGCTGCTGATCCTGTCACTATTCTGCAGGCTATCCGGCTAGCTCATAAGCTCACCGATCAGGCAGTGGCATAGGGTACCTTGCCTAAACGTGGCGCTGCATCTGGCTCATCGGACAATAAGCGAAAGTGGGATGGTACTACTAACAAGTCCTCAAACTCCAACAACAACCAACAACAGCAGTTCAGAAAGTTTGATTCATCTAGAAGCTTCACAAACAATAACCAGAACAACAACAACAATGGTCAGGGATCTAGCAACTACGCGGGCAGGTATCCAAAATGCAACAAGTGCAACTTCCACCACCATGGCCAGTGTGACCGCATCCGTTGCCTAAGGTGTGTAAAGATGGGTCATGCTGCCAAAGATTGTAGGAGCGAGCTGATGACTCAGCAACAACCTCAACAACAACGCCAGGGCGGAGCGACTAGGGGTTGTTTTGAGTGTGGTAAGGAGGGCCATTACCGGAAGGATTGCCCACAACTGAAAATGGCAACAGGGGAAATAACAGAAACAACAACAATGGAAATGGCGCCAGAGGTCGTGCTTTGTGATTGGTTATGGTGAAGCAAGAAACGATCAAAACGTAGTTACCGATATGTTTCCTCTGAACGATTGTTTTGCTTCCGTGTTATTCGATACCGGTGCTGATAAGAGTTTTATATCTACTAAGTTTAGCAAGCTTTTAGATGTAACCTTGACTGAAATGAACCCTAGTTATACGATAAAACTAGCTGATGGTAAAATGATCGAGGCAACTCATATTCTTTAAGGATACAAATTAGAGCTATCAGGACACAAATTTGGGATAGACCTTATGCCTGTTACACTGGGTAGTTTTGACGTAGTCGTTGGCATGGATTTGGTTATGTAAAAACCAAGCCGAAATTTTCTGTCACGAGAAAATCGTTCGTATACCACTCCCTAGTGGTGAAGTCTTATCCGTTCAGGGTGAGAAAAGTGGTGTCGTTTCTAGCATCATTTCGTATATGAAAGCTCAGAAGTACTTACGCAAAGTCCATACTTCTATCTTAGCTATGATCACAGAGAAGACCATCGAAGAAAAGAAGATTGAAGATATTCCTGTTGTACGTGATTATCCTGAGGTTTTCCCTGAAGACCTACCTGGTCTCCCACCGCATCCCAAGTCGAGTTCCAGATTGACTTGGTACCTGGAGCCGCACCTATCGCAAAAGCACCGTATAGATTAGCTCCAAAAGAACTGCAAGAGCTGTCTACGCAATTGCAGGAGCTATTGGATAAAGGATTTATTAGACCTAGTTCATCATCGTGGGGAGCTCCAGTTCTGTTTGTCAAGAAAAAGGATGGAACTTTTCGCATGTAGCAGCTTCAAGGGTCGAGCTTCTATTCCAAGATAGATCTGAGGTCAGGATATCATCAGCTAAGGGTTCGAGATGAAGACATTTCAAAGACTGCGTTCAGAACTAGGTATGGCCACTATGAGTTTCTGGTTATGCCATTCGGGTCGACCAACGCACCATCGGTTTTCATGGACCTCATGAACCGTGTCTGCAAACCTTATTTGGATAAGTTTGTCATTGTCTTCATTGACGACATACTAATCTACTCCCGTAATAAGGAAGATCATGAGGGACATTTGAAGACCATACTGGAATTACTGAGAGATGAACAGCTTTACGCGAAGTTCTCAAAATGTGACTTCTGGATGCGTGAAGTGCAATTCCTTGGGCATGTAGTGAATGAAAAGGGTATACATGTTGATCCTTCAAAGATTAAAGCAATCAAGGAATGGCCGGCACCAAAGACGCCTACTGAGGTGC
The DNA here is from genome assembly GCA_024085815.1 of Flaveria linearis. Taxonomy (NCBI): domain Eukaryota; kingdom Viridiplantae; phylum Streptophyta; class Magnoliopsida; order Asterales; family Asteraceae; genus Flaveria; species Flaveria linearis. Next base: position 17,993,003 of record CM044004.1, on the reverse strand, counting down.
GACAATTCCTTGGTTTGGTAGGCTATTACCGGAGGTTCATCGAAGGATTTTCAAAATTGGCGCAACCTTTGACTGCCCTAACTCATAAGGGAATAATTTATAAGTGGGGCAGCAAAGAGGAAACAACGTTTCAGGCGCTTAAAGACAAACTCTGCAGCGCACCAATCCTAGCCTTACCAGAAGGAACTAATGACTTTGTTGTTTACTGTGATGCATCCATCCAAGGTTTGGGATGTGTACTGACGCAACGCGACAAAGTCATAGCTTATGCATCCAGACAGCTCAAGGTGCATGAGAAGAACTACACCACGCACGATCTGGAACTAGGAGCTGTAGTGTTTGCCTTGAAGATCTGGAGGCACTACTTATATGGAACCAGGTGCACGATCTATTCAGATCATAGAGCCTCCAGCACATATTTGACCAGAAAGAATTGAATATCCGGCAACGACGGTGGTTAGAGTTACTCAATGATTATGACTGTAAGATCAAGTATCATCTGGGTAAGGCTAATGTGGTAGCCGATGCCCTTAGTCGTAAGGAAACCCTAAAGCCTCATCGGGTGCACGCATTACAAATGACTATCCACTCTGACCTACTAATGCAAATCAAAGCTGCTCAATCTGAGGCCTTGAAGACGGAGAATCTCAAAGCAGAATCCATGCGAGGCATGGAGAAACAGTTGGAGGTTAAAGCTGATGGAATCCGTTATTTTATAAAACGTATCCGGGTACCACAGTACGGGAATTTGCGAGAGCTGATAATGGATGAAGCTCATAAGTCACGTTACTCGATTCATCCAGGATCAGACAAGATGTGTAAGGACCTGAAAGAATTTTACTGGTGGCCGAAAATGAAAGCGGAGATAGCCACATACGTAAGCAGATGCTTAACTTGTTCCAAGGTTAAGGTGGAATACTAGAGACCATCCGGTTTACTTCAACAACCGGAAATTCTAGTGTGGAAATGGGAGCAGATCTCCATGGACTTTATCACGAAGTTACCTAGGACTCCCAGCGGATGCGATACCATTTGGGTTATAGTAGATCGCTTAACGAAATCCGCACACTTTCTGGCAATCCGAGAGACTGATCGAATGGAGAAGCTGACACGTATCTATTTAAGGGAAATAGTCTCTCGGCATGGCGTGCCGATATCTATCATTTTTGATCGTGACGCTCGGTTCACTTCTCATTTCTGGCAATCATTACAACGATCATTGGGAACGCGGCTGGATATGAGTACCGCGTATCACCCGCAAACCGATGGTCAAAGTGAGCGTATGATCCACATACTGGAAGACATGTTGCGTGCCTGTGTGATTGATTTTGGCAGCAGCTGGGAAACTCATTTACCATTGGTTGTGTTCTCCTATAATAACAGTTATCATACCTCGATCAAGGCAGCTCCATTTGAGGCACTGTATGGGCGTAAGTGCCGGTCACCTATTTGCTGGGCGGAAGTTGGAGAAAGTCAACTTACCGGTCCTGAACTTGTGCACGAGACGACCGAAAAGATCGTGCAAATTCGTAACCGTATGGTAGCAGCACGTGATCGACAAAGGAGTTACGCTGACAAGCGTCGTAAGCCATTGGAGTTTCAAATTGGTGACAAGGTACTGTTGAAAGTGTCACCTTGGAAGGGCGTGATTCGTTTCAGGAAACGTGGAAAACTAAACCCTAGGTACGTGGGACCGTTTGAGATTGTCAAACGGGTTGGCCCCGTAGCCTATCAGTTGAACCTACCTGAAGAACTCAGTGGAGTACATGATGTGTTCCATGTTTCAAACCTTAGGAAATGCCTTGCTGACGAGACTCTCGTCATTCGTTAAACGAGGTACATGTCGACGAACAACTACGTTTCATCGAGGAACCAGTGGAAATTATGGACCGAGAGGTCAAGACACTCAAACACAGTCGTATCCCTATTGTCAAAGTCCGATGGAACTCAAAGCGTGGACCAGAGTTCACCTGGGAACGTGAGGATCAAATGAAATCCAAGTATCCTCATCTTTTTTTTCAGCCTCCTCGTGAACAAATTTCGGGACGAAATTTCCTAAAGTAGGGGAGACTGTAACATCTCGTAATTTTCGGTAAATTAAAGTTTTTATAAACAAAAGAGTTTAATACGTTGATGTTAAATTCCAATAATTACAGTAATAACGTTAACAATAATAATAATAATACTAATAATAAAAATTTATCATTAAAAACTTAACACTATTAACTTTGGGTAGAAAATATAATAACTAAAACTTGTTTTAGAAATTTTAAACATGAAATAATAATCACCTCAAACCTCAGGGACCAAGAGTGTAACTTTTTAAAAAACCCAGCCCTTTCCCCGTACCCGTCGACTCTTCCCCGCCGGCCACTGTTCCGGCCGTCGCTCCGGCGATGCCAACCACCCAAATCCACTTCGTTTTAAACAAATCAAACCACCCGACATTTTCAAGTATGAGATTCGAACTTTACCCCACCTTTCATTTGAAAAATCAAGTGCGTTTAGCCACTAAACCACCCACCACACTTTCGGCCAAAGAACCGGCCATGATCGCCCACTAACACCAATAATACTCTAAATAATTGAACATAAACGACCATATAACTATTACAAATCGTCTGCCATTCTCAGTTACAACTTAAAACACACAAACGAATCAATTAAATTCATCTTCTTCTTCGGACCTGCAACTTAATCGAAGGACCTGTTCGGAGCAATATTTGTTGCAATTGATAGAGTGTAACACCCCGAAAAGTCAAAACGAGTCGCCGGGGATAATGGGCTTAATTATGGGTATTTAATAAAGAAAGAAAAATGGATTATGGGCTAATTAGGCTAATGGACAAGAGCCTAAGTGGATTGAGGCCCATAATCATCCCTTAACCTTCCCAAAGCAGCCACCATCTTCTTCATTCCCACCCTAAGTCCAAAAATCCGTAGAGAGAGAAAGTAGAGAGAGAAAGTGCAAGAAACTCAAGTTTTGGAGCTTCTAAGGTCAAGGGATTGAAGATCTGGGTGTTTGGGCAACAAATCTCAAGAAAGGAGCAGCAAAACAAGGTAAGAATCAACCCCTAAACCCTTCTGTAGATCAAACCCGGATTCTAGGGTTTTGGGTTTTGAAAAGTTGCAAAGAATCGCATAAAGGTCACATTTTACGTATGAAAACATGTATAAAGCTTAGATTTAGCCTCATGGATGATAAACTAAGAGGTTGGACGTAAAAAGTTGTGATTTTGGGTTAAAAACGGACTGGTTCGTGATTTTTATGCGATCTGCGAAACTGTATATGCATCCAGCGAATTTGCATAATCATCCAGCGAAACTAAGAACATTTCCAGCGAAATTACAGTATCGCTTGGGCGAAACTACAGTTTCGTTCGGGCGAAACTGTGGACCCATAGACATCGCGAAACTAGGAAATTCCAACGAAAGTTGGGCGCTCTAGGCAGCGAATCTGTCCAGCGAAACTGGCAGAAGTGCTGCCCAGCGAAACTGCCAGCGAAACTGGCAGCGAAACTGCCAGCGAAACTGTGGGCGAAATTAGGAAGAAAATGACGTTTTTGTGTATTAACTATCGTGCAGCTAGAGTGTTTGGACTATAGCTTAAGTAACTTAGGATTGAAGCTATTTGCTAAGTTCAGGTGAGTTCTAGATCCCCTTATTTAAACGTTTTCCTGTTTTTGGGGCTATTATGCATAGTAAACATAAGGTTTTCAAGATAAGAATTTCAAGGTGTTTTAACAAGGAAAATATATTTTTCTAAAGTAAAATGTGACATTTAAAAGCTCAAAATAATTTTCGGGCGCGCTGACCTGGCAGCCGGCCCCAGCCAGGGGCGTTGCCCCTTGGACCCCACTAGGGGCTGCTGCCCCTAGGACCCCGCTGTCAGGGGCTGCCGCCCCCGAACCCCGCTGTCCCGCGGAGGGTCAGTTACGTGTTACGATGACTAGTATTTGGTATGATGTGTACTTAATAAGCTAAGTATTATAAATATATTAAGTGAAAGATAATACTAATGAGAAGTGGAACTTAACGAATGTTACCCCCGGGCCCATTTGATGATGAAAAGTCTTGCAAGCACCATGATAGACTTCACATATGTGAGTCTGATGTATGATGATGGATCCGTATTCATGAGCGGGCTATGTGCCTGCTAGTGTGGATCAACTGTCGGGGGAAGCTACCATGAAGATGTGTACCGACGGGGATCGATCGACCGTCGGGGGTAGTGACCATGGATAACGTGTACCGACGGGGATTGACATTCGTTGTCAATCAATATGGAGATGCTGCTTTGTGCAGTCTCGCCTATGATGAAGGGAAATGAAATGAAAGAATGAAAGATAATGAACGTGTCTAATGCGATGCAAGTAATGTTTGTAGTATGATGTATGCGTGTTCATTATATAAAGGATAAAAGATTATATTTTCTTATTTATATAAAACTAGAACTCACTCAGCGTAGCTGACTTTTTATGCATAATAGTGGGCAGGTAAGCGCTGAGGCTGAGGATGGTACCGTGGAGCTACTTGGAAATCTACGGATGGCATTCCTGTTAATGAAGTCCTTATTGTAATTAATGAACAAGTGACATGTTTTGTTTACAATTAAAGGACAAATGTATGAGTACGATGGGGTTTTTAAGTTTTAAATGAATGTTTAATTATCTTCCGCTGCAACGTTTTGTTATTAAACTGATTTTATGTTATGGTTAACCAACTGTGAGGTTCCCCGGGAACGGGGCCTTACAAGTTGGTATCAGAGCCAAAGTTTAAGAGAAATAGGTAAAACATTTTTCAAACCTAAACTTAAACTGAGCATGGGACCAAATGAGGGATGCCAACCCAAGTAGCTACGTGCCATCAGGTAAAATATTTCAAGTAAACTGGCAATATGTGCGTGTGCTATTTGTTTTATATACGTGTAGATTCGAATGCTGACATGTGTTAGGATAGTGATTGCTTGGGACAGGAGGGTAAGGTAAGTAGTTAATCACACTTGGCCACTGTAATTAAGGACTTACCATACTTGTAATGATCTGAGCAATTACCTTGAATAACCATTGCGGTGTTTAAATCTTATAGGAATTAGATATGGCGGGTAGGAAAGCAGGGAAGGCTACACGTGGACGTCCTCGAGGTGGTCGTACCACTACACCACGTGTCACCCGGAGCAAAGCTAAGGCTCCCGAGACTGTTCACGAGGAGTCAGACCTCCATAGTCAACCAGAGGGCGAGGGATCAGCCACCCTCAAGTCCACTGTGAAGGAGGCCATCGCCGACGAAGTCTACAATGTCATGCAAGATGTCTTACCCTCGGTGGTGAATGAGGTGCTTAAAGCAGTCAAGGATGGAGAGAAAGCTGATAAGAAGGAGAAGGAAAATGAGAAGAATTCTGGAAGGTCCACTGGGAGGACGGAGGAATCTGAAGAGGAGCCATCAAACCCTAAGGTGGTAATCCACGATGACGACAGTGATGAGGATGCTGAGAGGGAGACGGTTAGGGGGTGCAACTATGGGGCATTTCAAAGGTGCAAGCCCCCAACCTTTGACGGTAACGGTAATGCTACTGCCGCTCATCGATGGATCAGGGAAATGGAGGCGGTACTGGAAATTAGTGAATGCCGCGAAGATCAGAAAGTTAAGTTTGCCACTCATTCTTTCGTCGACTCAGCGTTGTGCTGGTGGGACAATATTGCCCAGGCTGAAGGAAAGCGATCGATAGCCAAGATGAGGTGGTCTGAGCTGAAAGAGTTAGTGCTGGAAGAGTATTGCCCTCATCGGGAATTAGACAAGATTGAGAAGGAATTCTTGTATTTGGAGGCTGGGAACATGACTCATCAAGAGTATACCTCCAAGTTCAATGAACTGGCAAGACTTGTGCCAGACATGGTAACACCTGCATCCAAGAAGATCAAGAGATACATGCAGGGTTTGCCAGTGGACATCAGGAGGCACATGATTGCGGCTAGACCAGGCACGTTTAGGTCTGTGGTGGATTTAGCTGGAAGGTTGTACGATGAGAGAGACCCAATACCTGTGCAAAAGAAGGTGGAGAAGTGGAGTGGGAACAAGAATGGAAATGGGAAGAGGTTCGGAGGTGATAACTTCAGGGGTGGAGAAAAGAAGATGAGAGCTGAGGGTCAATCAGGGAGACAGGAGAATACAGGTGAAGGGGGTGCCTGTAGAAAATGTGGAAAACGCCATTTTGGGGAGTGCAGAATTGGGACTGGAAAGTGTTTTAAATGTGGGGGCGAGGGTCACTATGCTAGAGAGTGCAAGGCGGTGAAGTGCTACCAGTGTGGCGAGATAGGGCATGCGGAGAAAGACTGCAAGAAAGGAAAATCGGGAGGACCAGGAACAGTTAAAGCTGGAGACAAAGGGAAGGGTGACGGTTTAAAGGCAAAGGCAAGGGCGTTTAACATAACTCGTGAGGAGGCCAGGGCAGATCCAGAAGTAGTTTCAGGTATGTTTCTGGTGGATGGCGAATATGCTTCTGTGCTCTTTGATTCTGGTGCTAGTAAGAGTTTTGTGTCTACTGCCTTTTGTCGTTTATTGCATGATAAGAGTAGGAAGATAGACGAGCCCTTTTATGTAGAAACAGCCATTGGAGAGTCCACTAAGGTAACTGAAGTGATTGAGGATTGCCTGATTGAGTTAGAAGATTGTAAGTTCCCTGCTAGGTTGTATGTTATGGCCTTAGGAGGTTTCGATGTGGTGTTAGGCATGGATTGGTTAGCTAGCTATGAAGCCAATATTGTATGTAGCAAGAAAATAATTCGTCTAAAAGCGCCCGATGGTAGTTCTGTTACTGTACGTGGGGATAAGGTGTGTTGTGTGCCGAAGGTCGTGTCGATGATCACAGCTGAAAAGTACATGAGACGTGGGTGTAGCGCTTACTTGGCCTACGTAAAAGATGTGGACGTGCTAGAGCCACAATTATCAGACGTGCCGGTAGTGCGCGATTTTCCTGACGTCTTTCCTGAAGACCTGACTGGTGTGCCGCCTGACCGCAAAATCGAATTTCAGATCGATTTATTACCGGGAGCGCAGCCCGTCGCTAAAGCACCATACCGATTGGCTCCTTCTGAAATGGTAGAATTAAGGGACCAATTAAAAGACTTATTGGATAAGGGCTTCATCCGACCGAGTATCTCTCCATGGGGTGCTCCAGTTTTATTCGTCAAGAAGAAAGATGGTAGCATGCGGATGTGCATTGACTATCGCGAGCTCAATAAGCTGACTGTAAAGAATCGATACCCGCTACCAAGGATCGACGACTTGTTCGATCAACTTCAGGGTGCCAGCTGGTTTTCAAGGATAGATTTGCGGTCTGGTTACCACCAACTGAAGGTGAAAGAACAAGATATCCCTAAAACAGCGTTCCGGACGCGTTATGGTCATTACGAATTCCTCGTCATGTCCTTTGGTTTAACTAACGCACCAGCTGCTTTTATGGACCTTATGAATCGGGTATGTCGGCCAATGTTGGATAAATCGGTAATAGTGTTCATCGATGACATTTTGATCTATTCAAAAAGTGAAGAAGAACATGCCGATCATATTCGAGAAGTCTTAGAGACACTCAGAAGCGAGAAGTTATACGCTAAGTTCTCCAAATGTGCATTTTGGCTTCGAGAGGTTCAATTTCTGGGTCATGTGGTTAATCCTGAGGGGATCAGGGTGGATCCTGCGAAGGTTGAAGCGGTAATTCAATGGGAATCTCCAAAGACGCCAACTGAGATTCGCAGTTTCTTAGGTCTGGCAGGTTACTATAGGAGGTTTATCCAGGATTTCTCTAAGATAGCTTCTCCTTTGACTAAGCTGACCCGGAAGGACGTGAAGTATGAATGGGGTCCTGATCAGGAGAACGCCTTCCTAGAACTAAAAATGAGGTTAACGCAAGCCCCTGTCCTGACGCTACCTGAGGGGAACGAGGACCTGGTAGTCTACTCGGATGCCTCATATGCAGGATTGGGTTGCGTGTTGATGCAGCGAGGGAAGGTGATAGCCTATGCTTCTAGACAACTAAAAGCCCACGAGGCCAATTATCCTACACATGATTTGGAGTTGGCCGCGGTGGTGTTTGCGTTGAAGATTTGGAGGCACTACCTGTATGGGGTGAAGTGCACCATCTTCACCGATCATAAGAGTCTGAAGTATTTCTTCGAACAAAAAGAACTCAATATGAGGCAGAGGAGGTGGCTGGAACTGATCAAGGATTATGACTGCGAAATTCATTATCATCCAGGCAAAGCTAATGTGGTTGCTGACGCCCTTAGCCGAAAGGGACGACCCGAACCAATTCGGGTGAGGGCTTACCAAATAATTATGACGCCTGATGTTATGAAGCAAGTGAGGGAGTTTCAGGATGAGGCATTAAGAGAGGACAGAGTCAACTCTGAAAGAATGAAAGGGCAAACTTCAGATTTAGGGGAAAACACCCTGGGTGTTAGAACTCGATCTGGGAGAATGTGGATCCCTCTCTATGGGGATTTGAGGGGAAAGATCATGGATGAGGCTCACAAAACTAGATATTCTATTCATCCTGGTGCCACAAAAATGTACCAAGATCTGAAGAAAGATTATTGGTGGCCAGGAATGAAGCGTGACGTGGTTAAGTATGTAAGCAAGTGTCTGACTTGTTTACAGGTGAAGGCAGAACACCAAAAGCCATATGGGAAGATCCAGCCGTTGGATATTCCTGAATGGAAATGGGAACACATCACGATGGACTTCATCACGAAGCTACCTCGCACGACGAAAGGAAGCGACACGATCTGGGTGATTGTTGACCGCTTGACAAAGAGCGCCCATTTCCTACCAATTTGTGAGACGTTTTCCTCTGAGAAGTTGGCAGATCTGTTCATCAAGGAGATCGTGGCTCGTCACGGCGTGCCAGTGTCTATCGTTTCGGATAGGGACACGCGGTTTATGTCTAAATTTTGGAAGAGGTTCCACGACTCAATGGGGACTAGACTACATATTAGTACGGCTTACCACCCCCAGACGGATGGTCAGTCGGAAAGAACAATTCAGACATTAGAAGACATGCTGCGAGCATGTGTGATCGATTTCGGTAGAAGTTGGGATGAGCACTTACCGTTGGCGGAATTCTCGTATAATAATAGTTACCATGCCAGCATTGGTATGCCACCTTACGAGATGTTGTATGGTAGGAAGTGCAGAACGCCCGTGTGTTGGGGTGACATCGGGCAAAAGGAATTGGGGAGCCTTGAAGTGATTGAGGTCACAACTGAGAAGTTAGATAAGATTAAGGCATTCATGAAGGCTGCAAAAGATCGCCAGAAGTCTTATGCGGATAAGAGGCGTAGACCGATAGAGTTTGAGGTTGGTGACAAGGTTACGCTCAAGGTATCGCCTTGGAAAGGGATCATTAGGTTTCGAAAAAGGGGAAAGTTAAGCCCGAGATTCATAGGGCCTTTCCGCATCATCGCAAGGGTAGGGGAAGTGGCCTACAGACTAGAATTACCTGATGAGTTGAGTGGATTCACCCTACGTTCCACGTATCTCACCTTAGGAAATGTCTAGCAGACGATGATGCATTTGTACCATTAGAGGACATTGAGGTCGACGAGCGATTGAATTACGTAGAGCAGCCGGTGGCCATCCTGGATCGGAAAGAGAAGCACTTACGTAATAAAGTAGTTCCGCTAGTACGAGTACAATGGAAACACAGAAGAGGATCAGAATCTACGTGGGAGACCGAGGAAGAGATGAGGAGATTTTATCCCCAATTGTTTGATGACTGACAGGTTTCGAGGACGAAACCTAAATAAGTGGGGGAGACTTGTAACACCCCGAAAAGTCAAAACGAGTCGCCGGGGATAATGGGCTTAATTATGGGTATTTAATAAAGAAAGAAAAATGGATTATGGGCTAATTAGGCTAATGGACAAGAGCCTAAGTGGATTGAGGCCCATAATCATCCCTTAACCTTCCCAAAGCAGCCACCATCTTCTTCATTCCCACCCTAAGTCCAAAAATCCGTAGAGAGAGAAAGTAGAGAGAGAAAGTGCAAGAAACTCAAGTTTTGGAGCTTCTAAGGTCAAGGGATTGAAGATCTGGGTGTTTGGGCAACAAATCTCAAGAAAGGAGCAGCAAAACAAGGTAAGAATCAACCCCTAAACCCTTCTGTAGATCAAACCCGGATTCTAGGGTTTTGGGTTTTGAAAAGTTGCAAAGAATCGCATAAAGGTCACATTTTTACGTATGAAAACATGTATAAAGCTTAGATTTAGCCTCATGGATGATAAACTAAGAGGTTGGACGTAAAAAGTTGTGATTTTGGGTTAAAAACGGACTGGTTCGTGATTTTTATGCGATCTGCGAAACTGTATATGCATCCAGCGAATTTGCATAATCATCCAGCGAAACTAAGAACATTTCCAGCGAAATTACAGTATCGCTTGGGCGAAACTACAGTTTCGTTCGGGCGAAACTGTGGACCCATAGACATCGCGAAACTAGGAAATTCCAACGAAAGTTGGGCGCTCTAGGCAGCGAATCTGTCCAGCGAAACTGGCAGAAGTGCTGCCCAGCGAAACTGCCAGCGAAACTGGCAGCGAAACTGCCAGCGAAACTGTGGGCGAAATTAGGAAGAAAATGACGTTTTTGTGTATTAACTATCGTGCAGCTAGAGTGTTTGGACTATAGCTTAAGTAACTTAGGATTGAAGCTATTTGCTAAGTTCAGGTGAGTTCTAGATCCCCTTATTTAAACGTTTTCCTGTTTTTGGGGCTATTATGCATAGTAAACATAAGGTTTTCAAGATAAGAATTTCAAGGTGTTTTAACAAGGAAAATATATTTTTCTAAAGTAAAATGTGACATTTAAAAAGCTCAAAATAATTTTCGGGCGCGCTGACCTGGCAGCCCGGCCCCAGCCAGGGGCGTTGCCCCTTGGACCCCACTAGGGGCTGCTGCCCCTAGGACCCCGCTGTCAGGGGCTGCCGCCCCCGAACCCCCGCTGTCCCGCGGAGGGTCAGTTACGTGTTATGATGACTAGTATTTGGTATGATGTGTACTTAATAAGCTAAGTATTATAATATATTAAGTGAAAGATAATACTAATGAGAAGTGGAACTTAACGAATGTTACCCCCGGGCCCATTTGATGATGAAAAGTCTTGCAAGCACTATGATAGACTTCACATATGTGAGTCTGATGTATGATGATGGATCCGTATTCATGAGCGGGCTATGTGCCTGCTAGTGTGGATCAACTGTCGGGGGAAGCTACCATGAAGATGTGTACCGACGGGGATCGATCGACCGTCGGGGTAGTGACCATGGATAACGTGTACCGACGGGGATTGACATTCGTTGTCAATCAATATGGAGATGCTGCTTTGTGCAGTCTCGCCTATGATGAAGGGAAATGAAATGAAAGAATGAAAGATAATGAACGTGTCTAATGCGATGCAAGTAATGTTTGTAGTATGATGTATGCGTGTTCATTATATAAAGGATAAAAGATTATATTTTCTTATTTATATAAAACTAGAACTCACTCAGCGTAGCTGACTTTTTATGCATAATAGTGGGCAGGTAAGCGCTGAGGCTGAGGATGGTACCGTGGAGCTACTTGGAAATCTACGGATGGCATTCCTGTTAATGAAGTCCTTATTGTAATTAATGAACAAGTGACATGTTTTGTTTACAATTAAAGGACAAATGTATGAGTACGATGGGGTTTTTAAGTTTTAAATGAATGTTTAATTATCTTCCGCTGCAACGTTTTGTTATTAAACTGATTTTATGTTATGGTTAACCAACTGTGAGGTTCCCGGGAACGGGGCCTTACAAGTTGGTATCAGAGCCAAAGTTTAAGAGAAATAGGTAAAACATTTTTCAAACCTAAACTTAAACTGAGCATGGGACCAAATGAGGGATGCCAACCCAAGTAGCTACGTGCCATCAGGTAAAATATTTCAAGTAAACTGGCAATATGTGCGTGTGCTATTTGTTTTATATACGTGTAGATTCGAATGCTGACATGTGTTAGGATAGTGATTGCTTGGGACAGGAGGGTAAGGTAAGTAGTTAATCACACTTGGCCACTGTAATTAAGGACTTACCATACTTGTAATGATCTGAGCAATTACCTTGAATAACCATTGCGGTGTTTAAATCTTATAGGAATTAGATATGGCGGGTAGGAAAGCAGGGAAGGCTACACGTGGACGTCCTCGAGGTGGTCGTACCACTACACCACGTGTCACCCGGAGCAAAGCTAAGGCTCCCGAGACTGTTCACGAGGAGTCAGACCTCCATAGTCAACCAGAGGGCGAGGGATCAGCCACCCTCAAGTCCACTGTGAAGGAGGCCATCGCCGACGAAGTCTACAATGTCATGCAAGATGTCTTACCCTCGGTGGTGAATGAGGTGCTTAAAGCAGTCAAGGATGGAGAGAAAGCTGATAAGAAGGAGAAGGAAAATGAGAAGAATTCTGGAAGGTCCACTGGGAGGACGGAGGAATCTGAAGAGGAGCCATCAAACCCTAAGGTGGTAATCCACGATGACGACAGTGATGAGGATGCTGAGAGGGAGACGGTTAGGGGGTGCAACTATGGGGCATTTCAAAGGTGCAAGCCCCCAACCTTTGACGGTAACGGTAATGCTACTGCCGCTCATCGATGGATCAGGAAATGGAGGCGGTACTGGAAATTAGTGAATGCCGCGAAGATCAGAAAGTTAAGTTTGCCACTCATTCTTTCGTCGACTCAGCGTTGTGCTGGTGGGACAATATTGTCCAGGCTGAAGGAAAGCGATCGATAGCCAAGATGAGGTGGTCGAGCTGAAAGAGTTAGTGCTGGAAGAGTATTGCCCTCATCGGGAATTAGACAAGATTGAGAAGGAATTCTTGTATTTGGAGGCTGGGAACATGACTCATCAAGAGTATACCTCCAAGTTCAATGAACTGGCAAGACTTATGCCAGACATGGTAACACCTGCATCCAAGAAGATCAAGAGATACATGCAGGGTTTGCCAGTGGACATCAGGAGGCACATGATTGCGGCTAGACCAGGCACGTTTAGGTCTGTGGTGGATTTAGCTGGAAGGTTGTACGATGAGAGAGACCCAATACCTGTGCAAAAGAAGGTGGAGAAGTGGAGTGGGAACAAGAATGGAAATGGGAAGAGGTTCGGAGGTGATAACTTCAGGGGTGGAGAAAGAAGATGAGAGCTGAGGGTCAATCAGGGAGACAGGAGAATACAGGTGAAGGGGGTGCCTGTAGAAAATGTGGAAAACGCCATTTTGGGGAGTGCAGAATTGGGACTGGAAAGTGTTTTAAATGTGGGGGCGAGGGTCACTATGCTAGAGAGTGCAAGGCGGTGAAGTGCTACCAGTGTGGCGAGATAGGGCATGCGGAGAAAGACTGCAAGAAAGGAAAATCGGGAGGACCAGGAACAGTTAAAGCTGGAGACAAAGGGAAGGGTGACGGTTTAAAGGCAAAGGCAAGGGCGTTTAACATAACTCGTGAGGAGGCCAGGGCAGATCCAGAAGTAGTTTCAGGTATGTTTCTGGTGGATGGCGAATATGCTTCTGTGCTCTTTGATTCTGGTGCTAGTAAGAGTTTTGTGTCTACTGCCTTTTGTCGTTTATTGCATGATAAGAGTAGGAAGATAGACGAGCCCTTTTATGTAGAAACAGCCATTGGAGAGTCCACTAAGGTAACTGAAGTGATTGAGGATTGCCTGATTGAGTTAGAAGATTGTAAGTTCCCTGCTAGGTTGTATGTTATGGCCTTAGGAGGTTTCGATGTGGTGTTAGGCATGGATTGGTTAGCTAGCTATGAAGCCAATATTGTATGTAGCAAGAAAATAATTCGTCTAAAAGCGCCCGATGGTAGTTCTGTTACTGTACGTGGGGATAAGGTGTGTTGTGTGCCGAAGGTCGTGTCGATGATCACAGCTGAAAAGTACATGAGACGTGGGTGTAGCGCTTACTTGGCCTACGTAAAAGATGTGGACGTGCTAGAGCCACAATTATCAGACGTGCCGGTAGTGCGCGATTTTCCTGACGTCTTTCCTGAAGACCTGACTGGTGTGCCGCCTGACCGCAAAATCGAATTTCAGATCGATTTATTACCGGGAGCGCAGCCCGTCGCTAAAGCACCATACCGATTGGCTCCTTCTGAAATGGTAGAATTAAGGGACCAATTAAAAGACTTATTGGATAAGGGCTTCATCCGACCGAGTATCTCTCCATGGGGTGCTCCAGTTTTATTCGTCAAGAAGAAAGATGGTAGCATGCGGATGTGCATTGACTATCGCGAGCTCAATAAGCTGACTGTAAAGAATCGATACCCGCTACCAAGGATCGACGACTTGTTCGATCAACTTCAGGGTGCCAGCTGGTTTTCAAGGATAGATTTGCGGTCTGGTTACCACCAACTGAAGGTGAAAGAACAAGATATCCCTAAAACAGCGTTCCGGACGCGTTATGGTCATTACGAATTCCTCGTCATGTCCTTTGGTTTAACTAACGCACCAGCTGCTTTTATGGACCTTATGAATCGGGTATGTCGGCCAATGTTGGATAAATCGGTAATAGTGTTCATCGATGACATTTTGATCTATTCAAAAGTGAAGAAGAACATGCCGATCATATTCGAGAAGTCTTAGAGACACTCAGAAGCGAGAAGTTATACGCTAAGTTCTCCAAATGTGCATTTTGGCTTCGAGAGGTTCAATTTCTGGGTCATGTGGTTAATCCTGAGGGGATCAGGGTGGATCCTGCGAAGGTTGAAGCGGTAATTCAATGGGAATCTCCAAAGACGCCAACTGAGATTCGCAGTTTCTTAGGTCTGGCAGGTTACTATAGGAGGTTTATCCAGGATTTCTCTAAGATAGCTTCTCCTTTGACTAAGCTGACCCGGAAGGACGTGAAGTATGAATGGGGTCCTGATCAGGAGAACGCCTTCCTAGAACTAAAAATGAGGTTAACGCAAGCCCCTGTCCTGACGCTACCTGAGGGGAACGAGGACCTGGTAGTCTACTCGGATGCCTCATATGCAGGATTGGGTTGCGTGTTGATGCAGCGAGGGAAGGTGATAGCCTATGCTTCTAGACAACTAAAAGCCCACGAGGCCAATTATCCTACACATGATTTGGAGTTGGCCGCGGTGGTGTTTGCGTTGAAGATTTGGAGGCACTACCTGTATGGGGTGAAGTGCACCATCTTCACCGATCATAAGAGTCTGAAGTATTTCTTCGAACAAAAAGAACTCAATATGAGGCAGAGGAGGTGGCTGGAACTGATCAAGGATTATGACTGCGAAATTCATTATCATCCAGGCAAAGCTAATGTGGTTGCTGACGCCCTTAGCCGAAAGGGACGACCCGAACCAATTCGGGTGAGGGCTTACCAAATAATTATGACGCCTGATGTTATGAAGCAAGTGAGGGAGTTTCAGGATGAGGCATTAAGAGAGGACAGAGTCAACTCTGAAAGAATGAAAGGGCAAACTTCAGATTTAGGGGAAAACACCCTGGGTGTTAGAACTCGATCTGGGAGAATGTGGATCCCTCTCTATGGGGATTTGAGGGGAAAGATCATGGATGAGGCTCACAAAACTAGATATTCTATTCATCCTGGTGCCACAAAAATGTACCAAGATCTGAAGAAAGATTATTGGTGGCCAGGAATGAAGCGTGACGTGGTTAAGTATGTAAGCAAGTGTCTGACTTGTTTACAGGTGAAGGCAGAACACCAAAAGCCATATGGGAAGATCCAGCCGTTGGATATTCCTGAATGGAAATGGGAACACATCACGATGGACTTCATCACGAAGCTACCTCGCACGACGAAAGGAAGCGACACGATCTGGGTGATTGTTGACCGCTTGACAAAGAGCGCCCATTTCCTACCAATTTGTGAGACGTTTTCCTCTGAGAAGTTGGCAGATCTGTTCATCAAGGAGATCGTGGCTCGTCACGGCGTGCCAGTGTCTATCGTTTCGGATAGGGACACGCGGTTTACGTCTAAATTTGGAAGAGGTTCCACGACTCAATGGGGACTAGACTGCATATTAGTACGGCTTACCACCCCCAGACGGATGGTCAGTCGGAAAGAACAATTCAGACATTAGAAGACATGCTGCGAGCATGTGTGATCGATTTCGGTGGAAGTTGGGATGAGCACTTACCGTTGGCGGAATTCTCGTATAATAATAGTTACCATGCCAGCATTGGTATGCCACCTTACGAGATGTTGTATGGTAGGAAGTGCAGAACGCCCGTGTGTTGGGGTGACATCGGGCAAAAGGAATTGGGGAGCCTTGAAGTGATTGAGGTCACAACTGAGAAGTTAGATAAGATTAAGGCATTCATGAAGGCTGCAAAAGATCGCCAGAAGTCTTATGCGGATAAGAGGCGTAGACCGATAGAGTTTGAGGTTGGTGACAAGGTTACGCTCAAGGTATCGCCTTGGAAAGGGATCATTAGGTTTCGAAAAAGGGGAAAGTTAAGCCCGAGATTCATAGGGCCTTTCCGCATCATCGCAAGGGTAGGGGAAGTGGCCTACAGACTAGAATTACCTGATGAGTTGAGTGGGATTCACCCTACGTTCCACGTATCTCACCTTAGGAAATGTCTAGCAGACGATGATGCATTTGTACCATTAGAGGACATTGAGGTCGACGAGCGATTGAATTACGTAGAGCAGCCGGTGGCCATCCTGGATCGGAAAGAGAAGCACTTACGTAATAAAGTAGTTCCGCTAGTACGAGTACAATGGAAACACAGAAGAGGATCAGAATCTACGTGGGAGACCGAGGAAGAGATGAGGAGATTTTATCCCCAATTGTTTGATGACTGACAGGTTTCGAGGACGAAACCTAAATAAGTGGGGGAGACTTGTAACACCCCGAAAAGTCAAAACGAGTCGCCGGGGATAATGGGCTTAATTATGGGTATTTAATAAAGAAAGAAAAATGGATTATGGGCTAATTAGGCTAATGGACAAGAGCCTAAGTGGATTGAGGCCCATAATCATCCCTTAACCTTCCCAAAGCAGCCACCATCTTCTTCATTCCCACCCTAAGTCCAAAAATCCGTAGAGAGAGAAAGTAGAGAGAGAAAGTGCAAGAAACTCAAGTTTTGGAGCTTCTAAGGTCAAGGGATTGAAGATCTGGGTGTTTGGGCAACAAATCTCAAGAAAGGAGCAGCAAAACAAGGTAAGAATCAACCCCTAAACCCTTCTGTAGATCAAACCCGGATTCTAGGGTTTTGGGTTTTGAAAAGTTGCAAAGAATCGCATAAAGGTCACATTTTTACGTATGAAAACATGTATAAAGCTTAGATTTAGCCTCATGGATGATAAACTAAGAGGTTGGACGTAAAAAGTTGTGATTTTGGGTTAAAAACGGACTGGTTCGTGATTTTTATGCGATCTGCGAAACTGTATATGCATCCAGCGAATTTGCATAATCATCCAGCGAAACTAAGAACATTTCCAGCGAAATTACAGTATCGCTTGGGCGAAACTACAGTTTCGTTCGGGCGAAACTGTGGACCCATAGACATCGCGAAACTAGGAAATTCCAACGAAAGTTGGGCGCTCTAGGCAGCGAATCTGTCCAGCGAAACTGGCAGAAGTGCTGCCCAGCGAAACTGCCAGCGAAACTGGCAGCGAAACTGCCAGCGAAACTGTGGGCGAAATTAGGAAGAAAATGACGTTTTTGTGTATTAACTATCGTGCAGCTAGAGTGTTTGGACTATAGCTTAAGTAACTTAGGATTGAAGCTATTTGCTAAGTTCAGGTGAGTTCTAGATCCCCTTATTTAAACGTTTTCCTGTTTTTGGGGCTATTATGCATAGTAAACATAAGGTTTTCAAGATAAGAATTTCAAGGTGTTTTAACAAGGAAATATATTTTTCTAAAGTAAAATGTGACATTTAAAAGCTCAAAATAATTTTCGGGCGCGCTGACCTGGCAGCCCGGCCCCAGCCAGGGGCGTTGCCCCTTGGACCCCACTAGGGGCTGCTGCCCCTAGGACCCCGCTGTCAGGGGCTGCCGCCCCCGAACCCCCGCTGTCCCGCGGAGGGTCGGTTACGTGTTACGATGACTAGTATTTGGTATGATGTGTACTTAATAAGCTAAGTATTATAAATATATTAAGTGAAAGATAATACTAATGAGAAGTGGAACTTAACGAATGTTACCCCCGGGCCCATTTGATGATGAAAAGTCTTGCAAGCACCATGATAGACTTCACATATGTGAGTCTGATGTATGATGATGGATCCGTATTCATGAGCGGGCTATGTGCCTGCTAGTGTGGATCAACTGTCGGGGGAAGCTACCATGAAGATGTGTACCGACGGGGATCGATCGACCGTCGGGGGTAGTGACCATGGATAACGTGTACCGACGGGGATTGACATTCGTTGTCAATCAATATGGAGATGCTGCTTTGTGCAGTCTCGCCTATGATGAAGGGAAATGAAATGAAAGAATGAAAGATAATGAACGTGTCTAATGCGATGCAAGTAATGTTTGTAGTATGATGTATGCGTGTTCATTATATAAAGGATAAAAGATTATATTTTCTTATTTATATAAAACTAGAACTCACTCAGCGTAGCTGACTTTTTATGCATAATAGTGGGCAGGTAAGCGCTGAGGCTGAGGATGGTACCGTGGAGCTACTTGGAAATCTACGGATGGCATTCCTGTTAATGAAGTCCTTATTGTAATTAATGAACAAGTGACATGTTTTGTTTACAATTAAAGGACAAATGTATGAGTACGATGGGGTTTTTAAGTTTTAAATGAATGTTTAATTATCTTCCGCTGCAATGTTTTGTTATTAAACTGATTTTATGTTATGGTTAACCAACTGTGAGGTTCCCGGGAACGGGGCCTTACAAGTTGGTATCAGAGCCAAAGTTTAAGAGAAATGGGTAAAACATTTTTCAAACCTAAACTTAAACTGAGCATGGGACCAAATGAGGGATGCCAACCCAAGTAGCTACGTGCCATCAGGTAAAATATTTCAAGTAAACTGGCAATATGTGCGTGTGCTATTTGTTTTATATACGTGTAGATTCGAATGCTGACATGTGTTAGGATAGTGATTGCTTGGGACAGGAGGGTAAGGTAAGTAGTTAATCACACTTGGCCACTGTAATTAAGGACTTACCATACTTGTAATGATCTGAGCAATTACCTTGAATAACCATTTGCGGTGTTTAAATCTTATAGGAATTAGATATGGCGGGTAGGAAAGCAGGGAAGGCTACACGTGGACGTCCTCGAGGTGGTCGTACCACTACACCACGTGTCACCCGGAGCAAAGCTAAGGCTCCCGAGACTGTTCACGAGGAGTCAGACCTCCATAGTCAACCAGAGGGCGAGGGATCAGCCACCCTCAAGTCCACTGTGAAGGAGGCCATCGCCGATGAAGTCTACAATGTCATGCAAGATGTCTTACCCTCGGTGGTGAATGAGGTGCTTAAAGCAGTCAAGGATGGAGAGAAAGCTGATAAGAAGGAGAAGGAAAATGAGAAGAATTCTGGAAGGTCCACTGGGAGGACGGAGGAATCTGAAGAGGAGCCATCAAACCCTAAGGTGGTAATCCACGATGACGACAGTGATGAGGATGCTGAGAGGGAGACGGTTAGGGGGTGCAACTATGGGGCATTTCAAAGGTGCAAGCCCCCAACCTTTGACGGTAACGGCAATGCTACTGCCGCTCATCGATGGATCAGGGAAATGGAGGCGGTACTGGAAATTAGTGAATGCCGCGAAGATCAGAAAGTTAAGTTTGCCACTCATTCTTTCGTCGACTCAGCGTTGTGCTGGTGGGACAATATTGTCCAGGCTGAAGGAAAGCGATCGATAGCCAAGATGAGGTGGTCCGAGCTGAAAGAGTTAGTGCTGGAAGAGTATTGCCCTCATCGGGAATTAGACAAGATTGAGAAGGAATTCTTGTATTTGGAGGCTGGGAACATGACTCATCAAGAGTATACCTCCAAGTTCAATGAACTGCAAGACTTGTGCCAGACATGGTAACACCTGCATCCAAGAAGATCAAGAGATACATGCAGGGTTTGCCAGTGGACATCAGGAGGCACATGATTGCGGCTAGACCAGGCACGTTTAGGTCTGTGGTGGATTTAGCTGGAAGGTTGTACGATGAGAGAGACCCAATACCTGTGCAAAAGAAGGTGGAGAAGTGGAGTGGGAACAAGAATGGAAATGGGAAGAGGTTCGGAGGTGATAACTTCAGGGGTGGAGAAAAGAAGATGAGAGCTGAGGGTCAATCAGGGAGACAGGAGAATACAGGTGAAGGGGGTGCCTGTAGAAAATGTGGAAAACGCCATTTTGGGGAGTGCAGAATTGGGACTGGAAAGTGTTTTAAATGTGGGGGCGAGGGTCACTATGCTAGAGAGTGCAAGGCGGTGAAGTGCTACCAGTGTGGCGAGATAGGGCATGCGGAGAAAGACTGCAAGAAAGGAAAATCGGGAGGACCAGGAACAGTTAAAGCTGGAGACAAAGGGAAGGGTGACGGTTTAAAGGCAAAGGCAAGGGCGTTTAACATAACTCGTGAGGAGGCCAGGGCAGATCCAGAAGTAGTTTCAGGTATGTTTCTGGTGGATGGCGAATATGCTTCTGTGCTCTTTGATTCTGGTGCTAGTAAGAGTTTTGTGTCTACTGCCTTTTGTCGTTTATTGCATGATAAGAGTAGGAAGATAGACGAGCCCTTTTATGTAGAAACAGCCATTGGAGAGTCCACTAAGGTAACTGAAGTGATTGAGGATTGCCTGATTGAGTTAGAAGATTGTAAGTTCCCTGCTAGGTTGTATGTTATGGCCTTAGGAGGTTTCGATGTGGTGTTAGGCATGGATTGGTTAGCTAGCTATGAAGCCAATATTGTATGTAGCAAGAAAATAATTCGTCTAAAAGCGCCCGATGGTAGTTCTGTTACTGTACGTGGGGATAAGGTGTGTTGTGTGCCGAAGGTCGTGTCGATGATCACAGCTGAAAAGTACATGAGACGTGGGTGTAGCGCTTACTTGGCCTACGTAAAAGATGTGGACGTGCTAGAGCCACAATTATCAGACGTGCCGGTAGTGCGCGATTTTCCTGACGTCTTTCCTGAAGACCTGACTGGTGTGCCGCCTGACCGCAAAATCGAATTTCAGATCGATTTATTACCGGGAGCGCAGCCCGTCGCTAAAGCACCATACCGATTGGCTCCTTCTGAAATGGTAGAATTAAGGGACCAATTAAAAGACTTATTGGATAAGGGCTTCATCCGACCGAGTATCTCTCCATGGGGTGCTCCAGTTTTATTCGTCAAGAAGAAAGATGGTAGCATGCGGATGTGCATTGACTATCGCGAGCTCAATAAGCTGACGTAAAGAATCGATACCCGCTACCAAGGATCGACGACTTGTTCGATCAACTTCAGGGTGCCAGCTGGTTTTCAAGGATAGATTTGCGGTCTGGTTACCACCAACTGAAGGTGAAAGAACAAGATATCCCTAAAACAGCGTTCCGGACGCGTTATGGTCATTACGAATTCCTCGTCATGTCCTTTGGTTTAACTAACGCACCAGCTGCTTTTATGGACCTTATGAATCGGGTATGTCGGCCAATGTTGGATAAATCGGTAATAGTGTTCATCGATGACATTTTGATCTATTCAAAAAGTGAAGAAGAACATGCCGATCATATTCGAGAAGTCTTAGAGACACTCAGAAGCGAGAAGTTATATGCTAAGTTCTCCAAATGTGCATTTTGGCTTCGAGAGTTCAATTTCTGGGTCATGTGGTTAATCCTGAGGGGATCAGGGTGGATCCTGCGAAGGTTGAAGCGGTAATTCAATGGGAATCTCCAAAGACGCCAACGAGATTCGCAGTTTCTTAGGTCTGGCAGGTTACTATAGGAGGTTTATCCAGGATTTCTCTAAGATAGCTTCTCCTTTGACTAAGCTGACCCGGAAGGACGTGAAGTATGAATGGGGTCCTGATCAGGAGAACGCCTTCCTAGAACTAAAAATGAGGTTAACGCAAGCCCCTGTCCTGACGCTACCTGAGGGGAACGAGGACCTGGTAGTCTACTCGGATGCCTCATATGCAGGATTGGGTTGCGTGTTGATGCAGCGAGGGAAGGTGATAGCCTATGCTTCTAGACAACTAAAAGCCCACGAGGCCAATTATCCTACACATGATTTGGAGTTGGCCGCGGTGGTGTTTGCGTTGAAGATTTGGAGGCACTACCTGTATGGGGTGAAGTGCACCATCTTCACCGATCATAAGAGTCTGAAGTATTTCTTCGAACAAAAAGAACTCAATATGAGGCAGAGGAGGTGGCTGGAACTGATCAAGGATTATGACTGCGAAATTCATTATCATCCAGGCAAAGCTAATGTGGTTGCTGACGCCCTTAGCCGAAAGGGACGACCCGAACCAATTCGGGTGAGGGCTTACCAAATAATTATGACGCCTGATGTTATGAAGCAAGTGAGGGAGTTTCAGGATGAGGCATTAAGAGAGGACAGAGTCAACTCTGAAAGAATGAAAGGGCAAACTTCAGATTTAGGGGAAAACACCCTGGGTGTTAGAACTCGATCTGGGAGAATGTGGATCCCTCTCTATGGGGATTTGAGGGGAAAGATCATGGATGAGGCTCACAAAACTAGATATTCTATTCATCCTGGTGCCACAAAAATGTACCAAGATCTGAAGAAAGATTATTGGTGGCCAGGAATGAAGCGTGACGTGGTTAAGTATGTAAGCAAGTGTCTGACTTGTTTACAGGTGAAGGCAGAACACCAAAAGCCATATGGGAAATCCAGCCGTTGGATATTCCTGAATGGAAATGGGAACACATCACGATGGACTTCATCACGAAGCTACCTCGCACGACGAAAGGAAGCGACACGATCTGGGTGATTGTTGACCGCTTGACAAAGAGCGCCCATTTCCTACCAATTGTGAGACGTTTTCCTCTGAGAAGTTGGCAGATCTGTTCATCAAGGAGATCGTGGCTCGTCACGGCGTGCCAGTGTCTATCGTTTCGGATAGGGACACGCGGTTTACGTCTAAATTTTGGAAGAGGTTCCACGACTCAATGGGGACTAGACTACATATTAGTACGGCTTACCACCCCCAGACGGATGGTCAGTCGGAAAGAACAATTCAGACATTAGAAGACATGCTGCGAGCATGTGTGATCGATTTCGGTGGAAGTTGGGATGAGCACTTACCGTTGGCGGAATTCTCGTATAATAATAGTTACCATGCCAGCATTGGTATGCCACCTTACGAGATGTTGTATGGTAGGAAGTGCAGAACGCCCGTGTGTTGGGGTGACATCGGGCAAAAGGAATTGGGGAGCCTTGAAGTGATTGAGGTCACAACTGAGAAGTTAGATAAGATTAAGGCATTCATGAAGGCTGCAAAAGATCGCCAGAAGTCTTATGCGGATAAGAGGCGTAGACCGATAGAGTTTGAGGTTGGTGACAAGGTTATGCTCAAGGTATCGCCTTGGAAAGGGATCATTAGGTTTCGAAAAAGGGGAAAGTTAAGCCCGAGATTCATAGGGCCTTTCCGCATCATCGCAAGGGTAGGGGAAGTGGCCTACAGACTAGAATTACCTGATGAGTTGAGTGGGATTCACCCTACGTTCCACGTATCTCACCTTAGGAAATGTCTAGCAGACGATGATGCATTTGTACCATTAGAGGACATTGAGGTCGACGAGCGATTGAATTACGTAGAGCAGCCGGTGGCCATCCTGGATCGGAAAGAGAAGCACTTACGTAATAAAGTAGTTCCGCTAGTACGAGTACAATGGAAACACAGAAGAGGATCAGAATCTACGTGGGAGACCGAGGAAGAGATGAGGAGATTTTATCCCCAATTGTTTGATGACTGACAGGTTTCGAGGACGAAACCTAAATAAGTGGGGGAGACTTGTAACACCCCGAAAAGTCAAAACGAGTCGCCGGGGATAATGGGCTTAATTATGGGTATTTAATAAAGAAAGAAAAATGGATTATGGGCTAATTAGGCTAATGGACAAGAGCCTAAGTGGATTGAGGCCCATAATCATCCCTTAACCTTCCCAAAGCAGCCACCATCTTCTTCATTCCCACCCTAAGTCCAAAAATCCGTAGAGAGAGAAAGTAGAGAGAGAAAGTGCAAGAAACTCAAGTTTTGGAGCTTCTAAGGTCAAGGGATTGAAGATCTGGGTGTTTGGGCAACAAATCTCAAGAAAGGAGCAGCAAAACAAGGTAAGAATCAACCCCTAAACCCTTCTGTAGATCAAACCCGGATTCTAGGGTTTTGGGTTTTGAAAAGTTGCAAAGAATCGCATAAAGGTCACATTTTTACGTATGAAAACATGTATAAAGCTTAGATTTAGCCTCATGGATGATAAACTAAGAGGTTGGACGTAAAAAGTTGTGATTTTGGGTTAAAAACGGACTGGTTCGTGATTTTTATGCGATCTGCGAAACTGTATATGCATCCAGCGAATTTGCATAATCATCCAGCGAAACTAAGAACATTTCCAGCGAAATTACAGTATCGCTTGGGCGAAACTACAGTTTCGTTCGGGCGAAACTGTGGACCCATAGACATCGCGAAACTAGGAAATTCCAACGAAAGTTGGGCGCTCTAGGCAGCGAATCTGTCCAGCGAAACTGGCAGAAGTGCTGCCCAGCGAAACTGCCAGCGAAACTGGCAGCGAAACTGCCAGCGAAACTGTGGGCGAAATTAGGAAGAAAATGACGTTTTTGTGTATTAACTATCGTGCAGCTAGAGTGTTTGGACTATAGCTTAAGTAACTTAGGATTGAAGCTATTTGCTAAGTTCAGGTGAGTTCTAGATCCCCTTATTTAAACGTTTTCCTGTTTTTGGGGCTATTATGCATAGTAAACATAAGGTTTTCAAGATAAGAATTTCAAGGTGT
Organism: Flaveria linearis; assembly: GCA_024085815.1. Lineage (NCBI taxonomy): Eukaryota > Viridiplantae > Streptophyta > Magnoliopsida > Asterales > Asteraceae > Flaveria > Flaveria linearis. The sequence continues at coordinate 17,968,047 of CM044004.1, read as the reverse complement.
TTTAACAAGGAAAATATTTTTCTAAAGTAAAATGTGACATTTAAAAAGCTCAAAATAATTTTCGGGCGCGCTGACCTGGCAGCCCGGCCCCAGCCAGGGGCGTTGCCCCTTGGACCCCACTAGGGGCTGCTGCCCCTAGGACCCCGCTGTCAGGGGCTGCCGCCCCGAACCCCCGCTGTCCCGCGGAGGGTCAGTTACGTGTTACGATGACTAGTATTTGGTATGATGTGTACTTAATAAGCTAAGTATTATAAATATATTAAGTGAAAGATAATACTAATGAGAAGTGGAACTTAACGAATGTTACCCCCGGGCCCATTTGATGATGAAAAGTCTTGCAAGCACCATGATAGACTTCACATATGTGAGTCTGATGTATGATGATGGATCCGTATTCATGAGCGGGCTATGTGCCTGCTAGTGTGGATCAACTGTCGGGGGAAGCTACCATGAAGATGTGTACCGACGGGGATCGATCGACCGTCGGGGGTAGTGACCATGGATAACGTGTACCGACGGGGATTGACATTCGTTGTCAATCAATATGGAGATGCTGCTTTGTGCAGTCTCGCCTATGATGAAGGGAAATGAAATGAAAGAATGAAAGATAATGAACGTGTCTAATGCGATGCAAGTAATGTTTGTAGTATGATGTATGCGTGTTCATTATATAAAGGATAAAAGATTATATTTTCTTATTTATATAAAACTAGAACTCACTCAGCGTAGCTGACTTTTTATGCATAATAGTGGGCAGGTAAGCGCTGAGGCTGAGGATGGTACCGTGGAGCTACTTGGAAATCTACGGATGGCATTCCTGTTAATGAAGTCCTTATTGTAATTAATGAACAAGTGACATGTTTTGTTTACAATTAAAGGACAAATGTATGAGTACGATGGGGTTTTTAAGTTTTAAATGAATGTTTAATTATCTTCCGCTGCAACGTTTTGTTATTAAACTGATTTTATGTTATGGTTAACCAACTGTGAGGTTCCCCGGGAACGGGGCCTTACAAGTTGGTATCAGAGCCAAAGTTTAAGAGAAATAGGTAAAACATTTTTCAAACCTAAACTTAAACTGAGCATGGGACCAAATGAGGGATGCCAACCCAAGTAGCTACGTGCCATCAGGTAAAATATTTCAAGTAAACTGGCAATATGTGCGTGTGCTATTTGTTTTATATACGTGTAGATTCGAATGCTGACATGTGTTAGGATAGTGATTGCTTGGGACAGGAGGGTAAGGTAAGTAGTTAATCACACTTGGCCACTGTAATTAAGGACTTACCATACTTGTAATGATCTGAGCAATTACCTTGAATAACCATTGCGGTGTTTAAATCTTATAGGAATTAGATATGGCGGGTAGGAAAGCAGGGAAGGCTACACGTGGACGTCCTCGAGGTGGTCGTACCACTACACCACGTGTCACCCGGAGCAAAGCTAAGGCTCCCGAGACTGTTCACGAGGAGTCAGACCTCCATAGTCAACCAGAGGGCGAGGGATCAGCCACCCTCAAGTCCACTGTGAAGGAGGCCATCGCCGACGAAGTCTACAATGTCATGCAAGATGTCTTACCCTCGGTGGTGAATGAGGTGCTTAAAGCAGTCAAGGATGGAGAGAAAGCTGATAAGAAGGAGAAGGAAAATGAGAAGAATTCTGGAAGGTCCACTGGGAGGACGGAGGAATCTGAAGAGGAGCCATCAAACCCTAAGGTGGTAATCCACGATGACGACAGTGATGAGGATGCTGAGAGGGAGACGGTTAGGGGGTGCAACTATGGGGCATTTCAAAGGTGCAAGCCCCCAACCTTTGACGGTAACGGTAATGCTACTGCCGCTCATCGATGGATCAGGGAAATGGAGGCGGTACTGGAAATTAGTGAATGCCGCGAAGATCAGAAAGTTAAGTTTGCCACTCATTCTTTCGTCGACTCAGCGTTGTGCTGGTGGGACAATATTGCCCAGGCTGAAGGAAAGCGATCGATAGCCAAGATGAGGTGGTCCGAGCTGAAAGAGTTAGTGCTGGAAGAGTATTGCCCTCATCGGGAATTAGACAAGATTGAGAAGGAATTCTTGTATTTGGAGGCTGGGAACATGACTCATCAAGAGTATACCTCCAAGTTCAATGAACTGGCAAGACTTATGCCAGACATGGTAACACCTGCATCCAAGAAGATCAAGAGATACATGCAGGGTTTGCCAGTGGACATCAGGAGGCACATGATTGCGGCTAGACCAGGCACGTTTAGGTCTGTGGTGGATTTAGCTGGAAGGTTGTACGATGAGAGAGACCCAATACCTGTGCAAAAGAAGGTGGAGAAGTGGAGTGGGAACAAGAATGGAAATGGGAAGAGGTTCGGAGGTGATAACTTCAGGGGTGGAGAAAAGAAGATGAGAGCTGAGGGTCAATCAGGGAGACAGGAGAATACAGGTGAAGGGGGTGCCTGTAGAAAATGTGGAAAACGCCATTTTGGGGAGTGCAAATTGGGACTGGAAAGTGTTTTAAATGTGGGGGCGAGGGTCACTATGCTAGAGAGTGCAAGGCGGTGAAGTGCTACCAGTGTGGCGAGATAGGGCATGCGGAGAAAGACTGCAAGAAAGGAAAATCGGGAGGACCAGGAACAGTTAAAGCTGGAGACAAAGGGAAGGGTGACGGTTTAAAGGCAAAGGCAAGGGCGTTTAACATAACTCGTGAGGAGGCCAGGGCAGATCCAGAAGTAGTTTCAGGTATGTTTCTGGTGGATGGCGAATATGCTTCTGTGCTCTTTGATTCTGGTGCTAGTAAGAGTTTTGTGTCTACTGCCTTTTGTCGTTTATTGCATGATAAGAGTAGGAAGATAGACGAGCCCTTTTATGTAGAAACAGCCATTGGAGAGTCCACTAAGGTAACTGAAGTGATTGAGGATTGCCTGATTGAGTTAGAAGATTGTAAGTTCCCTGCTAGGTTGTATGTTATGGCCTTAGGAGGTTTCGATGTGGTGTTAGGCATGGATTGGTTAGCTAGCTATGAAGCCAATATTGTATGTAGCAAGAAAATAATTCGTCTAAAAGCGCCCGATGGTAGTTCTGTTACTGTACGTGGGGATAAGGTGTGTTGTGTGCCGAAGGTCGTGTCGATGATCACAGCTGAAAAGTACATGAGACGTGGGTGTAGCGCTTACTTGGCCTACGTAAAAGATGTGGACGTGCTAGAGCCACAATTATCAGACGTGCCGGTAGTGCGCGATTTTCCTGACGTCTTTCCTGAAGACCTGACTGGTGTGCCGCCTGACCGCAAAATCGAATTTCAGATCGATTTATTACCGGGAGCGCAGCCCGTCGCTAAAGCACCATACCGATTGGCTCCTTCTGAAATGGTAGAATTAAGGGACCAATTAAAAGACTTATTGGATAAGGGCTTCATCCGACCGAGTATCTCTCCATGGGGTGCTCCAGTTTTATTCGTCAAGAAGAAAGATGGTAGCATGCGGATGTGCATTGACTATCGCGAGCTCAATAAGCTGACTGTAAAGAATCGATACCCGCTACCAAGGATCGACGACTTGTTCGATCAACTTCAGGGTGCCAGCTGGTTTTCAAGGATAGATCTGCGGTCTGGTTACCACCAACTGAAGGTGAAAGAACAAGATATCCCTAAAACAGCGTTCCGGACGCGTTATGGTCATTACGAATTCCTCGTCATGTCCTTTGGTTTAACTAACGCACCAGCTGCTTTTATGGACCTTACGAATCGGGTATGTCGGCCAATGTTGGATAAATCGGTAATAGTGTTCATCGATGACATTTTGATCTATTCAAAAAGTGAAGAAGAACATGCCGATCATATTCGAGAAGTCTTAGAGACACTCAGAAGCGAGAAGTTATACGCTAAGTTCTCCAAATGTGCATTTTGGCTTCGAGAGGTTCAATTTCTGGGTCATGTGGTTAATCCTAAGGGGATCAGGGTGGATCCTGCGAAGGTTGAAGCGGTAATTCAATGGGAATCTCCAAAGACGCCAACTGAGATTCGCAGTTTCTTAGGTCTGGCAGGTTACTATAGGAGGTTTATCCAGGATTTCTCTAAGATAGCTTCTCCTTTGACTAAGCTGACCCGGAAGGACGTGAAGTATGAATGGGGTCCTGATCAGGAGAACGCCTTCCTAGAACTAAAAATGAGGTTAACGCAAGCCCCTGTCCTGACGCTACCTGAGGGGAACGAGGACCTGGTAGTCTACTCGGATGCCTCATATGCAGGATTGGGTTGCGTGTTGATGCAGCGAGGGAAGGTGATAGCCTATGCTTCTAGACAACTAAAAGCCCACGAGGCCAATTATCCTACACATGATTTAGAGTTGGCCGCGGTGGTGTTTGCGTTGAAGATTTGGAGGCACTACCTGTATGGGGTGAAGTGCACCATCTTCACCGATCATAAGAGTCTGAAGTATTTCTTCGAACAAAAAGAACTCAATATGAGGCAGAGGAGGTGGCTGGAACTGATCAAGGATTATGACTGCGAAATTCATTATGACGCCTCTAATAATTATGACTATCACTGATCAAGGATCATAATGTGGTTGCTGACGCCCTTAGCCGAAAGGGACGACCCGAACCAATTCGGGTGAGGGCTTACCAAATAATTATGACGCCTGATGTTATGAAGCAAGTGAGGGAGTTTCAGGATGAGGCATTAAGAGAGGACAGAGTCAACTCTGAAAGAATGAAAGGGCAAACTTCAGATTTGGGGGAAAACACCCTGGGTGTTAGAACTCGATCTGGGAGAATGTGGATCCTCTCTATGGGGATTTGAGGGGAAAGATCATGGATGAGGCTCACAAAACTAGATATTCTATTCATCCTGGTGCCACAAAAATGTACCAAGATCTGAAGAAAGATTATTGGTGGCCAGGATGAAGCGTGACGTGGTTAAGTATGTAAGCAAGTGTCTGACTTGTTTACAGGTGAAGGCAGAACACCAAAAGCCATATGGGAAGATCCAGCCGTTGGATATTCCTGAATGGAAATGGGAACACATCACGATGGACTTCATCACGAAGCTACCTCGCACGACGAAAGGAAGCGACACGATCTGGGTGATTGTTGACCGCTTGACAAAGCGCCCATTTCCTACCAATTTGTGAGACGTTTTCCTCTGAGAAGTTGGCAGATCTGTTCATCAAGGAGATCGTGGCTCGTCACGGCGTGCCAGTGTCTATCGTTTCGGATAGGGACACGCGGTTTACGTCTAAATTTTGGAAGAGGTTCCACGACTCAATGGGGACTAGACTACATATTAGTACGGCTTACCACCCCCAGACGGATGGTCAGTCGGAAAGAACAATTCAGACATTAGAAGACATGCTGCGAGCATGTGTGATCGATTTCGGTGGAAGTTGGGATGAGCACTTACCGTTGGCGGAATTCTCGTATAATAATAGTTACCATGCCAGCATTGGTATGCCACCTTACGAGATGTTGTATGGTAGGAAGTGCAGAACGCCCGTGTGTTGGGGTGACATCGGGCAAAAGGAATTGGGGAGCCTTGAAGTGATTGAGGTCACAACTGAGAAGTTAGATAAGATTAAGGCATTCATGAAGGCTGCAAAAGATCGCCAGAAGTCTTATGCGGATAAGAGGCGTAGACCGATAGAGTTTGAGGTTGGTGACAAGGTTACGCTCAAGGTATCGCCTTGGAAAGGGATCATTAGGTTTCGAAAAAGGGGAAAGTTAAGCCCGAGATTCATAGGGCCTTTCCGCATCATCGCAAGGGTAGGGGAAGTGGCCTACAGACTACAAAAGCCCTATGTTTAATTCCATTAACACTTTCAAACGATGGTCAATTGATCAGAAATCAAACTAGGGTTCTTCATTTGGGGGAAGGCTCTCGGGTGTGTTTAAAAGTAAATGGAACGAAAGAATACCGCGGCTGCGGCCTTGGTTCACCGCTTCCCTGTCCATGTTCAATTCGAGAGGTCCCGGTTTCGAACCCGGCAACCTCATTTATTTTTTGATGGCTTTTTGGGCTTTTGAAATTTCAGAAAAATTTAAAAATAATTTTATAAATCTTGTTTATATTTCTGAGCATCAAATAATTTTCTGGATTATATTAAAGTTTACCAATTATTTACAAATATGATTTATTTTATAAAATATACTTTAAACGAACGGTTTAGATTAATATTTTGTAATTATTCTTCGTAATCATATGGCCTTAATTACATAATGAACACCATCATTACATCAAAAATTCATTTCTAAAACACTTAAATTCGTTAAATGGATTAAAGTATGAAATTTATTTTATAAATTTAATTACTTAAACCAAACACTAACTCTATCAAAACCTTAATCCATATTCGAACGTTAATCATATTATAAAATCATTAAAATAACTAACATTACTATGTTCATACTAAACGAAACACAGTTAACTGAAATTCTAATCGTCGTGCGAACATTATTTCTTTGCAACGCAATCAAGGTGAGTTTCACGGCCCCTTTTTACTTTCTTTCCTTTTTGGGGAGAAAACATGCAAACATATTTTATGAATGGTTTTAGTATTATGATATCGCCTGTTACATTAGTGCAAACACACAAACAGTCCTGACACTCTCGAACCGTTAGTAATGGGATTAGCGAGGTAATACTGAGTAGTACTACTGGTTCTGTCAAACCCCGCCCGGGCTAGTCGCGCTAGCTTGATTGGAGGTCAAACGGGTGCATTATTGACCTAACATTTGTCACTGTCTTGCGAGACGTGACGGGGAAACAACAAACATATAGGACACGCAAACAGTCCTTCGTTTCGAAACGCTAATAACATGATTATAGGCTAGCTACCTATCGTATGCTTTAATTACTATACCATTCGGACAGTCGACAAGTTACAAACAGTCAAACAGTTACAATATTTGACATTACAAACAGTCAAACAGTTACAACCGTCGAACAGTTACAGACAGTAGAACAGTTACAAACATTTTTATCTGTGATAAAACCTGTGAACTCACCAATTATGTACACACTTTAGCATGTTTTCTCAGGTAACAGGAACGCGTAATCTCATGATGCATGATTAAGGAACGCACTCAGGACATGCATTCATCAGATCCATTTATATTGCATTAAACATGTTTTGATTTAACATTTCAGACTTTTAGTATTGTTTACATTCGTATTCGCTTCCGCACTGTATTCATTTCTGTTATGTTACTCTGATTTAAGTCAACGTAATTTTTTAAACTCATATAGTGTCGTTTGATATGACCGTGGTCTGAGATCCTGGTATGTCACACGCCTAACAGTAAAACCCCGTTGTGAAATTGAGGGTGTGACAATCCGGCAAAGGTGGAAGCGGTGTTGTAATGGAAGTCTCCAAAGACGCCATCCGAGATTCGTAGCTTCTTGGTTTGGCAGCTATTAAAGAAGATTCATCCAGACTTTTCCAAGATCGTTTCTCCACTGACCAAGTTGACCCGTAAGGATGTAAAGTTTGTATGGGGTCAAGCCCAAGAAAGGCGTTTGAAGAATTGAAGATGAGATTGACCCAAGCTCCTGTTCTGTTATTACCCGATGGATGGGAAGATCTGGGGTTTATTCTGATGCTTCCTACTTGGGGTTGGGGTGTGTATTAATGCAGAGAGGAAAGGTAATAGCCTATGCATCCCCAGTTGAATGTTCATGAGGTTAACTATCCTACTCATGACTTGGAGCTAGCAGCTGTGGTCTTTGCATTAAAGATTTGGAGGCACTATCTATAACGGGACTAAGTGCACCATCTTTACCGACCTCAAGAGCCTGAAGTACTTCTTCGAGCAGAAGGATTTGAACATGAGGCAGAGGCGATGGTTGGAGCTCAAAAGGATTACGACTGTGAGATCCATTATCATCCGGGCAAAGCCAACGTGGTGCGAATGCCCTTAGCCGAAGGAAAGGCCCGAGCCGATTCGGGTGAAAGCGTACCAGTTGATCATGACTTTGATGTGATGAAGCAGGTCAAAGAGTTTCAAGATGAGGCTTTGAAAGAATATCATCTTAACTCTGAAAGAATGAGAGGTCTGTTGCGGAATTGGTGAAAACACACTCGTGTTAAGACCCGATTCGGCGGATGTGGATTCCTCGTGTTGGGGATCTATGGGTGAGATTATGGATGAGGCCCACAAGACTCGATACTCATTCATCCCGGTGCTACAAGATGTATCAAGACATGAAGAAAGATTATAGTGGCCGGGTATGAAGCGTGATGTGGTGGAGTACGTGGGTAATGGCCTTACTTGTCTGTATGAGGCCGAGCATCAAAGCCTATGGGAAGTTCCAACCTTTGGATATACCGAATGGAGTGGGAGCACATCACCATGGATTTTATTACGAATCTGCCGCGTACTCCAAAGGGTATGATGCTACATGGGTGATTGTTGACCGCTTGACGAAGAGTGCTAACTTCCTACCGATGCGCGAGAAATATTCATCTGAGAGGTTGGTGGATCCGTTCATCAAGGAGATTGTGACATGTCATGGTGTGCTGATGTCGATTGTGTTTGAACGCGACACCCGGTTTACCTCCCATTCGAAAGAAATTCCATGACACCATAGGGATGAGATTTCATATTAGCACGACTTATCATCCCCAAATTGATGGTCATTCAGAAAGGACCATTCAGACATTAGAGACATGCTTCGGGCATGTGTGATGGATTTGGGGAAGTTGGGATGGCCACTTACCGTTAGTCGAATTCTCATACAACCACAGCTATCATGCCACATGGCATGCCACCTCATGAGATGCTATACGTAGGAGATGCAGGACACCCCGTTTGTTGGGGGATATTGGTCGTAAAGAGTTAGGGAGCGTCAAAGTGATCGAGGCTACGACTGAAAAAGCTTGAAAGGATCAAGGCCTTCATGAAGGCAGCCAAGGATAGACAGAAGTTGTATGCTGATAAATGACACAGGCCGATTGAGTTCCAGGTGGGTGGCCGGGTTATGTTTAAGGTCTCCCCTTGGAAGGGTATCATTCGGTTCAGAAAGCGGGGCAAGTTGAGCCCGAGGTATATAGGGCCTTTTCGAATCATTGCTCGAGTAGGAGAGGTGGCCTACAGATTGGAGTTGCCAGTGAGTTGAGTGGAATTCACCCGACATTCCACGTATCTCATCTAAGGGAAATGTTTGGCAGATAAGGATATGATCTTCCACTGGAGGATATCGAAGTAGACGAACGGCTCAAATATATGGAGCAACCGGTGGCGATCATCGATCGAAAGGAGAAGAGGTTAAGGATAGGACTTCGTTAATCCAGTAATTCTAAATTAATCCAGTTATCTTCATTAGTAGCACTTCGTTAACCCAGTTAATTCAGTGAAATCCTGCATGCAAGTCACGTGTCTTCACACAGAAGTATGTTATCAACGTTAGTGATAAAATATGTAACGCCCGGATATTTTCTATAAAGCCGGCGAAAGAAGAAAACGAAATAAAGTCCAAAGTCGAGGAACCAAGCTCGCCAACGAAAGAAAGTCGGGTGAGTGGGGCTGTTTAAGGGAGAGGGCAGCCCTTACCCTCTCCCCCACACCCACAAAATTCAGCCAAACAAGAGAGGAGAAGAGAGAAAAGAAGAAGAAAAGAGAGAAAAAGGGTTGGTTCAAGTCGATTCGGGCTCGAAATTCGTCGTGTAGCTTGTCACACCCCCTCAAATCCACTAACGGGGTTTTACCGTCAGGCGTGTGACATAACCAGGATCTCAGATAAGCATCAGTTACACCAAACGACTCGATAATTACAAATCATATAGATTGCTTAATAATAATGAAACAAACCAAATATATGTAAGTATTGCGGAAGCGAAAACAGGAAAAACATTTAACAACGGTTTTGGAATACGTAAACATGCGTTCAATTCAATTTATGTAAAGTAAACGAAATGAAATCTTGAAAAACAGTTCGGGGTGAATGCGGAATGACATGCAGTGGATGTTGTGCTCCTAAACGTGCCACATCATGTCCTGAGAGAAAACATGCAAAAGTCAGTACACGACTGATGAGTTCACATGTTTATCAGAAACAGTAAGTATAAGTAATGAAATTCCCGGATTTAGTAATCAAAGCATATAATGGGTAGCTAGTCCGTAATGATCACTATGTGTATGAAGTCGCGACCGAGCTGACATGTAATCAAATAATAAAGTAGGCCCAGCTGTGGATCACACACCACAACACTGTAAATAGGCTAACCGTTCACCCGTTTGACCAGCTAGCGCGACTAGCCCGAGTGGGGTATGTCAATCCCAGCAGATCTACTAACAATCACCTCGCTATTTGCATATTAATAGTCCGAAGGGCAAAGTATAACACCATAGTATCAAGTATATGCAGTATTACAAAAACCCAATGTAATGTAACGTTTATGAAAACAGCATGTTCTCTCCCCCAAAAGAGTATATGAGTAAAAGTGGGGCTGTAAACTCACCTTGAATTGATGTAATAAATGAACAAGAGCTTCAAAAGATAAATAGTTGTAGGTAGCCGGGTTCGAACCCGGGACCTCCAACTCACACACACACCCGCATACCAGTGAACCAAAGGCCTCAGCCGCGATAACCCTCGGTTCCATTTACTTTTAAACATGGTATCCCAGTTTCCCCCAATTCCATATAAACCCTAATTCGATTTACCCGAAAATGAACTCCGATTCGAAGTTAATAATCAAATTAATGTTGGGGCTTTTAATCCCCATGTAAAACCGAGTAGCTAGATGTGTTTAATTACCTGTTTTTGAATCAAATTGATGATAGGGACAGTTAGAACAAGTCGCGGGTTTCCTTGAATCCAACCGATGAACAATCTTTGATTAAAACCAAATTAATTGCACAGAAAGCTTCTAATGATGCTAATGATCTAAAGCCCTATATTAATTGAAAGTTATAAGGCTCGAAGGGTGGCGGTGGATAGAGTTGCAGGTCCGAAACAGAGATGAAATAAATCGGTTTGGTTGTGTGTGTTTTGATGAAATGGGAAGGTGAGTTCAATTTATAACCAGGTAAAGTTAGTGTCGGTCGATTTAATTCGATTATAATTGTTGATTGAGTGTTTATGAGCTGGCTTAGCATTCGAGAATAAAGTGGGATTACTAGCCGTTTGTGGACTGATTCAACGCGTTTTAGTATAGGATTCCGGTTCGAATTGGGTCAAGGAAATGATTTAGGCCGATCGTGCGATTCCATTTCGAATATTTTCGAGGTTTTGACCTCGCCGGAGCGTCGCCGGAGCTTGGCCGGAACCGGTGGCCGGAATCACGGGGTTGGGCGGGGGTTGGGTTGAAAATTACAAAGTTTCACAAATGGTCCCTGCGGTTTCATTATTATTATTTTATGCTATTAAACTTCTTTTGAAGTTTGATAAATGTCAAAACTGCCCCTGGACTTTATTATTATTATTATTATTATTATCATTGTTATTATTATTATTATTATTATTATTGTTGTTGTTGTGTTGTTGTTGTTTGTATTATTATTATTATATTATTATTATTATTATGTTATTTATTATTATTATTATTATTATTCTTAAATAATAGTGAATGGATTGATTTGCGATAAACGGAGAAAGTTAGTTTAAATAGTATTAACCGAAAAACTCGGGTTGTCACAAGAGAGAGAGAAGAGAGAAGAAAAGAAAAGAGAGAAAAAGGGTGGTTCAGGTCGATTCGGGCTCGAAATTCGTCGTGTAGCTAGCCTAAACGAAGCTCTTCATCTTCTTCTTCCTTGTGTGAGTTCTAGGACCCCTATTTTACTTGATTTCAACCGATTTTGGGGCTAGAACACATAAAACCCGTTTTGAAAATGTGTGTGTTTGACCCATTTGGGTGTGATGGTGTATAGTGTGTTAGAGTGCGATTTCGGCTTGTGTGTGCTTGATTGATATCATAGTATGTTTCCCTAAGGTTTAGGAGGTTGATTTGGGCTTAGAATGAGTTTGGAAGGGTTTGGAGGTCGAAAATCGCGACTGCAGTTCGGGATAAACTGCAGCCTGCGCCCAGCTAGGGCTAGGCGACTGAGGGGCGATTGAGGGGCGACTGATGTTTGTCCAATCACACGACTGAGGGTCCATCACACGACTGAGGGTCCAGTCGCACGACTGAGGTCCAGTCGCACGACTGAGGGTCCAGTCGCACGACTGAGGGTCCAGTCGCACGACTGAGGGTCCAGTCGCACGACTGAGGGTCCAGTCGCACGACTGAGGTCCAGTCGCACGACTGAGGGTCCAGTCGCATGACAGGTCATACGACTGAGAACCCAGTCGCATAGGAGCTCAGTCGCATAGGTGTCCAATCGCACGACTGAGAGTCCAGTCGCATAGGTGCTCATTCGCATAGGTCCATTCGCTTATGTCCAATCGCATGATTGAGGGTCCATTCGCACAATTGGAGGTGCAGTCGCATGGGACTTCATCCGTAATAGTCTAGTATCAAGATGTTCAGTCACATGGAGGCCATGCGACTGAAGGGTGCCCATTCACCCAAACAGGACTGTTGTACCCGGGGACGAACATAGTTAGAGTACTGACTTTCGAGGGAAGGGCAGAGGTAGCTTTGGACGTAGAAGTTCCCGTAAGTGCATGTAATATGGTCGGTGAGGCCTTAGGAGAAATGTTAGGCATGATGGTGATAGTGTTGCATGATTATGCGTGATGTATGTATGTTGAGTATGTTATTGCCATGATAGATGGTGATGACTGATGACTGGTAAATATCGATGTTTTTTGTTTCGATACGTGTTAATCTTTCCGTGATTTTACGTGTTGCATTAATGAAATGAATCGAAAGTATTATGTAACGTAAAGTGAAAGATAATGAAAAGAGGAACATGATGAATGCATGCATTAATGAATGACGAATGAACAAAGGGAAGGCTTGCAAGCAGATATTGAGGTGAGCAACTTTGTGTTTCATCAGACTCGGTTAGCAGGCAATCGTGAGATTGCCAATGAGGTGAGCAACCATGTTGTTGTAACAGACTCGGCTAGCATACGATCGTGAGAGATCGATATTGAGGTGAGCGGCCCTTTGTCGCAACAGACTCGTAAGAACGAATGTAAAGATGAATGAATGATGAAGATAATGATAATATTATCTATGTGTACGCATGATGTATGATCGCATGAAAGTAATGAACGGTTTTACGAAAGAAATGTATGTTTTCTTATAAAAATAGAACTCACTCAGCAACTGTTTTATTATAAAACTAGAACTCACTCAGTAACGCTGACTTTTATGTGTTTCCAGTTTGCAGGTAAAGGTTGCTGAGGATGCACAAGGCTGCTACTCAGCTCTTTTTGGGGATGGCATTCTTTGTTTAATGCTTTTGTATTGTAATGCAAACAAACGATATTTTGTAATGAGTGTTGTATTACTTTGCAAAAGCATTTATAGTAAAAATGTAAAGTTATTTCACAGTTTCCGCTGCATGTTCTATTTAAACTAATGAATTATATGTTTTAAGAGCGATGAGGATCCAACTGTAAGCGTCCCGGGAACAGGGCCTTACAAAATAAAATATAATATTCATGAGCTATTATTTATAAATAATTTTGTGAATTTATATGATTTATTTGCAAAGGTATATGTATCGTTACTCGATAAAATTGTGTAATACATGATTTCGTATATAGGTAAATTATACGTTGTGCCTTAAATAGATGTATAAGAAGACGTCGTCTATATAATATATGTTAGACCTCGTCAGTTAGTTCCGTTCTAGTAAAATAGTAGAAGCCCAACTCGAAGCCCAATAAAAGTTTTCCTAAGTTTCCAACTACACTATTTTACAAAAATAACCCAACCCTAACCCCCACTCACTAAAAATCATCCCCCACAACCTCCTTTCTCGTTTTCAAGAACATTATAGCAGAGATCAGACGATCCCCGAAGATCTAACGGTTGAATCTAAGCCAAATTTTTACAGGACCTTCTAGACACATAAGCAAAGGTGTTCACCGTTAGGATTGTGATTTTAAGACCTAGAGGCCTGAGTTTTATTATGAACAGAGCATGCGCTTGGGAAGTTTTCGGTGACTGCTGAGCGTTCCCAGCGGCGGATACGGTGGCAACCAGCTGCGTCAAGTGTAGGTGATGGTAGGGCTCTACGATACGGACGTGTCGCCCTTGAATCACTCAATTCCAAGTTCGTTTGATATGGTTTCATCCTCCATTCGTATTTAGTCCAATTCAGGTATGGTATTCATCCATTAAAAAATACTTACGCTAATTCATTGTTGCGTACTACATTTGGTATGCACCTGAAGGTGAGTGGCACCACTTTACTTACTTTTGTTACTCCGTTAAGAAGGGATGGCATGCGTACCTTTACTTTTGGATTAGTAAAACTGTATTATCACATGCATGTCTAGTGTATGTATATTGCCTTACTTTTCGGATCGTTAATTACATTACTTAGCAAGGAATTTTTAGTAGTACTACTTGTCTGATAAACCTCATTCGGGCTGGTCGCATCAGCATAAATGAAGGTTTATCGGGTGTTAAAATGTCCTATCATACCGTGTTTATGAGACATTGGCTTAAGGCTCTACTTTACTTACATCACTGTCAGGTTAGTTTGCGAATACTTTGTACATTATTGCTGTATGAACAGTAGTCTAGCTAACTACTTTGTTATACCTTGTTTACAAGATCTGCATTTAAACTTACTTTCTACTTTTTACAAACTTGTGAACTCACCAACTTTATGTTGACACCCTTTAGCAAGCTTTCTCACAGGTCATCGAGGTTAGCTCATACACTAGGGAATTCATTTTAGCATCATGCAATATTTTTGAGACACAAACTCTAATTTATATTTTTATTTTAGTTATCGGTTTTGCACGTGTTTGCACATATTTCATTTACTTTACTTTTAAAGTTTGGTTTTAAATTGTTAGACTTCCGCATTTTACTTTAAACATGAACTTTGGTCTAACTTGCATTAAATAGTCATTACTATGTATGGTTTTGAAAATCATATAGAGTTGTTTTGTGTAACTAGTGGCTGAGATCATGGTATGTCACGCGCCTAACGGTAAACCCTGTTTGTGGAAATTGAGTGTGTGATAGATTAGTGTCAGAGCTATTGGTTATAGACTATAGCCTCACACAGCTTCAGTTATACGCATTTATTTGCCTTTATCTACGCCTATGTACATGAGAATTACACATACATAAACTTGACTTCCAGGATGTCATTCTATGTTAACTCTTCTCATTCTCCTGTTAAAAGCATTGCTAGTTCTAATTCCCATCCATTTCTTTCTCTTCACTCTTCCTCATTCTCTCCCTTAATTGGAAAGACATTGTCTCAAATCCAAGTCTAACAGACCCAATTATGGATAACATTTCAATATCCCTCATCGCCCTACTCCACATGATTTGACTAACTTTTTGGACTACATAAATAGGACAATTCACCGTGAAAATGGCCCCACCGACCAATGACAATAACCCATCTTCACTTGCCGCATCCCTACTTTTAGCCTAAGCTTGTGGGCTTTGCGTGAGCTACATTACATAGAGGCGGACCTTTGCATATTTTATTGCAGAAATCCATTAACATAGAAGTGACATCACCTTTCCGAGCTATGAGCTCATGTCTTTGACTAATATTCTTAAGAACATAGGTTGAACCTAAAGTTAAGAGCACCTTGCTCATTGCATACTCGAACATTGTTCTGAATCGAATAACAAAACTACTTTGCTTCTTCTAGTAACTTATATCAATGAACCAGTTTCATTTCTAGAGGTCATATTTCATGAGCATGGTTCCATCCATGTAAATAAGATTGGACTCTTATAGAGTATTTCAACTCGAGTGAATACATGTAGTAAACAATTTCTGACTACTTTTCCTTATATAACTACTAGTTGTTTAAACTGTGGTTGATCACTAAGCCTTTAATGGCCTTTCGTCTTGGAAAATGCCCCATACTCAACAATTCCCACTTTCAAAAACAGATAAGAGGAACTAGGTAGAGCATGGAAGACAGGTCACTATCACGGGTGCACACGGGATAGTAATTTGTAGTGCATGAGAATCCTGGTAAGAGCTAGTGTGTGGATAAGTGGTCCTCATCTAAAAATTTATCAATTTGAGGTCCGCTATCAATAGAAGTTCATGTTACTCGCTCAATGATTAGCTGGTATCATCAAATCTATTCAACAACTCATAGACAGTAACTATTGGGTTGGACAAGCTTATGGAAACCTTGAACTATTATCAATGTAATCCATCTAATACTCACTCACGTAAGGGTAGTTATGAACCTAAAATTTCAATAAAATTTTTGAATCTATCATGATTTAAAATTTTAAGAGAATCTCAAGGAAAGCCTTCGACGTTGACCTGTAAGTAGAATACGATGCACTTCTCAAAGTTTACACCTATTCCCTTATGGTTCAGCTACAAATTCCCTCTTGACCCTATCACTTTATACTTTGAATAATTATTAGTTTAACTTAATTTAAAACCTAATGTATCCAATTCTATAAGGGGATTATCATCATATTTTGTTGTCTCGAGGACAAGGAGATATTGAAAACCAAATAAATCAGCACTCAGATGAACGCGATGTCCTGGCAGATATCTTCACTCTTCTGAGCAAATGCTTTTTCTTAGCCATTACAGTGACCAACGCTCACCTTATACGCATGAATTCCACTCAAAGTATCAGCAGGATTTCATAGATTTTCTTAGTAGTGCAATGGTACTCAGACTCTAAGGGAATTCAATGGCTAGGTAATTGAAACACCAACACATGGAATTATTTCTTTAACCTTATTAGTCACGTAACCCAATTCACTAGTATTACCTATGCCTGTATTTGGGGATTATTTTCCTCCTTCTTTAAGTAAGACTTTTGATCTCTAACCAAGTAGTCTATGACCACCAAGAGACACTTGAATTAATTGGGGAAGTCAATTTGACAATTCATCTTCGATGTCTATTGGAACAACCAGTTGGAAAGTGATTCAAAAACCTCCATCAACTCACCCTCACCTGATTTCAGCCTTTAATAATTTCAGTACCTATTGACTGCCCTAGTGATGAAAACAATTTGATTTAAAAAAAGGTTTTCATGTATAAACCCAAACTAGCTACTACCATTTGGATGCGCTTCACAGTGATGCGATTAACTTCAAACCTATACCCCGGTTGGAACTAATTGGACTATCTCCCGTCAATGAACAATAGAGAAAGTTGTTGACTCTATTCAGGGGAATCGATCAAGCAATCGTAATGACCATGAATCGCAAAGACTTCATTTATTCCTCCATTATGCTTTTACATCAAGAATGGTCTAACACTCCTTCTAGCTTATGAGTTTGCTACGCATCCAGGGGTTGAGCATAAAAAAATCATGTTTTCACCTTGTTTAATTTACCAATCCACATTCACCATATATTTTCCTAGTTTTTCAATCCAAACTATACACAAACATCCTGGAACTTAACACTTAAGAAGGCTACCTGAGTCTATATCTATGAAGAAGCACTTTAAAGCATAAAATACTAAAACATTTAATTGAGATATATTTTTAAATAATTACTTCATCAACCTTTGCATCATTTGTTTCTTTCCTCAAACAAAAACCTAACCAGAATTTAACATGCCCTACAAAGTGGTGTACCTCGTATGCAGGTTGCTCTCATTATGTCCTTCATATCTCCTCGGAACAACACCCTGAATTGAGGCTCTTTCATATAAGAAATTTTTTCTAAACTCAAAACATCATGTTTTGCAAACTTAACGGTTTGACCCGTATTGCAAGTATCTGGTAAGCCACCCTTGCAAATCAAGGTAAGGCATCCCATCTTTAAAAGTGTTTGACCCGTATTCCATAACTCACGATATTTGACGCCTTGATTGACAAGGTGACTATCCTTATAAACGCATAACAGTCTATGCTAGATGAAATATATAAGCTTAATCTCTTTGTAAAACCGAGTAAAGAATTAAGCTAATCCACTCTCTGCTCGTTGCAGTGGTCACTAGTAACGTAACAGTTGGTTATGAAAGAATTGGCTTGCAATGTGTTGGTAATGTTATGGGTTAGCTGCTGAATACCTTATATATAAATACCAATAGTGCTTTGATGGTGGACAGTGGAGCCAGATCAATATCCAACCATAGCGCAAGAAACATAATCATTCATGCCTTAATCTTAGATCAGAAGGAGAATCTTGACAGCATTGACTAATGTCAAACATGAACCTGGACACTGGTCCATGACTACTGACCAGGAAATCGGTTTGCTCATGACTGACGATTCAATGCCATACTCTAGATACACGTCTGGCCTATTGATTGAATGATAAAATAAATAAGTTCATACTCTTACTAAATTTCCTTACGTAGACCTTGATATGTCTCAATTCTTTAATTAAACCTCCCTTTGAACCTAAACTTCTTTCGCTAAATGTCACCACATTGAACTACGTCCTTTGTTCTCCCTAATGATGACTAACTCGCAAACTAAAGTTCACGAATGGAAACA